>OX104119.1:49697954-50247966 GCA_944474755.1 Limnoperna fortunei
GACTATTTTTGTTGTACGTTGGACTTCAGGAAACATACACTATTTTAATAATGGGCAGTTGTAAAGTTTCAACCTGTATGTTTAGTTTAAATACTATAAGAATTCGTAATTCAAATTAAAAAATATGGTCTTGGAGCAACCTGTTCTTGTGTTTAGCCTTAAATATTTTGGTAAACAAATAAAGGTAAAACCTACATTTTAGTAAATGAAACAGAACAGTTATGATCCCAATGTATGCCTTGTTAAAAACAAGCAAAAATACAATTTTCAGAAAGAATATTATCCGTTGTACAAATTTGATTCGTCATAATTTTGAATATATTGTAATTTGTTTTACTGATAAATTGTATTTAGGCAATGTCGATTCTAAAAGTAATTAAGAGTAATATCTTTTTGTGTTACACTTCTTTTCTGTAATTAAATTATATTCCTGATACCTTTTGTGTTATTCATAGAAATATTTGTGCAAATAAATTGTTTGTTTGTTGGTTTGTATGGCACATTTTGATCGTTGGTTTGTATGACACATTCAGTAATTATGACGTCAAACCTTCAAAATATCAACTAATGAAGTTGATTGAAAGAAGCAAATGTTTGGCAGCAGTCATTCTTACTCATTCTTGCGTAGGAAGAAAACGTAACGCCACTAATAAATAACGCAGTAATAACAAACTATTAACACTACTGTACAAAATGCACAGATTTCCACATGGTTTATGCATCACATTCGTTTGGTTTATTTACAATCGACATCGGGATATCCCTTAAACAAATCGTGAATGAAAGCCAGCTGTTGATTGGCTACATTCATGTATGATGTAGCCAAACAAAATAGTGACTTCTAGCCCGGGAATTTCCTAGCTAAGTTTTTCAGGGTTTCGTGGATACATGTGGACACAGAAACACTGACTTGTGAGGATGCAGGATAACTAGTGATAAAGAAAGTTACAGTTGAGCACACCCTGCTCGAAGTCTAGCTCGAACTAACAACCTCATTGTTGACAATTGGTGATGACTGAATAAATAAACCACTCTGACACCAAGGCAATCTATAAATTAAATGTAAAAGTTGCACAAATTAAAATCAGGTTTCAATTGTGCCTTTTGCCCACCTATTCAATTTCAAAATCATCTTATAAAATCTTTCAGATGTTGATAATAGAACTGATGGGGTGTGTATATTCTGAAAGAGTGAAAACTGTTCATTTATCCTGCATACGGATCTACCCTCATAAATGTACTTACAGACTGTCCATCATGTCCAATTAGTTGACAATACGCACATTAGTGGCGGATTCTAGAACTCAACTTACAGAGCGGTTCAGCAGATTAAAGGCCCATTCGTCGAGAATTTTTTAGATAATAACGTAACGGAAAACCTCTCAGCGGAAAATAATGTATTTGGAATGTGTCATGTGTCATGTACAATAAATTCGTCCCTTTCCAAAGTTTTTTAGTTAAGTTTAAATTAAGTTCCATTGGCGTATCCCATTTCACCAATTGATTTATTATTAGAAAATTGTTAACGTCGTGAATGTATCTAAAATACTCGTTAGAAAACAACAAACAAACAAATAAATAAATAAATATTTCTAATATGGCGTCATTCATACGTTTTGAGAACACATTTAGCTTCAAATAAGCATAGAGCCTGGCGTGACATCACAATTAGAATTCCTACATCATATACGATCAACTGAACAATTTTAAACTGGAAGAATGCAATTTTGTTAATATTTCTAAACATGATTTGCTTAATAGGTACGTATATTCAATAAATTGACAAGCAGATATTATTTCAATGTTATTTGTTTTGTTTTCAACATGCTGTTTTGGGATATATCTGATTAGTTTCAAAGACCAATATACCAACTGAAAACCTCCTCCTAAAGCAGTTTTGGTAAACACCATTAATCAATCAATCAATCCTAAAGCAGTTTTAAAATGTTCAAACATTTGTTAGACATATTAGAATCGAAATAGATTATTTCAATTGAGCTCTACGCAAATTAGAACACGGTCAGACCTTATATTTGTTTTCATTTTATTATAATATATTGACAAATATCAGATCTGACCATGTTCGCATTCGCATAGAAATAAATAAATAAATAAATAAATAATGTCACGATTGAAGATCACATGTTGAAATTGTTCAATTGTCTATTTTTAAGGTATATCTTCTGGTTAATGCATTTTTTATATCGGACATTATTTCGAATTCAATTATTAGCCTGAAAGAACATTTAATCGTTTTTATTATCTACGAAAATACATTAAAAGGTTTACTACGTTTTGAATCCAATTTCTGTATTTCCAATCCCTTGGTAGCTTTACACTAAATTCATTGGATTTTGCGACCTACATGGCACTACTAGTAAAAAATGATAAACGTGTATTTCACATTAACTTATTGGGTACTTTAGCTGTTTAACAGTAAACACAACATAAAGACATTTCAAATGAACTCGTTTACTCTACCGTTAATATTTTATGTGCCAAATAATTTTCATTCTTACAGCATTTTTGATTGATCGACTGTTTGTTTTATTTTTAGATGAACAAATCTAGTGTATGAATACATTTTTTTTTAAATATAATAGTGTGTTAAGGCTTTGAAAATAAAAACAGATATTCTAAAATGGATGAAATTATAAGGAATAAAAACTGATTTTACATTCATAGGTGAATGAATTATCCAACTCATTCATAAACGTTACACAAAAGCTTTCCTGCTTTATTGATTTATTTATTAAACAGGTTTTATTTCTATATTAATGTTTATATGTAGACTATACTTTTTGGATAAAGTACATAAATGCCCTTGATTACTAACCATTTCCATTTAAGCATTAAATAAACAAAATATTACTTCCATCGAGGGATAAAACAAAAAGTATGTTGTGTACATTGTATAAACCGCTTAGTTTTTTTGTACTCACTACTTTTAATAAATGTCAACTTTTTAAAAAAAGTCAACAATTAAATATGTGTAATTTTTACTTGTAAAACGTTCAAAACACAAGCAGTGCTGGTTTGAAGTAGCAATATATTAAATCACAAGATTTTTTATCTATCCTCTGAAAAAATGTTTTCTAGCCAATGAACAATATGTCGAATTAAATCAAACAGTGTGTGTTTTGATACTGTTTTTGTAAGACGGAGTCTATTGCAATATAGATGTTCCATATGATTTTATGTACGAACTCAAAATCAGTGCACATTTTCACAAGTTAAATGCACAATTATTTTTTTAATGTCACATATATAATACTTGACATTTTTACTAGATTAATTTTTTCCGCGTTTTAATTTAATTTATATAATGGTGAATGTCTTAAAGAGAATAGGAAACAATAACAAACAGGGATATGTCCAAAATCAATTCTGCAAAAGCCTGCAAAGAAATGTCAAAAGTTTACAAACGACTTTTCAACACAATCAATTTTATGTTTATTTTTTTTTAATGTTAAGAATTGCAAAGGAATTAGTCATAGACAATGAATCACTTGAAATACCATACTTTGATATCTAGACAGAACACTCTGCGGCCATGAACTAAATCGTCATATGACAATCTGAAAACATCATACAACGTTCAAAGAGTAATCAGATATACAGGATAATGCCTATAAAAACGATTTTTGGCTAACATAAATTATTATACCAATATAAACACCAAATTTTGTACCACAGCAGACTATATCACTACAATCAGATGACAGAAAATCGGGTGGAAAAATCTCAATTTTCAATTACTACATACATCCCTTTCTATTATGTCCGATTACATATTACCCTGCATGTCCCCAATGCAGTTGATAATGACCATAAAATACCATAAAATCCCACACTACAATTTGGCAAAATTTAAAGCTTAACAGTTTAGGAGAAAGTACAGTCTCATGGGCATTATGACCAAACAATTGGGATTAAAATTTGACCTAACAATATAAAAAACATAATGGTGTTGCTATGAAACTTCACTTTTATTAAGTAGTGCTCGTTGCAAAAGCTTGATGCTATTATGTATTTGTGGGTACATTGCAATTTTGTATCTGAAAATACCGAACACCAAGAAAGATGTCAAATTAAATCAACGAATCTACAAATCAAAGCCCAAGAAACACAAACATGACTTACTTGTAGAATAGGTAAGGCAGCTTCACATCTAGCTGTTTTATAATTCTACAGTAAGTGGCCATTATTGTAAAAAAATAAGATATGAATGTACATGTTGAGTCTGCGACATCTCAAATTAGCGTAATGAAATAACATTTTTTCTTACATGTGTTCCCTTCATACAAGTACAACAACATTTTTACTTCAAGCTTTAGCCCTATTCAACATAGATTGATAATAACAAGTACTATCTTTAAAAAAGATAGTCGACGCATTTAACTCTTAGAGATGTATGTAAAGTAGAAAGAAAACTGAATAAACAGAACAATAAGAAAAAAAATTATCAAACGAAAGAAAGAGACAAGTTACATTAACATTTTCTTTCATTAATGTGTGTGTGTGTTTGGGGGGGGGGGTTAAATAATTAACGTGCTGCGAACTGTATCCATTCAAAATAAGGTTTTAATATAAGAAGCTTGCTACATTGATGCATTAATCATAGATTTGTATAACATGTTATTAAACAATAATGGTATTATCAAAAAGATACTCGCAATTAGTGCTCCATCTCCTGTCTGCACGTGAATGACGACGGACGCAAAGAAAGACGATAGGCATTAATGGCTTTAAAATCATAGAGTTAACAATAAACACCCAATTAAAAGCTATTTCAGAAGTTGAAGACCACAATGGTAAATTAAAAACAAACTTTCTAATATATATATATATCTGAGTTTTTTCTTGCGATGTAGGGTATTTATTAAGTCGAAAACAAATCAGTTTACATTTTAAAATTTCAAAAACAGGACATTTAAAAAAATTAATTTCATAAGCAAATATTACTTACATGCATCAATATTCATAACAATTTATTATTTTATTAATTTGACTATTTTTTTATATGGGAACCTCTTAGAAAAATATTTTAATTAGAGTTGTATTAACATGAACACAAAATGTGTTTATGTTATTCCAAAAAATAGCTAGGGGGTTGGGGAGATATACTGTATGGGTAATTGAGATCCAAATAAATTATTGCAACGGGACCCTCTGGGAATTTTACTTCTATGGGCTGTGCGTTTATAGTAAACAAAATGTGTTATCAAACCACTGTGTCTCATGTAAGTCGTCTGGCGTTCCGACTATTAACGATGACCTAATTACCTTTGTGTAGGATCATGTGTACGACAATAATTTCATGTGTGTGTGTGTGTGTGTGTGTGTCAGTCGGTCAAATCAAGAAAATATGGCGTAAATAAATCACCGGCGTGATGATTGTTTACAGATTATTATATAGATGGTCAGCAAAGCAAATATGATTCTACCCCATACGAAATGCGCAAAAATTACACGTCGCGCATGCTTTTATCATTTAATTATTGTTTATCAGTCCTAAATATCATTCTTTAGCATAAAAATCATTTTCTAAAGTTTTTTACGACTACCAATTGTTTTAAAAACACCAATCTGCTGGAATAACAATTGAGAAATGCAAATAGGGATACTTTTCAGAGTATACCATAGTAGATTGTTCGAACGCAGAATTTTTTACTATTTTCGTCCAATCAGAATGCAAGTTTGTCTTCAATTATAGTATGTTACCATAGGTAAGCGTCTTTTAGTTCAAAGGTCACAATTCGAAAATATACCGACTGCGTCGGAAAAAAATCGAAGAATGTGTCCATGGGACACAGATGCCCCCGCTAAATGAAGTCGCAAACAGGAAGTAGTTGTCAGCCAGGTCTGAAAGTCGCTTAGGACGTACAACTTGTAATGCTGAACCACCATGCTAAATTTCGAATTGTTCTCATGTACGATTGCTGAGAAAAGCTTGACGGAAATTCGTACGGACGGACAGACGTACGTACGTACAAATGAAGTCCCAGACAGGAAGTAGTTGTTCGACTGGTCTGAAAGTCGCTTAGGACGTACAACTTGTGATACTGAACCACCCTGCCAAATTTCAAATTGTTCTCATGTACGGTTTCTGAGAAAAGCTTGACGGAAATTCGTACGGACGGATTACGTACGGACAGACGGACGGACATGAGTAAAACCTAATGCCCCCGACATGTCGTCGCGGGGGCATAAAAACATGTTGTAAGTAAATTTTACTTTTGTCTATTTTATTTCACAAATTGATGTTCTCAATATTTGTATTGACGTAGTGGGTAAAAATATCAGCCATCAGAGAGAAACATGGCACTACACTTATTCTGACATCGTGGGTGGAAACAATAAATGTTTCATTACAGAATTTACATTTGTCTCCATTATTTAATCAAGATCCTTGCACATTAAAGAGTCCTTTACTCGATATTGTATGATAATTTTGGTAGATGTTAGTTTACTGAAATAGCCTACTTTTATGTATTTCAGGAAACAAGTTAAGAAACTGTGGAATTATTTCCTAATTACTGTCTTTAGAAGATCTCAAAACATCTTTACCACAACTTTAAAATTTTTGTCCTTTTAAATCTTTGCCTCTCCTATTAACAAAGTCATAGGTCACACAGTGCTTTCTTGACTACAGATCTTGCCACTTCCTGTTATTGCAACGGAGATCTCTAGATGATCAATGTTGGTTACCTATCGTCTCATTTGCTACGAACTAAATGCATTTTATATTATGCAATACTGGTATATTGATTTGTACAAATGTTTTACTGGGGTCAAGGTTAACAGTAAGTTCATGTAATAGTTAACACAGCTACTTATAACCTTGTTCATTTTATTTATAAAATAATACATGTATAACTAATCTTTTAACCAACAATTTGTAATTTTCCCTTCTTTGAAAAATTGCTTTGATAACATATAATCTGATCAAATGGCCGTCTGTGCAAAATGGCTGCTTTTGCGTTAATTTTTTCCATTAAAATGCTAAGAATAGTAAACCGGTAAATGGTATCTGTGTACTATTTTTTATTAAATTTGCTCTAGCGATAACAGAGATTTGAGAAATGTATTCTTATTTTTAACGGCGGCAATTTTTAATAGAGTGGCTATTTTGAATGCTTTAAACGTTGTTGCACAATCTCAAGTCAGCCAAAAGATACTCAAGGCGATCAGACATCGCATCATTAAGAAAACGAGCGGACAAGATTAATGGGTAAAGACAACAAATAAAAAAATTAAAATAGAAGCATATTATGAGAAGATAAATAAGAAACCGGGTAAAAACAATATGTCCCCAAAATTTCGTTTGGGGACATTATTACATGATAACAATCTTTGTATTTACAATCAGATCTAATTTTATATATTATGATTGAACACAAGTAAAAATGATTGAACTTAAAGATGATAACTTTAATTTATGTAACAATGTGATGACTTTGTCTGCAATATCTAATCTTTAAAACAATTAATTTAGGTTGTTTGTGCAAATAATTAATCAATTTACAATTTAAAAAAACTGCAATACCATAGCATGCATCGTAGACTACAGCTTGTAGACATACGTGAAGCTAGTTTCATCAGAACACATATTGAAATAAAAAATATATATACATGTAGAAAGTGGAGCCAAAGCATGATTAAGCCGAATATTATATAAAAAGCCAAATCTGCTAATAAGGGTGTAAACATAGTAGGGTGTAAAACAATTATTACCTTGAAGCAACTTTCTGTGCAGCAAGCTTTAAAATTGCAATTGTGTCGGTAAGACTCAGGAACTGTCAATGAATTCAAGAAAAAAAAATAAATAATTGTCATATGACATTTTAAATTTCGACCAATCAGAAGCAAGTAATACAAGTATGTGACTAATACTTCTATAATCTAAAGCAATGAATCAAATCAGTGGTCTGCACTATTTACAAATAATAATCTTAATATATCCATTTTTTTACAAATATTGACCATATACCTATCTAAACTAAGTTTGAAATGAGACTTAGATAAGAAAATGGTATGTCTATAACATAATACAGGTAAAACACAAAATGAATGAACCACTATGGACTGACTTTAAGATGAGCTATGAAACACTATTAGTTTGTGTCATTTTAAAAGTGTAACAATACATAATTTGACTTCCTAATCAACCTTAATAATGAAATGAACTGTACCACATTTAAAATTTGTACACTATTATCAGTGTACCTGATAAATTGAGAGACATATTATGTACTATTGAACATATTATCTGTCTATATCAAAAATAGAATTTAACGTTCAGGCAGTTAAATACTGTGTTACATTTTGGAATATACTATCACAATGGAACAATTATCATCATTGAAATATGCTAAGGTACCCATGCAATGCGAACATAGTGACACTGACACTGACATTAAATGGCGGTGTATTCAATGCAGAAGTAATATGTGTTAAAACTGCCACAAGATTCTTTTCAAAGTTCATAGTTCTATACATGATGAAATAATAGATATACAAACAGAGAGAACTTTACAAGATGTCCCACCTAAAATTATTACTGACGATAGTCCATGCGAAAACCATGACGTTTTGTTTTGTGAAAACCGTGATCGACTTGTTTGTCTATACTGCACTTTTACAACACACAAGAACCACAACTTCATAGCAATAGAAGAGAATCTAAGCGAAGCTGTTGAAAAACTGAAAGAAATAGAATCAAAATGTAGCCAAGCCATAATATTCTATGCTGTCAATGCACAAACGAACAAACGATTACAAGCCATATGCAACCCATTGTGCAATGAAACAATTACACAAATCCAACTGCAAGAAACGAAAATAATAGAAATGATAAAGTACGACTCAAGAAATTTACAAATTGAAGTAAAACAATCAATGACAGATCTAGATCTAGATTTATTTGAAATTATAAAATCTAAAAAGATGATTGTTGATTATCAGAATGAAATACACATGGCTTTGTCATCTAACCAAAGACAATATATTTTTAAGGCTTTAACAGAATATGAAATTCTATATCCGACATTACAAGTTAACAAAGGACCTTATAAAATAAAAGATTTTGATCCTGGACCTGAAGAACCTAATATAGATGATCTGTTTGGATCACTCGAGCTAAGAGAACTACCAGAAGTAGAACTAGATTTGGATTTTAAAATTATTAAATCCTATACATCAAATCTTGGCATTATTAATCAGATAATTACCAGGGACGAAATGACGGCTTGGATTTCTGACCCTAACAAACAAATTTTACAACAAATCAGCCTTCAGGATGACACAGTGAGTACTATCCAGGAGATTTCTTCTTGTCTTGGCAACATGGTTTTGACACCAAACAATGACATTCTCCTGTCTGAGTATGAACAATCAGATGTTCAATTATTGACACAGTCAGGTGAAATACAAACTTTTCTATCGGTGTCACCATTGGTAGTTATTGGATTACATGTGAACAATGACAACGCTGTTATAGTAGGTGTCGTAGAACGTGGTGCTACATACATACCAACAGACGCAAGTACACGTGCTGTTGTGATCCATGGAAACGACGGAAAGGAAAAACAACGTTACGAATACGGTATAAACAAAAAGAGACTTTTTACTGTCCCTTATAAAATCACTACAAATGTAAACAACGATATATTTGTTATCAATAGAATCTCTACTGATATGGGATGTGTGGTTGGATTGGAAAATGTATGGGGATCTATATGGATATATGAAGGTCATGTCCAAGTTAATGCTAGCACACTATTTAATCCTGGTGGTATAGTTGTATCTTATGGTCAAATTATAGTAAATGATAGTGACAGCCATGCACTACATGTTTTATCTGGGAAGGGTGATCTACTTGCGTGTAAAGTTATGAAAGACATGGGAATTATTTATCCACTGTCATTAAATATAGACAGAAAGAGTCAGTTGTGGGTAGGGTGTCATGCGGGTTGTCAAACTTCACATGCAAAACTACACATTGTTCAACTAAAATATTACGCATGTTAATAAAGGAGCATGTGTGGTGATGGGTAATAAATCAAATATCAGATAAATATAAGGTTGCAACAAGAGAATAGGGAAGCAAATGTAATACACAAAAAACAGATAGTGATAAAATTTGTATTGAAAGATTTTTTTTTATTTCATGGTCACAAATAAATATGAATTGGTTGTGCAACCATATATGCTTCTACAGATTTTTACAAATTTACTTACAAACTTATCTTGTACACTATATTTTACTAACTGTTGCAACTATGATTTATCTTTTCAATTGTTTACTTAACACTTTACATTCTTCCTGAACGGTCGCAATGTAATAGAGTGAAATACCTAATCGGTAAATTATTACATAATACATTGTCTGATTATTTCTAGTGTATTGTATTTAGTTTTTTATTACCTTTTTTATTACTGTGTTTATTTTGTTTGGTTTTCTTTTTTATTTGTTAGCAGTAACTGCGTGATTTTCTTTCTTGATCAAAGCTGATGCATTTCTAAATAAATTAATCTTATCTTAATGCACACACTGAATGCAAAGTCATCTTCCATGAATTATCTTGCAAATATAACGAGCGACTATTAAAATTTGGTCAAATATTTATGAGTCAAGTGAACCTCCTACAAATAATACAAAGGGTTTCTTGAAACTTAAGTAATACTCTGTTATTTACTTAAATGTTGATACATATTTATCATTATTACTGATTAAATTGACCTCAAACATGCCATATAGTAGTCCTTTTCTTTAACCAGAGGCTCTTAAGAGCCTGTATCGCTCACCTGATTTTATAGGCAATGAAGATGGCATTTCCCTGATGTTAAAGTAAGTCCTGTAATTTTCAATAAACTTTAAATAGGACCATCCAAACAATATTACTAGAAAGCTTTGTTTCATTTGTTAACCCGTTGTATAGAGAAGATTTTTTTAATTGCCATTGGGTCCTATGTTAAACTAAGTCCTGCGGCGGTGGCGGCCATTTTGAATTTCCAATTGCCATAAAAAACATAAACTTTATAAAGGACCATCCAAACAATATTGCTAGTAAGTTTTTGTTTCCATTGATTAACCGGTTTCAGAGAAGAAGCCTTAAAAGCTTTTTCCCATAGGGTCCTATGTTAAACTAAGTCCTGCGGTAGCGGCCATTTTGAATTTCCAATTGCCATAAAAAACATAAACTTTATAGAGGACCATCCAAACAATATTGCTAGTAAGTTTTTGTTTCCATTGATTAACCGGTTTAAGAGAAAAAGCCTTTAAAAGCTTTTTTCCGTAGGGTCCTATGTTAAACTAAGTCCTGCGGTAGCGGCCATTTTGAATTTCCAATTGCCATAAAAAACATAAACTTTATAGAGGACCATCCAAACAATATTGCTAGTAAGTTTTTGTTTCCATTGATTAACCGGTTTCAGAGAAAAAGCCTTTAAAAACTTTTCCCATAGGGTCCCATGTTAATCTAAGTCCTGCGGTAGCGCCCATTTTGAATTTCCAATTGCCATAAAAAACATTAACTTTATAGAGGACCATCCAAACAATATTGCTAGTAAGTTTTTGTTTCCATTGATTAACCGGTTTCAGAGAAAAAGCCTTTAAAAACTTTTTCCCATAGGGTCCTATGTTAAACTAAGTCCTGCGGTAGCGGCCATTTTGAATTTCCCATTGCCATAAAAAACATAAACTTTATAGAGGACCATCCAAACAGTATTGCTAGTAAGTTTTGTTTTGATTGGTTAAACGGTTTCAGAGAAGAAGCCCTTTTAAACTTTTTTCTCATAGGGTCGAATGTTAAACCAAGTCCTGTGGTGGCGGCCATTTTGAATTTCCGATTGGGATAAAAAAAACATTAACTTTATAGAGGACCATCCAAACAATATTGCTAGTAAGTTTTCTTTCCATTGGTTGACCGGTTTCAGAAAAGAAGCCTTTCAAACGTTTTCCCATAGGGTCCTATGTTAAAGGGAAACTTCGCGAAAAAATGAAAATTTGATATGTTATTCTTCAAATAAAAAGAAATATAATTGCCT
The DNA here is from genome assembly GCA_944474755.1 of Limnoperna fortunei. Classification (NCBI taxonomy): domain Eukaryota; kingdom Metazoa; phylum Mollusca; class Bivalvia; order Mytilida; family Modiolidae; genus Limnoperna; species Limnoperna fortunei. Next base: position 49,710,006 of record OX104119.1, read on the forward strand.
TTTGATGTTTTATTGTATTCTTTACCGTTACGCTTCTAGAGTGGATTAAAGTTGGTAAAATTTTGTGTATGGGGGCCGCCATATTGACAGTATTTTATCACGTGACTGCGTTTGTGACGTGATAAATGTAATTATCCAGTAAATATGATACATAATCCAGTTTAAAAATATGTTTTTCTGCCTTAGCTCTTTGAAGAATATATAAAATGTGGCGATGACTAATGACCGACTGACAACATAAGATTACCAAATACGTCTTAATGTTTTAATGCTCTTTGTTTTAATAAAAATATTTTTGGACACAAATTTTAACCTGTCTTTATTTAACTCAGATATAATTTACCTAAATAATGATTGTAATAAAAGATATATTTATATGATTATTTTTATATAAAAAATAAAATTCCGTGGATAATTTTGCACGTCTTGAAACGGCAGTTATACCTGGATGTGAAAATGTTACAGGTAAATCATAACTCGTTTATGAAGGGTAATTAACAGAATTAGCAGGTAAACAAACAGGATGTTTATTGCAATTATTAGATCATTTGACGCCGACTTTGAAGTATGAATATTCGGACTTTTTCAAAAACCAGATTAAAGGTTAATCATGTAATTCGTAGAAAGGCACACCCCTCCTGCCAAGACAGGTATGATTTGAATACACCGAAGTGTCAGAACACAGGATGTATATAAGATTTCGAATACCTTATAAAGATGCCAAGGCTGAGGAAACGTAAAACTTACACGTTAACTCAAATATACACAACATGTACAAGTTTGGAAACTGTGTTACGCACACGCACAATAAATGTTACCAGTAATAATAATTATAATAATAACAATAATAATAATTATAAATGTACTAAACGTCAAGTGAAATTTTGATGCGCGAAAACCAGAGTTTTTAAAAATATTTCATTTAACGATCATTATTTCTTAAATAGTCAACTTCGCAAATATTTTGTATAAAAAAGTTTCGTTCAATAAGTTGCTTAATCTGATTAAGTTGAAAATAATAATACGAATAATTTTCAATTTAATTAATATTTATGGACTTGTTTTCCTATCAAAACTGTGACTTTCTTTCCGTTTACCGTTGTTGCTGCTGTGGAAATAGTCTTAGGTCGAAGTCTTTAAATTAGTTAACTACTTGCTACACATGCATGTCGGTTTTCTTGCTTATATATAGATCAGGAATACGAAACGTAATCTTTCCACAACCTTGTCTTATAATACAACATTCTGTTATTGACCGTTTCGCGTTATTATCATACGACGACTTTTAAGGTACTTGGATGTCTAGTATCGCCATCTAGTGACGAGATGGTGACAAGATGGCGGACCTCCATAAGTGCATTTTTTACACGGTAAATTCCATGCAGAAACTTAACCACTGAAAATATAATAAAACATCAAGAGGCAAATGTGTTTCTTTTTAGTTGAAGAATAACATATCAAATTTTCATTTTTTCGCGAAGTTTCCCTTTAAATTAAGTCCTGCGGTGGCAGCCATTTTGAATTTCCAATTGCCATAAAAAACACAAACTTTATAGAGGACCATCCAAACAATATTGCTAGTAAGTTTTTGTTTCCATTGATTAACCGGTTTCAGAGAAGAAGCCTTTTAAAACTTTTTCCCATAGGGTTCTATGTTAAACTAAGTCCTGCGGTGGCCGCCATTTTGAATTTCCAATTCCCATCAAAAACACAAACTTTATAGAGGACCATCCAAACAATATTGCTAGTAAGTTTTGTTTTGATTGGTTAAACGGTTTCAGAGAAGAAGCCCTTTTTAACTTTTTTCCCATAGGGTCCTATGTTAAACTAAGTCTTGAGGTGGCGGCCATATTGGTTTACCAATCAAAATAAAAAACACAAGCTTTGTAAAGGTCCATCCAATGAACATTATGGCCAAGTTTGGTTTCAATTTGCCAAGTGGTTTCAGAGAAGAAGATTAAAATGTAAAAAGTTTACAGACGCCGACGACGACGACGCCGACGGACGCAAAGTGATAACAATAGCTCACATGACCCTTTGGGTCAGGTGAGCTAAAAAGTGTTTATAATGCATTTTTCGGAAATGTTGGAATATGTATAGATTTAAATCAAAGATAAAAACGAGCATCGGACCAAAACCTTTTTCTAATGAAAAATAACTTTTTTAAATTGTCAATTTAGGCATAATTAATTTAATTATAATTGTCTATTTATACTGTTTATTATATGATGTTACCATTTAAAGTATAAATCAGTGGTAAATACTTAGGTTTAATTTTAATGGAATGTAAGAATAATTCATGGAAGACATTTTAAATGCTATACACGTTATACATATACTCACATTTACTTAAAAACGAATAGTGTGATAAACCTTCTTAATTACTACTCCCTTTATGTGTGCTTTTGGTTTTTGGAATGTGTAAAACTTGTACTAATAAACTTTGAACAGTTCTTCTTTATTTATTTAGAAAGATTTACAGAGTGTAGAGGATGTTATAATAAAAGGTAAATGATTGTATATAATAATCTATACAAGATAATATTAAAGTGGTTCAGTAACGAATCAGTAACGAAGTTGCACTGTTGTACAAAGATTTAACGAATGCAGTGTCTATCATATCACTGGTACAGCTGGCTGTTTCTAGTGCTCATTTCACAGAGCTGCTTAGCATGTCTCAATGTTGCGAATAAGGTAAGCTTTGTCTTCAAATATATTTAGGCTATAACGCAAAAAGTTTATCCGCGGACATTGATGGGTAACGTGTTTTAATAGTGACAAGCTCCTTGCACAGATACGCCTTTTGTTTATTTCGAAAAGTAGGCACATTAAAGTCGCTACAATAAGGTTTTCAAACATTTTTGGTAGTAGTCAAAAAGCCCCAATAAATATTTGTTCTTGACGTGACTAAAGCCGAAATATTAATAGCTGCGGCTTTAGCTTTCACTTATTTGTAATTGTTATTTATAATTAAGGACTTATTTCAAAAGAACGGAAACTCTTTTAATTCTGAATTACATGACATGAAACTATCATGGTTACTTCTTACTTTCATCGCTGTTTAGTATTTTGTTATAACCTTTGTTGTTTTTCTTACTATTTAATAGACGTCTGTTGCAGTCTTAACGAAAACTGTTTATTTGCTATTACTAATAATATTATATCATAGGGAGTTTTATCTCCATATGGTGAAGAGCAAGTATAGATAGATTCGGTGAATTCGCATTTACATGGAAGGAGTTGTTCATTCAAACTTGTGATGGATGGACAAATGGAGGAATGAACCCTAATGACTAAATATAGTTAGTTTGAGTGTGATATACAAATACGTGCCATATGAACAAGTACCTCTCTGTGTATTTGTATTGGTTTGTTTGCATGTGATTGCTTACCATTTTTTGTTATTAGGGAGGACGCCGGGGTACCCCATGAGAACCTCTGAACTTCGGCAGAACTCTATATAAGGCTTTATAACATAATTTATATATAGAAAATCTAATTGTCTATTAAAACAGGCTTTTCTCTATGATAAAAACCAACTTTATTGTAGAATCCTCATCTTTACTCCACTTCTCTTTAACTATTTTAACTATTTAATTTTGACTTAAAAAAATAGTATAAGAAACTGCCGTGAACAATGGCACACAAGTTTAATAAAGAGTCATAATTTGACGGTAGACACAAAGATCAACATCAAACACGTTATCCTCTCGTGATAAAGTTGAAACATGTAAAAATAAAAGCATTTGTCAAATGATAAATCTTAAGAGTTTACCTCAGGGTCAAAGTTAATGGTAAAGGTTACCATGCAAACTACATGACACAATGCCTAGTGGTAAAGTACCTACATGATAAGTAAAGATATGAAAATATCTGTACAGATACATGTGTGCAAAATACATTTAATAATTTAAACTTTAGGTCAAAAGCAAAATTTGGTTCATGCTAAATAATCCTGTTACAATGCACTAATATGCCAAATATCAAATGCATGCTGGAAGGTAACAAAATCTGGAAGGGACACAAAACTTTACTTAAATATCTAATATAACATCGAGGTCAAATATGTTAAGCGATATCTCTTGTTATCATTCAGCCAGGGTCCTTCCTAAAAGATAGAAAAGCTCCAGAGCCAATAATAAATAATGTGTACATTGATGTCGTACCCACATGACAAATTATCATAAATCTTTGTCACAAGATAAAACGTTCTGAAGATGACACACATAGGTATCAATAGTCTGAAACCCAATGAGTCGTCTAATAATGAGATGTATATAAAAGTTAATTGTTGAACTTCTGGAAAGGGCCTGGTTTCATAAATCATCACATACGTATTCTCAACTTAAGTATTGATCAATCAGATTGATCTAAAATTTAATTTTTTAAGAAAATCTCAATTTGAGAAGTTTTACGAAACTACGGCCAGGTCTTATTATCTGATAAGAAATAAAATAACCAAATTTATTTATTGTAGAATCAACCTAAAATATAATTATTTTAGCCAATTTAAACAGAACTCGTCTTTTCTTTTGCTATTCTACTTCAAAAATATTGTATTTAGTAAATACCTCTTTAAATAAATGAACATTCTGAAAATTGTTTTGCAAATATGAAAGCATTCCTGCAAATTCTGTTTTGAAATTCTTCAGATTTCTGTGACCAATTTTAAATATGTGGTCGATATTGTCCAATGTTAAAGAGTCCACCTTAGATTTATCTATGTATGAGGTGGTCTAAATGCGTCTAGAAAACAACACACAATAAATAGAAGAAACCAATTACAACAGCAAAAACAACTAGAGTAAAAAAACCTGAGCATTGATACCCCCCGCTTCACAATTACTTTGAAAATTCAGGTGTTCTTAATTATGAACTTGAAACTTTATCTAGTTAAACCTGAAGGCGGAGTTGCAGATAAAACATGTAACCCTCCCCATCCCCCAAAGAATGGCATCCCCTATGTCAATGACAAATCCATGTTTTTCTATCGGAAACCTCCAATAATATTCTGATCAAAATGTTTAATATCCGGTGCACAATGGCAATATGTGACCAAGATTCTGTGCAAGTTTCAACAAATTCCATTCAGTGGTGTAAGAGGAGTTGCAAATAAAAGATGGGTATCCCCTTATGTCCATGACAAAGTCCATGTTTTTCTATGGGAAACCCCAAATATCATTCCGATCAAAATGTTACATATCTCCTGCACAATGGCACTATGGGACATGGATTCTGTGTAAGTTTCATCAAATTCCATTCAGTGGTTTAGGAGGAGTTGCACATACTAGTAAGAGATGGGTATCCCCTTATGCCAATGACAGTCCATGTTTTTCTATGGGAAACCCCAAATATCATTCCGATGAAAATGTTAAATATCTCCTGCACGATGGCACTATGTGACATGGATTCTGTGTAAGTTTCAACAAATTCCATTCCGTGGTGTAGGAGGAGTTGCACATAAGCGATGGGTATCCCTTATGTCCATGACAAAGTCCATGTTTTTCTATTGGAAACCCCAAATATCATTCCAATCGAAATGTTTAATATCTAGTGCACAATGGCAATATGTGACAACATTCTGTGTAAGTTTCATCAAAAACCATTCAGTGGTGTAGGAGGAGTCGCGCATAAGAAATGGGTATCCCTTTATGTCAATGACAGTCCATGTTTTTCTATGGGAAACCCCATATATCATTCCGATCAAAATGATAAATATCTCCTGCACAATGGCACTATGTGACATGGATTCTGTGTAAGTTTCAACAAATTACATACAGTGGTGTAGGAGGAGTTGCACAAAAGAGAAGAGGACCCCCTAAGGTCAATGACAAAGTCCATGTTTTTCTATGGGAAACCCCAAATATCATTCCGATCAAAATGTTACATATTTCCTGCACAATGGTAATGTGACACGGGTTCTGTGTAAGTTTCATTAAATTCCATTCAGTGGTGAAGGAGGAGTTGCACATAAGAGATAGGGACCCCATTAGGTCAATGACAAAGTCCATGTTTTTCTATGGGAAACCCCAAATATCATTCCGATTAAAATGTTACATATTTCCTGCACAATGGTAATGTGACACGGATTCTGTGTAAGTTTCATTAAATTCCATTCAGTGGTGAAGGAGGAGTTGCACATAAGAGATAGGAACCCCATTAGGTCAATGACAAAGTCCATGTTTTTCTATGGGAAACCCCAAATATCATTCCGATCAAAATGTTTAATATCTCCTGCACAATGGCACTATGTGACAAGGATTCTGTGCAAGTTTCATTAAATTCCATTCCGTGGTGTAGGAGGAGTTGAACATAAGAGATAGGGACCCCATTAGGTCAATGACAAAGTCCATGTTTTTCTATGGGAAACCTCAAATATCATTCCGATCAAAATGTTACATATTTCCTGCACAATGGTAATGTGACACGGATTCTGTGTAAGTTTCATTAAATTCCATTCAGTGGTGAAGGAGGAGTTGCACATAAGAGATAGGAACCCCATTAGGTCAATGACAAAGTCCATGTTTTTTCTATGGGAAACCCCCAAATATCATTCCGATCAAAATGTTAAATATCTCCTGCACAATGGCACTATGTGACAAAGATTCTGTGTAAGTTTCATCAAATTCCATTCAGTGGTGTAGGAGGAGTTGCAAATAAGAGAAAGTGTAACGGACGGACACCATGATCACTATATACCCCCCGCTTCAAGTGGGGGGTATAAAAATTCAATCAAGCTAAATAAAGAACTGGATTTAAGTCACATTGGGGTCACGTGACTTTTAGTTCAAAATGAAAGTGAAATGTAGGAATGTAAGGGTATTGATGAAAATGAGATTAGAAATGGACTTGCATCATCTCGATTGATAGTATGATGATTATATTCATATAGAAAAATAGCTAAAGAAGCAAATTATATAGTTTAACTGGACGAATATGTTTGTTAACATCTGGACACGATGAAATGTGCAGACTCTGACCCGTTTTGCAAATCTGCTGTTATAATCATGGAGAGCTCTGACATTCCACGCAAAAAAAAAAGCGTTGGACAGCAGCGGATTCTTGGACTACATTATTGTTACCGTTATGTCTGGCAAATGTGATTGGAATTTCAGATCGAAACTAAAAACTCAGAATAAGTAGGGTAGCACACTGATTTCAGTGAGCTATACGATATAGAGGATTAGAATTTACATTTTCCAGTAATTAGTCCTATCCATTGGGTAAAATTGAATTCAAAAGAAAAAGGAAAAAAGAAGACAAGGGTAGGGGTTTTATAATAAACAGATAGGAAAATTTCCAGAATATATATGAATTTAAGACTTAAGAAAGATACTTATTTCAAAGCACTTTTTTACATTTACTTTTTTGTATGGAGGTTCTAACAAAGGCACTAATGCAATGAGTGACAATATTAGTTTAAAAAATTTCAAAACACTAGATTTTGAAAGAAAACGTGCAAAACTGTACACACGTTAAAAATAATTATTGACTGTATATCTCACAGTAGGTGTTATAAACAGACAGATTAATGTAAACTCAGTTGTTTATTACAACCTCTCAGTGACAGTGATAAGTGATTTATTACAAACAACACAGAATAACAGTAGAAACACACATAAACGTCATCAAGCCAATATGGCAAATATGTTGACTTATTTCCTGGTGCAGTTAAACAACAGGGTACGGTTATTTAGTCAGCATCTTAGCAGTTTTTCTACACAGTATACCAATTCCTATGGAAAAATGCATATATTAAAAGGAAAATATTGCCCATACTTCATGCCTATACAACACGATATCACAATAGAGAAGACATGGTCAATTTTTTCCATTAAAGTTGTTACAATGGAAGTAAAAGGGTGTACAATTATTCTTTGATCAAGTTCTAAGTTTTTTCGATTGTGGTTCCATGATGTCTGTTTCATCCCAATCATCATCAGCCATCATGTCAAGGTCATTCACTAGAAATTCTTCCACTGTATTTTCACATTTGGTATTTGAACTTTCTGACATAGTACTACTTTGATACATATTTTTTTGTATTTCCTTTTCAGAAAATGTTTTTTTCTTTTTTTCAAAATAGTTCAATAAAGATCCATCAGTTTTGGAATTAGCCAAACCTATAAATAATATAAGAGTAAAGTCAAATGAAAATTTCAAATCTAGACTATAAATACAAGACTACCAAAAAGCAAACAATAAATAACAATATCACAAACTATCACATATATGTCTAGAAAATATTCCCCAACAATAGATAAAGTAAACACAATTTAATGTCAATAATTATAAAAAGGTAGTTAAATTTAAAATACTAAAACTAAAAAAAGAAACGAACTGATAACTAACCATTTCTATATAAATGTACCTACAGTGTCCAGACAGAAAAAAGCCAGAGGACACTAGTTCATACCTAATACCTGAGAACTTACTTATGTTGCCTACATTTATTTTTCCATTAGTTTATACTACAACTAGACCTAAAACTGTTCAAATTTATACATTGGATAATGATGGTCAATAGTGGTTATAAAAATTCTGACTGGTCTACCAAAATTACTTCCCTTTTGATCCTTAGTCCATCAAACCTTTGACATTTTTAAAAATTACAATCTAGCAATGACCAACGAAGATTCTTTGAGGCTTCACAAAGTTTAGTGTATGCAACATAAACTGCTTCAAGTTCATACTATAGTTAACAAGAAATTACTTAGTCCAACAAATCTTTTCCTTTTCAAAAATTAAAATGACCATTAAAAGATTCTTTGAGGATTTATAAACAAAGTTAAGTGTATGCAGGATAAGGTCCTCCTATAATCAACATATATATCTATATATATATATATATATATACTGTACAGGCCCCGCGAATTTTAATTTCTCAGCGCATCCCAGTGGAGGAAATTGGGGTTTCCGCCACCTCTCCATGGTCATCTCCACCGCGACTCGTGATCGCGAATTGCCGGTGGAGATCCGGTATCAGTTGGAGAGCCGACAACTCCACCGTGTATTCGCGGTGTATCCACTCTGTAAACATTTGGGGATATATTGGCACATTCGGTAACTATTTATATTATCGTATGTGAATTTATCGCAAGTCTGATCTTTCACGTTTTAAAATGACAATTTTGTGAACCTGTTTCAGATCACTTTCATATGTTATCTTGTGAAAACATAGAACAGAAAGATCGTGTAGAATACTATTTCTAACAATAGTTAGCAAAGTTGTGTTAACATTATTTATTGTTTGTATGTTTGTTGTAATTTATGATTCCTTCCTCTTTTTACTTATATTTCAGGTTGTCTGTGAAGATTTATTACATATCTATCTTATCAATTCATGTAGCTAAAAAGCCAATTATTTTATTTATGCATTTGTTGTTCTTTCTTATGTAGAGGTCAACTTAGACTTAGAGGTGACGAATGTGCGGTAAAAAGCTTGCCAACTTCCATATATTTCTTCCCAATATATTTATCAACTAATGAAGTTAACAGTTGTTCACATTCTCTGCAATGACGAAGTGACAACTTGGTTTATTTGTGTTACGTATTCTGTTTAACAGCAGGTTGCAATAAACAAATCCATGGACACCTGTTCGACAATATGAATCGTCAAATAACTCGCATCTACTTATTTAAAACAGAGAGCTTTGACACTGTTTAAATATAAATATAATTAGCTTGTTTGTAAACTGTAGGTCAGTCTGTAAGTTCAAAGGTAAAGAACGACCTAATTATCGCTAATTCGATGTTATCGGACAGTATTACCTTTGTTACAATAATTAAGTAATTGAAAATGTCCAGGAAGTGTCAGTGTACTAATTAATTGAGAATTAGGCAATCATTTCTGTATAGCAAATATTTCTTGATAAGTACATACCTTCGCATTACATGGTAGTTTAATCCGTGCCGAAGACAGTTATTACCTTTCACAGAACACAGTTTAGACTATATTGTTTGCAAATCCACAATATACTACATGAATATATTAAATTATATATAACTAAAAATTCCGCAGTTTCTTATTATTTCTAGAAAATTCTGTAAAAAAATCACGTGCCGATAATTGAGGATATCGTCTGCTTGTCAATCAATTTATTTACCGCTTTCACAATAGCATGTGCACAATAGCATGTGCAAGTAGAGTTATTTAACATTATAGTAACCGGATATTTTAAAATGCTGTTTAAGAAAAAAAAATCTGCAAAGAAAGATGGATTACGGAGAAGAATCATTAGTGGTATGAGGTTTTCTTTTTCTTTTGGAGTTGTGAATATATTTCCGCCGTAGACATTATGATTCCAAGATTCTTTTTACAAGGTTTTTAAAAATCCAACAAGACGCTTGTGATTTTGTTTTTGAACTGTAATTCAGGATGTCAAATGATCACAGGTACGACCTAATTAACGCTAATTGGTTATCATCTGACAGCATTACCTGTGTACCACTAATTATGTAATGAAAAATGGTCAGAAAGTGTAATTGTGCTTAATTTACACAATGTTATGCAATTAATTTGAAGGGAGGATTATTTATACAACAAAAAATATATAGTTTGTTGTATACACACTCGAGCATATGACAACAATTTCACTTAAATTTATTGACGTAAACGGCACTATAGACGATCTTGTTTTGTTGATGTTTGTCAAATTTGAAGAAAATATATGACGGTCGAACACGTGCCGATAATTGAGGTATCGTCTGCTTCTCGAATCAATTAATTTACCGCTTGTACAATAGCACGTGCAAGTAGTGTACACAAAGATATACCTGTGAAGTGGTTATAATTTAAAAAAACGATGAAAATGAAATGACTTTATTTATTCCACCACTATTTTATCTCGTGAGATATAAAGTTATACCAACGTTTTTGGTGACGTAAACAAACAAGCTATTAATAAAATTCAACGGTTATTTTAATTCATTGGATTGATACTGGATATTTTAAATTGCATTCGAAAAAAAACATGGGTAAAGAAAGATGGATTACCGAGAAGCTTCATTATTGGCATAAGATTTTCTTTTTCTTTTGGAGTTGTGAATGTATGTTTCTCTGTAGACATTCTGATACTGAGATTCTACAATATTTATAAAAATCCAAGAAGACACTGTTATTTATTTAAAACAGACAGCTTTGACACTGTTCAAATATAATTCAGCTTGTGAGTTCATTTTTGAACTGTAGTTCAGGCTGTCAAATGATCAAAGGTAATTAAAGACATTACCTGTGTACCCTTAATTGAGTAATCAAAAATGGTCAGGAATTGTCATTTATTATGGATTAGGCAATTAATTTAAAGGGATAATTAATTTTATAACACAAGGTATAGAGTTTTTTGTATACACACTCTAGCATATGACAACAATTTCAATTTCATTTATTGACGAAAACGGCACTATAGACGATGTTGTTGTGTTGATGTTTGTCAACACTGAAGAAAATATAAGACGTAGAACATTTTCTGGAGAAAAGAAACAGAAACTTAACATGTATACCCATTGTTCTGATGTGATTTTATGATCTTTTGGCCGGCTATCCACCGCGATTGCACGATCGGCACTCCACTACTAAAACACCGCGACTCCACCAGAGTCGAGTAACTGTGGAGAAAACTGTCTCTCCACTCTCCTCCATCCCCACCGAAATAGGTGGAGAAATTAAAATTCGCGGGGCCTGTACAGTACGTCTACAAATTAAGCCCAACACTGTTAGAATTAGATTTTTAACACTGTCAAATTTTTGCTTACCCTCAGCTGGATTCGAACTCACACCGTTGTGACACTGTGGCACCAATTCGCCTTCACTATGTCCAGCGGTCTAGACCCCTCTGCCAAATCCGCTATATAAAAATATAGCTTCATTAACCGGGGTGAATCGTAGACATAGACATAGTACATGTGTACTAGCGTGTGACGATGGAATTTTCATAACCAATACGTATTAATTTGACAGTAATCTAATTCAGCATTTTTGTATATATAGGATGACAGTTACTTGTCATATATACCTGTATCACTGTTTTGTCCAACTTTATTATTCTCTTCTCCAACAAAACTATCATCTTCTTCAATAAATGATTCTTCAAAAAACTGCATCAGATCAGACTGTTTACTGTCCTGAAAAAAGTCAAAATGTCACACTTGCATAGAAAGCAGTAAATTCATGACAAGTTTAGATAAAATTTTGTCAAATGTAACACCAATCTTCGAGTGTAGGACAAAATCCCTTCCATGTAATTTAGCATAGGAGGACAAAATCCCCCTCGTTAAATTTACAAGGCAGATAAAATCCCCCTTGTAAAAATTTCAAGGTGGACAAACTCCCTCCCGAATCTGATTTTTTAAATTGCGTTTTTTAAACGTTCACTATACAGTCTCGTACATATAGAGATAAACCTTTCAAAATACCCTTATATTTTACAAAAAACACCAGATGTTTTATTACTTAATAATAATAATCATTGTTTGTCTCATATGCAGTGCTTAATTGGTGCCATTTAATTAATGTGTTTGTACAAACGAATATCATGTACTTCAGCAAAACATTCTGTATATAAACATTCTGTACATCTTATCTTATATAAAATTGAAATGGGTATGGCTTTTACTAATAAGTTATAAGTTAGTTAAATAATGGCACAATTTAATTTAATAAATTGAATTGTAAATAATAATGAAAGGGATCAAATGGTGCAGTTCTTTTATGAACACATGTCGTACCAAACAATACAAACCATATCGACTCGATGTGTCCCAGTGAAAAAAAAAATAAATTAAAGTTTGTTTTTGCATACAAACACGATGTCTTCCCCCGTTCCCCACATTTGACCCAGAGGATAAAAATTTCCTTGTAATATGCACAACTAAATATTATGTACTTGCTACACACCAAGTTTCGTAAAATTTGATGCAGTAGTTTCAGAGGAGTTGAGTGGAAACCATGATTTATGAGGAATTTTTGGAAAATTCTAAGTTCAAAGGGCCATAACTCCCACAATATTTCGAGAATCAGAATTCCCAGGTAATATGCACAACTACATATGGTGTACTTGTTACATACCAAGTTTCGTAAAGTTTCAGAGGAGTTGAGCGGAATAACTTTTTACGGACAGACGGACGGACAGGACAAAAACAATATGTCTCCCCACCAAGTGGGGGGAGACATAATAACCATGTTTTAATCTTTGTCTCATTCATCATTTCAAGTACCACGTAAAGAACTATGGACCATGATGTACAATACTGATAGGTATTATCATAATCAGATTCGGGAGGCATTTTGTCCGCCTTTGTTTTCTGTACTGTTAAAACGTTTATGTGAATTTGACTGTCCCTGATAGATTTGTGTATATACAAACAAGGCACAGAGAAGGAAGATGTAGAATATTGTTTAGAATATTGTTTATATTTGTACTAATATATAATGTAAGGAAGAGTAAAATATGCCCTTAGGTATCATTAATTCTATCATTAAACTAGAGGCTCCTAGAAGCCTGGGTAATAGCTCACACAGTGCTTTATATCGAACCTAGTGTTGAATTTATATTTAGATGAGTTTTGCGATAATAGGAACAAAATTTATCCAACTGAATCACAACTGTGTAATATTCATCTTACTTTCTGTTTCAAAATTGGCAAAATAAAAAATCAGGGTTTTTTTTCATCAAGCTGAACTTCAAATTCAGTCCCATTTTCATGACAAATGTACTTAAAAGTTATTATAGAACTGGTCAGAAGAAACTTTCCTTATTACATCTAATTCCACACCTGCTGAAAAGTCCAGTGGGTAAAATGCTAAAGTTTTTTATTGACTGTAATCAAAAGAAATTGAGAAAATGAGGCTATTGACTGAATCATCAAAAATACAATTTTCAGGAAAAAAACTTAAATTATATGTTTAATTCTGTCTCAATGAGACTAAGTTTATAATATAATAGCATTTTCTGAAAAAGGAGGAAATTGGCTATTAAAGTACTTTCAGATTTTTCATAAATGGAGACCATCATGGTTGTATTGCTATGTGATGGACACAGACAATTCTAACAACAATGGATGGCAAGTGAAGGCAAAAGTTAACCTGGACAAAACTAGGAACCTGTGAGCTACTGCTCACTCAAAATACCCCCACTATTCACATCATTGAATTGACTGTCGGTAAACAGGCAGTACAGTGACAGACCTGAAATCAGTACTCCCAATAAAGGACCACATGGTAAGGTCACATATAAAATTTCAAGTGGTTGTGATAAGTAGTTGCTGAGAAAACTGTTACAAAAGTTATGTTGCGAACAGAAGGATGGAAGGACGGAATGACATAAGGATGGAAGGACAGGCAGGGGTAAACCAGTATACCCCTCTTCTTAGAAGCGTAGGTATAATAAGTTCTCTTTTACATGTGCTTAATGGTAAAATGTCTACTAATTAAACCCACAAGAGGTTATCTCAAGAATGTTGCAGTTCTGACCATCATCCAAAACTTCCATTACTTTTGAACCAAAACTACTGTATATATGACTCTAAAACAGCCGGTTGTGTCCAGGATATTATTTAAAATTATATTTTATTTACCTTAAGACAAGTTGTATCTGCAGATGAAAAGTCATCTTTGCTTAGGCCAGCTTTGTTTAGGACATCTAGCTTTTTCTGTACTAAAGGCCTACAACAACAAAAATACAGGTGTGAACAAGTAAAAATATTACCCGAAATTTAACATTTTATATCTAACCATTGGATTTATGTAAAGGATGTTCACAGTTAAGTTTTTTTTTAGATTTTTTACACCTTTTGTTTTATCATTCAAAAGCACCAATTTTTTTTACCATTATCCCCAAACTTTGTTGTACAATTTCATTACAAACATCTTAAAAAGCAACAATTAACACTTATATCTTAATGGCTGTTAAGAAATTCAAGAAAGATTTGTTTCCCTCCAAAATTTAGATCACTTAACAAAGTGATTTAAACAAGGTAAATCTGTGAGCTAATGCTCACTAATGATACCCCGGCATTCACAAAAAGGATTTGGTAAACAGGAAGTAGATGATGAAGGAGCATAAAATCGCTATACATCATATGGTACTATAGGATAAAGCAATATTCAAAATATCAGGCTTCTGCATCCTACAGTTGCTTAGAAATCTGTGACAAATTTTTTGTTACGGACGAACCAGTTCTTGAATATCCCCTTTTTTGAAGCGGAAGTATAATAAAAAAAATTGTGACTTTATCAAAATGCATAATTAAACGGTAATATTTGATCTAAATCTTGATCATTAACATCAATGCAATTTCATAATAATATTAATATTTCATGCAGTGTATAGGAGCAAGTTTGGAACAGTGCTGTTAGAATAACTGCTTCCATCAATGTACAAAGGATTCTGGGATTAAGACCATCAATGAACACAGGATTCTGGGATTTAGACAATGAACACAGGAATCTGGGATTTAAACCCAATCTCCAGAACAGAGAACATAACTGGTTCCCAGATATAACCTCTGCCACACATCATCCCCATTTACTGCCATTGACGTTTGTAAACAAAGAATTATGTTTGAAAAATAATACACAAGATCTTATTTATTTTTATATAGTCTATTTCTACACTTTTGATACAGTTTTACATTGCAATTACTGCATTTGTAAGCAAAGCGTATCCACCATGAGAGATATC
Organism: Limnoperna fortunei; assembly: GCA_944474755.1. Classification (NCBI taxonomy): domain Eukaryota; kingdom Metazoa; phylum Mollusca; class Bivalvia; order Mytilida; family Modiolidae; genus Limnoperna; species Limnoperna fortunei. The sequence goes on from OX104119.1 coordinate 49,725,686, forward strand.
TCTAACAATGTCAACCAATAGTTTGGCAGAGGTGATTGTGGTTGACGCAGGATACTAAGAATCCTTTGCATGGAGATTAGTTTAGACCATCAATGAACAAGGGATTCTGGGATTTAGACAACGTGAACCTATTACTTTAATATTACAAATTTAAAACAAGGTTTCATACACTTTGAAATGTACAAGATAAATTTGATTCAACCATTAAGTGTATTGTTTTTACCAAACTTGATCATCTGCTGTGTTTTGAGCCACCAGGTAATGTACACTAACCATATCCTGTTGACCCATCCTATGTGCTCTGTCTTCTGCTTGAACCAATATCTGAAAATAGTGTATAGTAGTACAATTTATAGTGTTTTCTAGACTGAATGTAACAAAAGGAACAGGCTTTATTGTCTTGTATAGCATGATATGACTGTAAACTAAATTGTAAAAATATTCAAAGCGATTAGGACACCACACGCACCTTTTGCTGAAAATCTCAGAATAGATATCACATTTATGGTAAAAGTAATATTAGTTTCTTTTATTATTTACACTTAATTTCCACAATATTTAAATTATTAATGAAAGGTTTATACCCATACTATTATATCAATTTATTAATGGTTTAAAGTTTTATTTTAATATCAGCATGATGCTTTATTCCTAAATATCCGTGTATTTGTATACAAGTAGAATTTAGATCAACCTTGACTGCATTTGCTTCATTAACATAAATTTAAACCTTCACAATATAACAATGCATAAGGTTCATTTTATTTATTACTAATTAACTTCTATAACATTCACTTAGATAACATTCCTACGGAAGGTCGGGGGTTTTCTCCATTTTCTCCAGCTTTCTCCCCCAATAAAAAATGGATGTCATGATATAGCTGAAAAATTGCTGAAAGTGGCATTTAATACTATTCAAACAAACAAACAAACTTAGATAACTAAACATGCTGCTATAATATATTTTGCCTAACCAGTCTAATATGGAATCAACTAGTCCAATACTGTTTTGGCCTGATTCTGACCTGTGATTAAAACTGCCAATACAATACCAAAGAAAGCCAATATAACATTTACCCATACAATATACTGTATTGACCAGTCAATATGACATATTGTATTGGTTAGTCATAAAAGTACAGTTGGTATAAGGTTTTGGAACTTTGGGGATAAAAATTCTACAACATCTTAATCATTTGGATTTTAAATATTGTTTGCTTTGAGCGTCACTGATAAGTCTTGATTAGACTAAACACATGTCTGATGTAGTAAATTCTATTGACCTTGGTATCTTTGATGACATTTTATTTGCATTATTTTATAATCCCATATTGGGCTTGTTTTGGATCCTTATTGAACTGGTTAGTCAATAAAGGTATAATTGAGTAAAGTTTTAGCCTCAGTCCAATATGGCTATCCTCTATCCAATAACTCGGCCAATACAGAAATAACGTAATAATATCATAATATTGGACATATAGTTCGTAATGTTTTTTAAGGATTTTTGTCCATATTAAACATATGAATAATTTTAATACTCCTCTGCCCAGTTTGGTCCCAATGCTTCTGAAGATTAAAAGTTTACAGGTAAAATGGACATCAGTCACAAAGAGATAACAAACCTTACATAGTTTTGTTAAAAGTAACATTAAACCCTATTGCTAATAATTAGTTTTTAAAGTCTGAAACACAATCATCATATTTATCTTGAAAATCTATATATATACTAACCCCTGGATTCCAAAAGAGTTCCCCAAACACAACCAGACTAGCAGACGACAAGTTAATGCCTGCATTGGCTGCTGTAATTGACAAAATGGCCATCTTTATATCAGGATTTTCCTGGAATTTTTTGCAGAAATGGTTTCTTTGTTCTGGAGATGTTTTACCATCTATTCTAATATAGTTTTTACCAAGCTGAAAAACAGTTATAGATTTCACTGAGCTGAAAAACATGAATAGTTTAAATAAAGCTGAAGAACAGGTTTAGTTTCAGAAAGTTTATCAACTGGTAAAATATTGCCAGAAATACTTTCATATCAAATTAGTTAGACTATCGTATGAAAAACTTTATGCAATTAATAATATAGTATTTTGCACATCTTGTTCTAAATGTCTTTTAAGGGTTTTTGTCCGTATTAAACATATGAATAAATCTCAACACTACTCTGCAATGCAAAAAAGGCCTACTTATGCATCTTATAAACTATAATGCATAAAATTAAACAAGAAGAATAACAGTAAGCATTTAAATTTAACAAAAACATTAATATATACATAAAAAAAGTTGTATTATTAAATTAACTTAAACATATAAACGAGTATTTATTCCAGTTCACTCATGAACCATTTTCAGGAATTACATGACCCGGTTTCTAAAACAACCAATTACTTCAACACTTTTCCTTTTGATTTTGTGCTGTCAAAGTTCTACTGTATATTTTAAAAAAACCTTAAATGGTAAGGTCTGTCTTTCAGTATTTGTGATAGACTGTAGTATTTTTATGGTATCTCCCCTTTCTGAACAGTGTTGAAGGGAATTCTATTGAATTTATTTCTCTGACTTCTTCTTGCACTGTATTAACCTTCAAATGCAATGCCATGTTCAAATACCCAATTTTTTTTAATTCCATGAATAAACTACTCAATGATTTCAGACATACTAGTAACTAGAACTTGAAAAACTGTAAGCAAAACTCAATGATATCCCCCACTTGCTTATGTCAACGAATGACAAGTCATGTTTTGCTATGGGGAAACCCCAAATATCATTTCAACCAAAATCTAAAATATCAGGTGCACAATGAAACTATGTAACAAAGATTTTGTGAAAGTGGGAGGTATATAGTGATGGGGATATCCATCTCTTTTTCACAAAAAGGGGGGGGGGTTACCCATCTCTAATCTGCAACTCCATCTACACCAACAAGGAATGGAATTCAGCCTTTCAACCCAGGTGTATAATTACACAGGATTCACAGCATAACAAGTTTAAGTTTGTAGAGTTCAGATAAGCAAAAAAAATTCTGACCTTTGACTGAGCCAGATCTTCAATTGCATCTAGAAACTCCTGATGATGAGCAAATAATAAAAATTTCCTGTCTGCTTCCAAAAGGTCAGCTATGTAATCTCTGAAATGACAATGAACTTTAAAGTCTTGATTAAATTGCTGTGGTAATTTATGCTTAAAGGACAAAATTAAAATGTCACACATTTGATAACTCAGTGAATATTTTTTTAAATCCTGCACATGGGTTGTTCAAGAAATTGATTATTGCAATTGGACTCTATGCAAATTAGAACATGGTCAGACCTAATATTGTCAATATTTTATACCTAGCGATATCAAGGTATAAAATGAAGACAAATATAAGGTCTGACCATTTTCTAATTCGCATAGATTCCAATTGCAATTTTGATTCCAATATGTCTAACAAATGTTTTAAAATTTCGAAACAGCTCTAAGAGGATGCTTTCTATGGCCATATTGGTTTTTGAAACTAAATAAGATATATCCGAAAACAGCAAAAGAGCAATTTAAATTGACAGAAAAACATTTACTCTTCATTTTATTGAATATATATTCCTCTTAGCCACAAAAATTAATAAAAATTTAAAAATTCTCTGTTATTCAGTCTGAAAATTTTTCAGTTACGCTTGTAATAACTTTCAAACTCTTATTGTGACATCAAATCTGCTTTATGCTTATTAGAAACCTAATGTTTTCTCAATGCATATGAAGGAAGACATATTCAACCATTATTAAAGTTTAATCTAAAATATATGCTACTTGTAAATGTTTTCTCTATAATTAGGAAATTGCACTGGTTATTGGTTCCAAATATTTTGGCTTTCAAATGACAACTTTATGGTAAGATCTTTGCACTTTCAAAAAATATAATTTTCATGAAGATCATGTACAAACAATACTAACATCATTTATCTGATGTTTCCATTTTTATTTTTAAATTAAAACATGTTGCTGAAGGTTTCTTTAATCTTGAAATGTTTGTTTGTTTGTTTGTTTAAATGGTGTTTAACCCCACTTTCAGCAATTTCTCAGCTTCCCTTTTTTATTGGGGTAGGAAGCCAGAGTACCCCCAGAAAACCCGTACCTTAGGTGATATAACGGAAACATTGCTGAAAGTAGCATTAAAAACTATTCAAACAAACAAAATAAACACAATTTTTACCTGACAGCAGGTATCTTCGCTGTTCCTGTGTGATGAAAATATTCTAATAGAGCTCCCCGTCTTTCCATTCCCTGTCGAAATAAACGATGTTTCATAATTAAATTACTAGTAATTTTACAAGCTGTCAGCCATTTGTAAATGTTCATCATTCCTAATGATCACAAAGTAGGTGCCAACATTAGCTGGCAAGTCTCCATTTGAATGGGTTTGACCACGACTTAAGCAATTGTTGTCATTGACCTTAATGACTGTATTTAATTCAGGTAGAAGCTGACATAACTAGATGGAGATGCCATACTTACGTGAGTAAGGTACACATTTTTAAAAATGTTCAAAGCCAGATACAAGGTATTTTAAAATGTTTCTCTATTTCAGAAATAGTTTACAATACCTGAATATCTTCAGCAGCAATAAGGTGTTGTAAACTATAGCACAGGTGGAAACCAGATAACCTATTAGGAGTTGTCATGTCTGGGCAATTTACTATTTAACTTTATCACACCAGGCTGAGAGTTAAGTGCACACTTTGAGAAAATGAACAAAGCAGGGTCCAAACTTTTAGCAGGAAAAAAGTGGACACATGATGCCGGTAGATGACCAACTAATACTTCTACTAAGACCATTTGCTTTTCAAAATCTGATTCTAAATAATCATCATAATTATGTATTTATAAATGTAATCTCCCTTCTGTAAAATTAATAAAGAGTTTCTTTCTTGTGTAGATATTTCCATACATTTTCAATAAAGAAAAGAATTATTGTTGAAATAAAAAAATCCTAATGTTTGGGCGCGATAAATAATGGATATGACAGATAACTTTTATTTGAATTTTTTAAGTGCCACAACATTAGTAGTTAGATTAGGAATGCAAAAAATTAAAATGCTAGAAGCAAAAAGGGACACAACTATACATAACAGAAAAGGACATAACTATACAAAACATGTATACCTTCAGGTTTTTAATATCCATTACTTTTGAAGCTTTCTTCAGATCTTTAGTACTTTTAATAGCCCCAGGGTCCAGCAGTATCATCTGTCGAACCTTTGATGGTAGCTGTGTCAATACATCTTTTTTCAATCTCCTAAAAACGAATTGTGTTGAATTAACTCAAATACTTGTATAGATACATGTACTTATCGAACCTAAGCATTAAAACTTTACTGTTACATGTAGTATCAGGCAGCAGAAACTAAATGTCTTTTAAATTGTTTTAAACTGAAGAAATAACTCATGGTGGGTATGATGCTGTACTCATTTACAAACAGGTTAAACTAAATGCCAACCCCCCTTGGAAAAAATTGTTTGCTAGCATTTTTTCATTATTTTATATTTTACCTTGTTATTACGAAAATTCAGTAGAAAAAACGTAGATACAACAACCTGTCCATGTTTTATAGTATGCCTCTGTATTTAAGTTGTTACAAATCGTCCTTGACTTTTGCTACGGAAATTTCACATAATAAGTCAGCCATTTTTGTTTCTTAAGGGACCTTACGATGTTTACAAATGTTCGTCTGCTTTCGTGACGTACAATGGTATTCGGACAAACCGCGAGACTTTTCCCGCCTAAACTGCAGACGACATCACCCCAAGGATTTCGAGTAGACAACAATCGATTGTTCCTAAAGTACAGTTCCGTTCTAATTAAGGTCAAATTTTAGTATGAAAAATCGCCCGTTCAAAACCAAAAAACCGCTTTATTTCAAAACGCTGAATATCTCGGGGAAATAATTATTGATTTCAAAAAGGTCCCTTCTTGATCTAAAAAAGGAGCATAAGCTGAACCATACGCGGTAAGCAGTTTTCATTTGTAACGCAAAAAACACTATACAACCTACATCAACACTTACTATAGGCCTTTATATCTCTCCCCCCCCGCCCCTCAATAACAAAGATTTCTAAATCCCATTCTAATACTTATATGTTGGGGGTGTTCTTCTCAACAATGTGTACTTCCATACTAACTGTTGTTATGGTTTGTCATGGTTTCAAATGTTTCGTAAAAGATATACCATAAAAAAATTAATATACAATGTAGTTACTGCAGAAATAAGGTCAACGACACTTTTTGACGCCGTTGACAAAATAAGCATGAGATAAGGGTTGATAAATCTTGGCTTATGTTTTTTATATTGTGTACTGAATTAACAATACAAACACATTTAACAAATATAAAATTTTCACAAAAATGTAACAATGTTTATCACAATATGAACATCAAACACACAAAAAAGCCAGTGTATTTATGCAGCTTTTTACACAGCACTATTCTGTAATGGCAACCCATTTTTATTTAAATTCCTGATTCTTTTCAACTTTTAAATCTTTCTATAGTCATGGTCACAACTTTTTGGAGTTCAGAAAATCGCGATTTTTAAATAAATATGCATACATTTGCTTACATTTTGATGTGAAGATGTGTTATTGCAATTTACAAGATGATTCACACAATCGGTTTGGTATAATTGTCTTCCTTTGTACGCCATGTCACGGTTTTTTTACGTGTCTACGGAGAATTTACATTGAGCGGTCAGCCATTGTTTACAGCGGAAACTCGTCCAGGAGCCGCTGTTTACTTCACCAAAGTTCACGCGGTCAATGATGTATTGCAATAACGGGAAGTAACTCGTACAACAAAAAGACGCTAGAAACAGCTGTTGAAGAAATGGAGGTATCGAAGTGGTAGTATATTCTAAATAAATTTAAAAATAATTACTTCTGGTAAAATTGATTACGATTTCAATTGATTTTGCCACCAATTCATGTAATAAACATGATAAATTGCCAAAAAAAATTACAATTGAAGTTATTTATAAACGAGACCAAAAAAAAAAAAACAATTACCAGACGTAATCATTTATAGCTTTTTACCCATATTTTCCTCGTTGTTAAAAAAATAATCTACAGTTTCTGTTACATTCCTTTTTTGTCATACAGAATCAATATGGCACGAAATTGCGTAATCGGCAAATAGAACTCAAATCTGATTGGTTGACAAATGATACGGAAACTGCCAACAATTTGTAAACAACAAGTTTCTCCCACTGTTGCTTGGAGGCAAAACATGGCGAAATTGACAATGGTAAATCTCCGTTGAGGTAAGAAAAAACCGATTTAAGTAGTAATGAGCACAACATTTACTAAAAGAAAGATTGGATTAGCTTGTAAATTCATTTTTACGCTTTTTGGTTACAAAATATAAAGCCATTAATACAATAACAGGCAAAATATATGCATTCTCCCGGAGGGACCGACGCCGACTTTGACTATAGTGATTAACAATTCCCCAATGTCCAACCTTTACTATTGCAATAAAGTCTATACCAGCAGTTAGTACACAACCTATAATCCTTTGTTTCTACTACATATACAGATCTGTCCTGAATTATACTTCACTGTACTTCAGTATTAAACTCTGAAAAATAGTTTAATCAGCCACTGTGTCCACATTTGTCCCAACAGAGTGTTAAACACAGTAATTATCATTTAAAGATGAATGTTTGTTTCTGTAACACGGATTTCTAATATACTTACCTAATCATTAGTTTTTCCTCTAACAAGAGCTGTAACTCTGACATGTTCGATGAACCAGAAAAGTCCCATCCCCATGGTTGCTGAAAAAATATAACTAAATAGTGAATGTCAATATCCTTTGCTGTGTTGACAATTTATCTTTAACATTTTATGATCCACAACATCCTGGGGGCCACAGCTGCAGAGTGGTTAAGGTAGTTTTCTCTGAATACTCAAGCTTCCTCCTTGAATAAAAAATGGATGCCATGATATAGCTGAAAAATTGCTAAAAGTGAAGTTAAATAGCATTCAAACAAACAAACAAATCCTCCTTAGCATTTTTACATTTCATATGACAATTCAGTTCTAGAGAAGATTAAAAACATAATCAACCAATCAGAAAGATGTCCTAAGGGCACTAATGCTTTAAGTATTATACTAGTGAAATGAGCTGTGACCTCTCTTTGTATAAATTGATTTTTGCTAAACCTGATGTGATCAAATTATCAGTGACCTCATCATCCTTCCCGTAGCAGATGCAGACAGGAAAATAACACCTGAAAAATGTAATAAGCCAAACAGTCAGTAAAACTTGTAATGAGCTTGAACTTCTGACACTCTCCCAAGACTGGATCATAAGCCATTTTATGGACATGATAATAGAAAAATAACAAGGTCAAACATCATCATCCATGGTATGCAACACATCGCCTTGATATTATCTACCCACATTCCAAATATCAAAAGCCTACCTCAAAAGATAAAAAAGTTACAGCCCGGACAACGATTAGTTCGGACGGATGCACGGACACACTGATGGACAGACGGATCACTTTAGGGTGGGGCCCTAATAATCATAATAGTCCTGTAGTACCATGATGTATAATATTCTTCAGTAACTCAACTAGAACCGAGATATATATAGAATAAAAATAGTTTCAAAGATCACACCCAAAAGATCCTCAAACGGTGGTGATGTGATACAAGGGATGATTTTTTGTCAACACTTTTAATCAGAAACATTAAAATGCATGTACAGTTGTTTTCTTTTTGTTTTATAGCATAAAGTCCGAACTAAAATTTCACACAGATATAACACAGTTTGAAAGATTGTCTATTTGTAATTGTCTCTAGTTGATGATATTGTATATCCTATTAAGTCCTCTAAAAATAATTTACATAAGTCTAATTTTCAAAATTTTAAAGACAGTTCCTATTAAATAAGAAACTACTTGTTGAAAAACTACCTGTTTACCGTCACAGTACCGGATACCAAACTCTTGGAATTTGAACATAAAAGGTGAAATGGCCGATATCTGTGTGAACAGCTCTGATGGTCTGGACAATGCTGGAGTTCCACTCAGTAATATTACTCGATGAGCATTCTGAAAAGAAACAAAGCATTGTCTTTGTTGATCAATTGGTTGGTTCATGTTTAACATCTAATAGTATTAAAGACAAGAACAAGCAAACAAGATAATAGTCTTAAATACCATATAACTCAGGCCCTTGCCAATTACATGTGTACTATAATTTAGCAGAACAGCAGCTTTACTCTCGAGTGGATCGTCTTATATGAATGATCAAACAATTCTGCAAAAACCTGATGTTACAAGTATTTCATATTTGTTGGTATTAAGCTATGTCATCTATGGTCTAGATTTACAGGGATGCAGCTGAAATACCAAATGATAACTCACATTTTTTTTTCAGAAAATTGTTTATTCTTGTCAAATAAATGTTGAACAAGGCACGAGGAACTGCAATGTTCATAAAAAAGTCTTTAAAAAACACTTTGCTCCTGTATGCAGAATATTATAATTTGTCCTTTATGTTCCTTTTATTTAAAATATATCAAGAGTTAAAGTTACTCAAATGTGTTATTACTACTTGCATAATTTGTAAAATTTTCAAAGAACATGACTGGCAACACTCAAATGTGACCTGATAAGTAGTGAAGAAACACAAAGCATTTAATTTATAGTAAGTGCCAAAAAAACCAACATATCTTACCTGTAGAATATGTAAGGTAACCTATATAAATTACCAACATATCTTACCTGTAGAATAAGTAAGGTAACCTATATAAATTACCAACATATCTTACCTGTAGAAAAAGTAAGGCAGCCTATATAAATTACCAACATATCTTACCTGTAGAATAAGTAAGGTAACCTATATAAATTACCAACATATCTTACCTGTAGAATAAGTAAGGTAACCTATATAAATTACCAACATATCTTACCTGTAGAATAAGTAAGGTAACCTATATAAATTACCAACATATATTACCTGTAGAAAAAGTAAGGCAGCCTGTAAAAATACATCCTCACAAGTCAGGATTTCTGTGTCCACATAACCCTCACAAAGTTAGCTAGGAAATTCCCAGGCTAGAAGATTTTTGTATAACATCAATCCTTCAAAATATCAACGAATGAAATTGCTTGACAGAAGTGAGTGTTTGGCAGTAGTCATTCTTACTCAATTGTGTTGGAAGAAAACGTAATGCAACTAATAAATAACGCTGTAATAAAAAACTATTAACACTACTGTACAAAATACACAGATTTTTACATGGTCTATGCAACACATTCGTTCGGTTTATTTACAATCGATATTGGGATATCCCCTAACCAAGTCGTGAATGAAAGCAAGCTTTTGATTGGCTACATTAAGGTATGATGTAGCCAATCAAAATAGTGACTTCTAGCCCGGGAATTTCCTAGCTAAGTTTGTCAGGGTTTTGTGGACATGTGTGGACACAGAAATCCTGACTTGTGAGGATGATATAAATCACCAACATATCTTACCTGTAGAATAGGTAAGGCAGCCTTACATCTTGCTGTTTTATAATTCTTCAGTAAGTGACATTCATCCTGAAATAAAAAAAACATACATGTAGAAGATAAGTCTGCTAATCACCAAAATAAGATAATAAATACCATTTTTTCCTGACGTTTTTTTACCATTCACAGATGCTCTTTTTATTACAAGTTGTAGCCTTTGTAGAAAATGCCAAATTGTACCTACAGTCAACAGACTGATAATCCAGAAAACATGCTAATTGAACTTTTGTCTACTTGATTACACAAATTGATATTAACAGTATATATTACTGTAAATTCAGAAATTTTTGTGATGTTTTTATTATTGTGAATTGCGATCATTCTGTGATCACAATAATTTAACCTTCAATTCTACTTTCATTTATCCATTGACAAAATTACTCAACCTAGTGTGCACACATAAACCATCTGTAAAGCCCTACCATAGGCATTTAATTAAAATAGGATAATTAATTTTACAAAATTATTTTTCTTTTATGTAAACAAATAACTGTTTTAGTACCAACGCTGAACCTCAATATACACACAAATCATCTCATTATTAAAGACACATGACAATTGTTTCTTGTCTTTAAAAGAGATAAATCATTTTAGAAAATTAAATGCATATTCCGTTTAGTGTAGAGCGATTATTAACAGACAACAAACATTTAACGAAAAACTGACAATTGCAAAGTAATAATTCGTTGTCATTACATTTTTTCTACCTCAGCCGATCGCAAAAATATGAACTCGCATTTTTGGAGGGGGTCCTTGAATTGCAATAATAAATGCATGCAATAATTTCCGAATTTACAGTAATGAATTGAAGTGGTGCTTAATAGTATCCGGCATTAGAGAGAAACATGACGTTCCACATATTCTGACATCATGACTAGAAACAATAACTGTTTCTTCAAAGAATTTCTCACTTGGTCTTTCATCAAGGAACCATAGTGGGTAACAAGTTTGGAGAGAATCAAGTTCCTTGCACACTGAATATTCCTTTCTTACTTTCAAAAAAGACAAGGCTTTCTTTACAGATGTCAAAAACGAGAAAACTACCACTAAAAAATCTAACTTGTATTTCTACCTATAACTCTTTATGCTTTTTAATTGGTAGTCAAACTTTTCTGCCCAATGATTCATGTCATGTGCCTCATGTTCTTATTTTGTTTGTTTAAATTAAGTTAAAATGCAACTCCAAGTAATATTACAGCACTATTATGGTATCCAGTTTTTATTGAAGGAGGGGTAAGGTTGAATACTTGTTCCTGTCCTCAACAGATAAAATACAGTGCTCTTCTTGTTAAGCACCCAATTAATAAATCATTTTAAAATTGTGTAATTTGAATATAGTATATATATTTTTTTATTATTATTATTTTTGGACCTCGTTTGTTTTCTTATGAATACGCAATTTGATTTTGTCATTTCATAAAAGGCATTGCTTTAAATGGTTTTCAAAATTTATACAGTAAAAGTTCTTTCAGTTGTGAAATTTATGAATGTGTAAATGCAATGTGATTTTCTGAATTTTGCAGACAATTTGCAAAAATGTGGAAAACAGTAAATTTGTATGTGTTTCAGAAGAAAACATTCAAGAAACTTTTGAATCCTCCCTTATTATTGTCTGTATAAGAGCATTAAACAAGCACATTTACCACAATAACAACTTGGAAATGTTTGTCCTGTAAATATTGGGCTCTCCTAGCAACAAGGTCATAGGTCACAATGTTTACTTGACTAGATGATGTATCCTTTCCTGTTGTTGCCACGGAGATCTCTTGAGGGTCAATGCTGGGTACCCATCTTCTGATTTGCTATAAATATAATACAATTCATGCTATATGTACTACAAGTATAATTTGTTTCTCTAAATATTACTTCACAGTAGTGGATGAGTTCCAGTAGACTAAAAATCAGTCTAGCACACCCTGCCTGTAGTGAGACTGGAACCTGCAACCTCAGTGTTGACAGGCATGTTATTAAAAGTACATGACTAACTTTCTTACACTCTGCCAGCCCCTGGAGAATAGATGGACAGATAAAAAAAAGAAGTGTATCTCATATTAGTAAAATTACCATAAAGAAGTAGAACTTATGTGATTTAAAAAAACACCAAAACCAAGAATTTTTAGGTTGAAGTAACATACATGAAAAGATTTCCAAAATCATGCACATAACAATACATTTGGTTCACTGTGTACATTGCATCAACAGAACTATGGATGAAAGTGCAAAATTGTTAACTTCACGAGATTGACCCGATTTATTCATTAGCAATACCATCAGTTTGCTACCATCTGACAAATATTTCACTTTGGTATGTTATAAGAAAATACAGTCCAAGATTTATACATGTACAATTTTTGGTTAATGACAACTACAGACATTTGTTGCTGTTTCAATCATTACTTCACAACTTAATTGCAAACTGTCTTGAAGAAATCAAAAAAGTATGTTGGTCAAATGGTTAAGACCTATATTTGTGTTTTAACTTCATTTTTCAGCTATATTATGTCATCCAATTTTTATTGAGGGAGGATGCTAAACTACCTGCTGAAAACCCCAGACCTTCAACAGGAAACTGGCTGAGCACATACTCAGGATGTAAGTCTCAAACTGACTATCTCAGTGGTGACAGGTCACATGATCAATAGCAGAAGACGACAAAATAATGACATCCTTAAACACTTGGCCACAGACACCCAAGTTGTGACTTGAGGAAGTTTACTAACTAATCAATCAATCATTATTCACAGACCTGTGCCCAATCAAATCTGACAGAAGACGGTACTATAATGAGCAGGGGCCACTCCTCCCTGTAGTAGCAGGCCAAACATATTGCCTGAATGGTCTTCCCAAGTCCCATGTCATCTGCTATCAACACTCTACCATTCCTGGATATTCCAAAACTATAAAAAAAAAAAAGAATAGAAACTAAAATTAAAATGTGATTGGGAACACAAAAAAACCAGCAAAGAAATATGTTTATAGATTTTATATGTGTTTCAATAACTAATATGAGGCTTTCCAATATGCAAAATATGACTTGTTTCTCATTAACTAGAGGCTCCCAGGAGCCTGTAATCGCTCACCTGGAATCCAAATGACTTCAACTATATTTAAATTTTTGAAATTAACAGTTTCAGTCTAGTTGTTATAGCTTTTAAGTTACTGTGCAAAAACTAAACATTTCGTCAAAACTTTTAGTTAAATACAAAAACTCCTATAAGGTGCCATCAGACAATTTATGAAAATTAAATGGTTTGTAGGCATTGTCCTTTAGGGTACTTTAGAAATTTACAGTTTTACTCTACTAGTAGGTGTGTTATAGACTAATTTATAATTCAAAAACTGTTCATTTGTCCAAATTCATAATGAAAGGTCCATAACTCCTATAAAGAGTCATCTTGCAATTTTGGACTAAGCAATCATTTGTAGGGCTTCTATTGCTGATCATTTGTGCAATTTACAGTTTCAATCTAGCTGCTATAGTTTTCAAGTTACAGGACAAAAATGGAAAATTTCATAACAAAATTGTCATTTAAGGGCAATAACCCCTATAAGGAGTCATCTGACAATTTCAGACCTATTAAGTGAATTGTAGGGCTTTTAATGCTGATCATTTTTGCTATTAACAGTTTCATTCTAGATGTTACTGTTTTTAAATTACAGGACAAAACCAGAAAGTTTCATAAAAAATTGTCATTTTATATGGACAATAACTTATTTAAGGATCCAGAGTTGTCTGACAATTTCAGACCAATCAAGTGAATTGTAGGGCCTTTATTGCTGATCATTTGTGCAATTTACAGTTTCAATCTAGCTGCTATAGTTTTAAAGTTACAGAACAAAAACGGAAAATTTCATAAAAAATTGCCATTTAAGGGCAATAACTCCTATAAGGAGTCATCTGACAATATCAGACCAATTAAGTGAATTGTAGGGCTTGTATTGGTTATCATTTTTGCTATTTAGTTTTACTCTAGCTGTTATAGTTTTAGAGTTACATGACAAAAACAGAAAATTTCATAAAAAATTTCCATTTAAGGGCAATAACTCATATAAAGAGTCATTTGACTATTTCAGACCAATCAAGTGAATTGTAGGGCTTTTATTGCTGATCATTTTTGCTATTTACAGTTTCAATCTACCTCATATAGTTTTCAGGTTATATTGTAATTACCAAAAATTTTGTCGAAAATCGTCAATAAAGGGCAATAACTCTTACAAGAAGCCAATACACAACTTCACACTAATAGCAACTATTGTAGACCTTAATGTGCTGATCAATTTAAAGTAATGGTTTTCTCTATAGCTATTATAATTTTTTAGATAATGATCAAAAACCTGTGTTGACCCCATGTTCTATTTTTAGTAACAGCAGCCATATTTGTCTGTTGATCAACCCCCTAGGTACAAACTTGAAACTAGGAACCCTAAGGATGATTGTGGCCAAGCTTGAAAAAAATTGGCCCAGTGGTTTCAGAGGAGAAGATTTTTGAAAAAGTTTACGACGGACGACAGATGACGGATGCCAAGTGATGGCAAAAGCTCACATGGTCCTTCGATCCAGGTGAGCTAATAAAAAGAGATAAAACTTATTAATCAGATATTGTAGAAATGAAAACTTTTTATCAAATCACGTAAACAATTTAATAGCAGATATAAAACCCCAGAGTGTGAATCGCTGCTCAAGCACAATTTTGCTATACCAAATCAAGGGAAGCAACCCATTCATACATTAGCAGCTAATTAAAAACTACTAATTTATACAACAATGGCATACTTATAAAAAAAAGTGTTCAAACTAACTAATCAGAAATAAAAACTAAGTGGAGGAGAAAAAAAAAATCATGCATCCAAATCACGTAAACCATTTAATACCAGCTACATGTATATGAATAAAACCCAAGGAAGTGACTTTAGTATTAATGTGTATTATTAAATTTGCATAAAACTGTAAGAGAATAATATTGCACATATCTACAGTATTTTATGATATATAAACAGAACATGTAACATTGATTTTGCAATATTAAATAAGATATTTTACCTTTTCGTTATTCGAATACATTGACTAAAACTTATGTAATGTTAAGCTGTAGTATTTTTGTTTTACACGATTGTACAGAATATTGGAATTAAGATATTACTATATTGTTATTTTAATTATTACAGAACTACATGTACATGTATAACAAACATTTAGAAACAACGTACCAAACCACTTATTGTTATTATTAGACCCAGCTGTTACAACTAGGCTGCCATGTCATGAATAATAAAGGAGATACTTAATAGCTGGCTTAGAACAAAAATCACCAAAGAAGCTGGATTTGTGTGACTAAAGTATACCTTGTCAATAGTGGGACTTGCATAAACATTTGTAAAAAATTTTGGTGCTGACAACATCAGAAATAACAATTTTTCTATGTAATTTTCTTGTACAATGTTTCAAACAAATGCAAACTTTGAATAGGTGATGTTTATTTGGGGGACAATTCACAAGTGATGACAGAAAAATATCTGAATATAATTTCATGGACATATAACAAACAATGGCAAAAACGATAAACAATAGTTTTAGAGACAATTTATGTAAAGCATTCACCAAATTTTATATTAAGAGATACAGTCTTTAACTACTGTTTAGCTTCTCTTAAGAATAAGATGTCAAAATGTTTGACAAATGGAAAACATTTTTTTCATTTCATTGGTTTAGACAAAGTTGACCTTGTTTTAAGAAGAGGTCAACATTCAATATAACGTAATATGTATTTTGGCCAGTTAATGAGACATGTTTAGATATAAACAGTTTTGAAAGTATGTTGACTAAAGAATTAAATAAAATTAAGGTGGGTGAAGTGAACTTAATGTCTATGGCAAGAATTTATTTTTAAAATTAAAAAATATAGGATCTTATGTTGGTAAGAGTGGATTATCGGATTTCTCCAACAGAGATAGTTAAATTATGGAATTTTAAAACAGAGCCTTAGCAATGACTTAACATTCTATAATTAACTATCAAGAGTCGAGGAATCCAATAATCCAAGAGTACTAATGTAAGATTCTGTTAGTACAAATTCTCCCAACCCCATTTTTATGTTCATAACTTGAATACACAGTAAATGGAAGTTGTTTTGTTTGTGAAGTCATTATTTTTTTATGACGTTACTATTATAAACCAATCAACTGTTGAAAACTGCATTTTCATTAGTGACTAGACTTATTCTTTCCACACCTGTCAAGCATTTAGAATATTACGCAAAAATTACAGAATCAGTTTTTCAAATAAAAAAATCAAATACAAATAAACATATTTGCATTTCATTCTAGAAATTTTTAGAAGCATAATGTACTTTTACTATTAATAGTATAATTAATCACTTATGAAACATACTTCACTCCCTCTCTCTGGAAAGACAGCAATGAGTTTACAAGCGAAACATCAACATCAGAGAGGTCAGCATTTGGGACTTCTCTGCTGGGGTTATTTCCCTTTAACTGTGCACTAAATGTCTGCAGTATGGCTTTGGGAAGGGCTTCTATTATGACATTTGGTTTAAGGACAGTGACTTCTTTCACTGAAATAAAATAGATTAAGTCAAAACTATGTTTACTTGTTTAACCTTGGTCTACATCCATAAAATTCATTGTTTGTCATTATATGATTAAAATTTGTTCCAAAAACATACCGACACCTGGACAAGGCTCTAAATATTATTAAAAGTACTTTTAGACACAATTTTTAACCTGTCTTTATTTATTAACTCGGACAGATTTAACTAAATAATAATTTGTAAATCAAAGATATATTTACATAATTATTTTAAACATAAAATAAAATACCATAGACAATTTTGCACGTCTTGAAACGGCAGTTGTACTTGGACATGAAAATCCTGCCAAGAACAGGTATGATTTTAATACGTGTCAGAGCATTGGGTGTATATATATATGGTTTCGAATACCTTTAGATGCAAGGTCACAGGAAATGTAAATCTGACACAGTGGAACAAACATACACACATAAAATTTAGCAAACTGTGTTACACACATGCACATTATCATGTTACTAGTTATAAATAATAATAATAATAAATGTACTAAACATGAAGTGAAATTGATGCACAAAAAAGGAGTATTTAAAAATATTGCATATATATGACCGTTGTTTCTTAAAAAGTCAACATCGCAAATATTTTTTATAAAGTTTTGTCCAGTAACTTGCATAATCTGATTTTACACCATACAAACCTTAAATAATAAGATGAATAATTTTCATTTTATTCATATTTATGCTCAAAATTCCAACTTATATTTTGCTTATATAAAGAATACAAAATGTATCTTGCCAGAACCTCGTCTTATAGTACAACCTTCTGCTAACGACCATTTCGTGTTATTATCATACAACAGCTTTTTTTAAGCTTTTTTTCATTGTTATTGGGAGGTTACTTCAGACATTATAGCATATCAAACACTGAAACTGCTGACTCTAGCTTTCTCCCCCAATAAAAACTGGATGCCATCATATAGCTGAAAAATTGGTAAAAGTAGTGTTAAGCCACATTAGCTCTAGAAAAATCTGTTTCATTTATACAATGAACAATCATACAATATACATACTAAATGATTCATATTCCTCCAACTTAAAAGACCACTTCTTTGTAACAGCATCTGAAAAATATGTACAAATATATGTAGTTCACAATTTCAAAGAATGCATAAAATTCTTCTACATTTTTTTCCATCAATAAATGGGGAAATTCATGACAAAATTCAAGTAAATGATAGTTTTTGTGTCTATATATTACTGCACCACAGTGTAATGTTATAGACATTGCTGAAATCTCTATTCGATAAACGAAAGGAAATATTGAACAGAAAAATAGACTGAAATACAAATTAGAGTTATCATTCATTTATACTCAAAGTAAAAATATTATCTATTGAGTTTTCTCATGGTCACAGTGAGATATCTGGTCTAACAATGATTTGTATCTGCATGCATATATATATGTGTATGTGTGTATATGTATGTTTGTGTATATATATGTATGTATATATGTATATATATGTCTGTGTGTGTGTATGTATATGTATGTATGTGTGTGTATGTATATGTGTGTGTATATATATATGTGTATGTGTGTGTGTATGTATATGTGTATATATATATATATATATATATATATATATATATATATATATATATATGTATATATGTGTATATGTGTGTGTATGTATGTATACTATATGCTGTTTTATTCCTGTTTAATTTGCATTTAGCTGTATTGTGCATCTTGTTCATTCAAATCAATCAAATCATATATGTCTATTATTTTCTTTGATTGTAAATCGCTCAGCATTTGGGCACCATTAATTGGTTTAATAAAATATCTTGTATCTTGTATCTTGTTATAGACACTACTATGCTGCACTAGTTTTGATGTGTCTCTTAAAACTGAAATAAAATGTTAGAACCACATGACCAAATTTGACCAATGAAAATGAGGGATTTAAATAAAATGCAGATAAAATGTACAATTATAATGGCCGTTAACACAATACATGTTTTGTATATGCAATGCCAGGCATATAATGTAAATTTCAAAACGGCAGATCTTATATAGTTTCAACATTTTATCAATGTTTTAATATGTTGCCACAACATTCGCTAATTGTGCATCTTGTAACGTAACCCATGCTACGAAAGTAACATCGTATGCACTGCCTAAGCATTAATAACATGTAAATTGATTTAATAAATACAACAGAACAAATAGACAACATTCGGCTTACATATTCTGAAAAAACAGCTTTAATAAAAAAATTGTTCAACATATAAAGACATTTTCCCAACATTACTTACCATACATTTTTGTATTCATTCTTTTAAATAATTCAATAAGAGGCTGACTAAAAGCCACTTTAACCTCAAATCTTTCTCTAGATATCAATATACACTGTCCCTTTACACTTTTAGCACCAGCAGCAAAAATATTCCTCTGTTGATTGACCTCCTCTTTGATTCCAGTAAAGTTGCCAGTCGACGGTGATTTAGAGCTAGCACTATTTGCAACTGATGCACTACTATCAGTTTGTTTAGAAGCACCAGATACAGAAGTTGAACTTACAGTATTTGCACTATTAAAGGGCTTATATGGCCCTGATGTGGAACTAGAACTACCCGGATTTGTTGTATTTAAACTATTGTATGGTTTATAAGTACCAACTGACGAAGAGTTTAGATTGGTTGCCATTCCTGTGTTTATATTTTGATTGGACAATGACTGAGCACTATGCTTGTTTATTTGATTGCTGAGAGTGTTCAATGAGGAAGAAGATGAATGACCAGTCTGACCGGATCCTTTGGAAAAATGTCCTGATTGAGGAACATGTGATTTTGTGCTATAAGGATTAGGTTTAACATTGCTGCTAATTCCTGCATTTCCACCATTAAACTCTGAGGATGAAGTCAGTTTTGTGTAGTTTAAAGCACTACTTGACGCTGCAACAACATTACTCGATGAGCTCTTGTTATTCTGCCCACTCCCTGATAGATTGTTATTTGAGCCATTGTCGGGTTTAACAGGACTTTTGGATAATTTTTCTGCTCTTTTAGCTAAAGCTTTCAGTCTGTTTTCTTCAATCTTTCGTTTCTGTTCAGCTGTAAGTCCTCCAGCGGCTGACATCATGAACAGTTAACTATTAATTCTATCCTTTAAGAAAAGAAAGAAATGTACTGAAATATAATAACTGATGGACTAATATAACTAATCAATTGATGAAATGATGCTTAACATCCAATCAAAATGTAACACATCACAACTCGCACACCAAACTTACAATGTTTTGTACATGTTACTACTAGTTCAACATTGAAATTTTGTGTATCCATTCTCCATGGCTTCAACCACTTAAGAAGGGAATATTGTATGTGAGGGTAATTTTTTAGCAAATACTACAGCACAGATAATTGTTTTCCGAATACTGCTATTTCTCTGCAAGCGGTAGAAATAGGAAATGTGTGAAAAATGACCTGCCTATTGACCAATCAAAAGCCAGCATTTTTATATGAGGTGTAATTATTTTCTGTACCAACTTTCTGATTTAGAAATTCAAAGAGAACAGATTGAAACAGTTTTCTAGACAGCTGTAATCTATTTTTGGAAATGATTGAGCAATAGGTAGAAATACCTGACAGGTCATTGTATTTTGACAATAATTAAATATCAGCAAAGAAAACAAGCCTTTTATTATTTATCATGTTTATTGTTATTAAGTT
Source organism: Limnoperna fortunei (assembly GCA_944474755.1). Lineage (NCBI taxonomy): Eukaryota > Metazoa > Mollusca > Bivalvia > Mytilida > Modiolidae > Limnoperna > Limnoperna fortunei. The sequence continues at coordinate 49,746,522 of OX104119.1, forward strand.
TGGGTATTGAGCAGACCAAACAATTTCAATTGGGGTCAATAAAAAATGGATATAATCAAAGCACGAAAATACATTATAACAGCAAATTCAGTTTAATGTCAATGCTGGCTGGAAACTAACATAGTCGTTGTAAAGAGGGTTGACTCTATCACATAACGGTTGTCTGGAAGTATAATGCAGATGATAAATCAATACAGCCAGCCAGACTTAAGAGTGGATATTAAATATTTATATAAGACCTAAAGCTCCTATTGCATATGAAGGATCATAAATTACTGTGGAAATCTTGTTGTTTTCCATCTGGAGGCTCTACCAGTTTGACCCTAATCTGGATTTTAACATTGCACCTGACAAATTTGTGTCAAAACGCCCCCATTTTCCAAAGTGCCCCCACCAAAACGCCCCAAATTAAAAAATGCAAATTAAAAAAAAAACATTAAGTTAAATTGAATAATTTTATTGAATATAAACTTACAAATAATGTACAGTTCAAATTATTATGTGCAAGCATTAGGGACCGACCATTTAACTTGCAGGAGGGGCCTTGGTTTTTTCCTAAAAATATTTTGAAAATGATTTTTGATGAAAAAAATATTTTGGAAGCAGAGGGTAAGAAAACAAATATTATGAGGAAGGATTTCTGTTATATAAAATAATTCTACTAATGAAAAATAATATTCTGTAGCGACGCCTTCTAAAAGCACGGAAAGAAATTTTCTGACCAAAACAAAAAACCAAGGCCCCCGCTTCAAGTTAAATGGTCTATCCCTTACCGAATGTGTAAAAGACAGTAGGAGCATATACATGAATAGCATATAATACAAAACATATACATTTATGACAGTAAGAGAATATTAAGATAAGATATAGCATAATACAAAATATATACATTCATAGTAGGAACATTCACATTAGCAGAATACAAAATATATACATTAATAGTAGGAAAACATTCACATATAGCAAACGACAAAATATATACATTCATGATAGTAAGAAAAGACCATAAGAAAATATTTACACATAGCAGAATACAAATATATATACATCAATATGAAACAACGAAATGTTTTAATTTTCTGCAGGGGAATATATCCTTGCAATACGGGTAAAAGTCTGCTTGTGGACAGTTGGTGCATTCTGTACATTTCCCACAAAGAAAATATTTCTGACTGGGGAGTTCTTACAGCTGTACGCTGGTATCTTGTCAGTTTATCTACTGAAACCAGCTTTCTCTGCAGAGTGATGACGGCTGCCTCCTTGTACAATAATGGAATCAGTTCATAAAACTGTAGCTTCCTGTCTCCGGCTTTCTTATTAAGGCGACAATGCCACCCCTCGACATTGTAAGATTGTTATTGGTTCTAATAGAATACCCAAACACAGTCCAGTTCTGTACTTTGTAAGTGTTCTTTCTGATCCATGTCCTTTCGATGTAATCAGCTAGCTTCTTTAAGGCTGGATCTGTTACCGACTGTCGGTTGGATGAATGCTGGCAGTATATGCAGTGTTCTTCATAAGGAAACACTGAACAGTAATATAAACAATGCCACTTTGAGGTTACATAATACAAGCTTGAATGCTTGTTTAAATAACATTAAGATGTTTCATTCATCTCAGAATCTGATATTTGCTATTGTAATGTATATTCACAAATATATATTAGCAGAAAACGGGGGCGTTTTGACCTGCACCCTGACAGAGGATAAATGAGTATATTTGGTATGGACCGAGATTTTAGTCTATTGTTGCAGCTACAATGAGCCTATTTTTTTCTATATTGACAAAAACTGTAGGACAAAAGGTGTCTATTATTTTACAAGGAGCATACTCTCCAAAATGCTTATTTATAATATTAAACCCCCTCCCCCATGAGAAGCTCTACTATGATCTACTATAACCTACTGGATAGAGATGCACTGCCACTAGTACTTGTCTAGGCAGCTCTGCGAGGGGAGCCCTCCCGACTCAAGTCCCAATGAATAGGCATAGCGCATTAGCAGTGACAGTGATGTCTATTTGTTTGTTTTATTGTTTTATGGTGTTTAACGCCACTTTCAGCAATATTTTAGCTATATCATGGCGTCCAGTTTTTATTGGGGGAGGAAGCCGGAGTACCCAGAGAAAACTGGCAATCCTTGTCAATTATGATTGGAGTCGAGTACACCCTGACTTGAGTGAGAATCGAACCCGCAATCTAAGTGTTGACAGCCCACGTGATCAATAGTAAACGAACAAGTAAGTAAGTAAGTAACTTTTTATTTAAAGTCGGCATATATATACATAATAACAAAAGAAAATGAACTCTGTCCAGAGCTCTTTGACCGACTCCTTGACCACTCGGCCACCGAGACCCCCGGTGATGTCGATGTATGCTTGTTTAGATGTCAAGTATTGTGAAACATCGTGTTGACAAATATGTTAATTTACATGCCTCTGACATTGGGTGCACAAAGCATTGCATAGTATTATCACGTCACATTGTAGTTGAAACAAATATTTGAAATCGAAAGCAGTTGTCGAAAATCGTCAAAATCCGTAAAAATAAAACTTGTTATCTGATTATGCTGTAACGTTAAAACGGAACCCTTTTCTTTAAGTAATAAATTGTTTTTACGTATAGAAAGGTTCTGAACATTTAGATTTTGTATATCTTCTATTGGTATCTTTTGCGACTTTCTATTTTTTTTGTAACAGGGGAAATTACTACTTTCCCGCCAAAATTTGAAAGGGCGAAACGTTTTAGATTTTAAGGCATATTTTTAAAGAGGTTGAGAACTGTGCAAACGGAACTGGGATGCTTGATTATATAAATTTAAAAAGGTTTTGGCATGAACAGTTTAATAAAAAAAATATTTGTTTATATTACCATCTTAATATAAATTTAAATAAAATTTGACAAGGGTATTGTTTTTAACAGAAAGATATCAAGCTGTAACTTATGCAATGAACATGATATATTCACCATGAGATTCGGTCTTTTTTACTTTAAATAATGCATTTTTATTCTTTTTCTTTAAAAAAGTCAAGGTCAAGATAAGATGTATGAACGATCTCGGACACTTAGTACAACTAGAACCAGTTTATATTTTCATGTCAAAGCCAAGTTAAGCTCCAGTGGCGTAGCTAGACTAGATGTGTATTCATAAAACTGCTATATGAATGCCCCTCTCCCTGGAAAAACAAAAGTGCAATCAAATGGGGAATTTTAGAGAATTCTAAGTTTATTTATTGCAGGGATAGATTGCATTGTCAAAACCATGTGGATTTAGTCGCGTACTTATAGGCAGCTACGCCCCTGCAGTGATTTTCACAAAAAGTAGTAAGTTTTAAAGAAATCGTAAGTGTGGAATGGATTTCCCTTTGATCTCCCAATACTTACGATGGGTTAACATTTACGACTTTTTGTGATATCGACTAAGATCTGCTTTGTAGAATTGTAATGAATATATCCGTGATATATCTGATAGCGCTAACATTTTGCTTTAGCTTTATGTATAAATATGTATGTGCCTGTCTTATATTAGATTATATAATTTCTGTCTTAACATGCTTTGTATGTCTTACTATGCGTCTTGATGTGTTGTTTATTTATTTTATTGTATTGTCGGTATAAAAGCTCCTGAGAGCTTATGTTTATTGTTATGTATGTTATCCGACTTTAACATGTTTTAAATAAATATTACTTACTTACTTACTTAGCTGGTTCAACATCTACATGGTACGAAACACTGTCTTCGCAGACCATTATGTTTCGGAATACTTAAGGACAGGGGCGTCGGCGGTAAGGAGTAAAGTTATGAACTGATAAGAATAAGCAGTTGTAGCAAGCTTAGCTGAACTGGAAGAGATAGATAGAATTAAAGGATAGAAGCGAATACCGTATTGCATTTTCAGACCTTCTGTTAGACCAATATTGACTGTATGCTGTAAGGATTCCATATTGAGGCGCAATATTCAAGGTTGGGTCTGACGAGGGAAAAATACGCTGCAGATTTCGTGTCTTAGCTGTGATCTTCAGATTACGCTTCAGAAAACCAAGCATGCTGTTACCTTTCTTAACTACCCGGTTGATGTGGTTATTCCAGGATAGGTTGTAACCGAGATCCACTCCAAGGTATTTAGTTGTGTCTGCTGTTTCGAGCTAATGGCCTTTCGGGTGGTAGATGAAAGTAAAAGGTTTCTTCGATCTTGTTACCCTCAGCACATTACACTTGTCACGGTGGAATGACATGCCCCATGTTTCTTCCCAGGTGGCTAGTGCTACTAGATTTTGTTGCAGGGTCTCACAGTCTTCAATGGTCTTAATTGTTCTGTACACAATGGCACCATCTGCAAAGAGTCGAGTTCTTGATGTTACGCACTCTGGTAGGTAGTTTATAAATATTAAAAACAAAAGTGGTCCGAGAACGGTACCCTGCGGCACTCCACTCATTACCGGTGTTCTATCAGAAGTTGCCCCATCAACTATTACTTGTTGTGATTTGTTTGTGAGAAAAGCTTGTATCCAGTTGAACCTCTGATTCCGTAGAAATCATGTTTGGAAAGTAGGCGCTGGTGTGGGACCTTGTCGAAGGCTTTCGAAAAGCCTAGGATGATGAGGTCCGGTGGGTTCCATTGTCTAGTGACTTCGCAAGTTCATGTGTAAGGGTAAGTTACTGTGTCTCACAACTTCTGCGTGCTCTAAAACCATGTTGGCAGTCAGTTAGAATGGTATACTGGTCCAAGTGTTTCAAGATGTTGGTTGTCAGTATGTTTTCCTGCATCTTGCAGCACAAGCAGGTTAAAGAACGGTGCTATGTCTGTTGCTAAATCTTTCAAGATTCTGGCTGTGATTAGGTCTGGTCCGCAGGCTTTGTTTGGGTTGGTTTTTAGTAGCAGCTTCAATACTCCATCCTCTGAGAAATTGATGTATGGCATTAATGGGTGTGGAGTCCCCGTTGGTTTTGGTGTTGGCTTGCTGGTGTACTCTTTGGTGAATACTGGCTCATATTGTCTGTTTAGTATATCGACCTTATCTTTGGGGTCAGCGTGCATCTTGCCGTTTTCTTTTAGTGGTGATACTCCGCTGCTGTCTTTACGCAATGACTTTACATAGGACCAGAAACGCTTCTGTTTGCTTGGATTTTCGTCTCTTTCTGGGTCACCGAATTTAATAATGTTGTCTATGTATTCCCAGTATGCTTTCCTCGGTAATCGTTGAACTGATGATTTGGCATCTTTATACTTCTTGATGTCACTTGGTTTTTGTGTGGTATTATTTTTAGCACCGTTCTGTTCATGTTATACATTGGAGATGTTTGTCGACTCTACTGATATGCTTGAAAGCACTACATGAAAATTCGTCCAGGAAAATAATGTATATTTTAATAAGCCCTATTGTGTGTCTTTGTCCAATTAATTCTACATGAGCAAACGAAGTCTATATTCTTTACAGTTGGCTCAAAAGGTGGTATAAGAAATCAAGACTAAGTTGGCGAGAAGCGTTCGATCTGCTCGGTTTTCTGGTTTTGACAATTTTTACTTGAGTTCTTTTTTATGCAAAAGTACAACTTCTTTAGTGAATCTATTTTTTTCCATTTTTGAATTCACTGTTTTCTGTCTTCTCATGTAAATTGCAGTTATCAATCATTATTTTATATTTACCGTGTTTTGGGAAAAATATTTTTTGTAACCTGTTAACGGACCCCTCTCTTAATATGCTAAATGTGGAATAATTGCAGTCTATAAACGTCCAAATGACTACCAGAAACTTTAGACAATGGCATTCTGTGGAAGTATAAACAGCTTCTGAGATATTCTAAATTTTAATATACTACTGTAATGTAAAAAAAGCTTCAACTTATATCTTCACAGACAACAATTGCCGGATTTCGTTAAACGGGAAGTAGGTGAGCGACAGACCTGGAATCGAATCCCACGTTATGGGAGGTCATGCTGATGCTGCTTACCAAATTTCAAGAGAATGTGATTATATGAGCATTTAACATTTCCTGTCCATCTTACTTCCTAACTTGTTTGTCAACTTTGGCCCTATATGTAACTGAAAAACTTCTAAATGGATGTTAAGCTATAAATACCATAATGATAATGATGTTAAAAAAGGCCGAGTGGTTAAGGTAGTCGGGTCATGGACTATTGATCGAGTTCTTGTAAACACTTAAGTTGAGGTGTAAAAATCTCACTGTGGTCAGTAATCCTCCATATTCAAGAGTTCCGATTGCAATTGGCTCTTTAGAGAATTATTTGTCTCCTCTATAAGTAGTCAGCCGTCCTACGCTTTTTTTTTGCGTGTTTACTGTTGTAATGAAAATAAAAACCTTGTTTGGTGTAAATAGTCAGAACACTGTTAACAGCTTTATAGATTTTTCCTCTGTCATTCCCTTTAAATTTCTAAATTCTGTTATCTATTTTTTTCCATTTTTGAATTCACTGTTTTCTGTCTTCTCATGTAAATTGCAGTTATCAATCATTATTTTATATTTACCGTGTTTTGGGAAAAATATTTTTGTAACCTATTAACGGACCCCTCTCTTATTATGCTAAATGTGGAATAATTGCAGTCTATAAACGTCCAAATGACTACCAGAAACTTTAGACAATGGCATTCTGTGGAAGTATAAACAGCTTCTGAGATATTCTAAATTTTAATATACTACTGTAATGTCAAAAAAGCTTCAACTTATATGATATATTTCAGACAATGTCCAAAACACTACGAGTGTTACGAGTTTTAACCACTCGCGGCAGTCCTTACAGCTGCTGGGGTGAGGTCTGTTTTCTGTCAATATCAAGACAAGCCCTGTCAAACACCACCAAGAATCAATTCTATGAAGTTAATGATTCAATTTAAAATCGTATTTTTAGGTATCAACAATATATGTTGATGATCGAAAGACCATTCCAGGTAATAACAATAAACAGCTAGGGCTAATGAATATAATGTATTGAAAACATTTGGCCACAGGGGGTGGAGACTGGGAAGGTCCTATCTGTAAGGCTTTGTAGTCGGGAGAAGTGTTTGGCATGTTTCAAATGTATGTTCAACATCCTTCACAGACAACAATTGCCGGATTTCGTTAAACAGGAAGTAGGTGAGCGACAGACCTGAAATCGAATCCCAAGTTATGGGAGGTCATGCTGATGCTGCATACCAAATTTCAAGAGAATGTGATTATATGAGCATTTAACATTTCCTGTCCATCTTACTTCCTAACTTGTTTGTCAACTTTGGCCCTATATGTAACTGAAAAACTTCTAAATGGATGTTAAGCTATAAAATAACATAATGATAATGATGTTAAAAAAGGCCTAGTGGTTAAGGTAGTCGGGTCATGGACTATTGATCGAGTTCCTGTAAACACTTAAGTTGCAGGTTCAAATCTCACTGTGGTCAGTAATCCTCCATATTCAGGAGTTCCGATTGCAATTGGCTCTTTAGAGAATTATTTGTCTCCTCTATAAGTAGTCAGCCGTCCTACGCTTTTTTTTTGCGTGTTTACTGTTGTAATGAAAATAAAAACCTTGTTTGGTGTAAATAGTCAGAACACTGTTAACGGCTTTATAGATTTTTCCTGTCATTCCCTTTAAATTTCTAAATTCTGTTATCTATTTTTTTCCATTTTTGAATTCACTGTTTTCTGTCTTCTCATGTAAATTGCAGTTATCAATCATTATTTTATATTTACCGTGTTTTGGGAAAAATATTTTTGTAACCTATTAACGGACCCCTCTCTTAATATGCTAAATGTGGAATAATTGCAGTCTATAAACGTCCAAATGACTACCAGAAACTTTAGACAATGGCATTCTGTGGAAGTATAAACAGCTTCTGAGATATTCTAAATTTTAATATACTACTGTAATGTCAAAAAAGCTTCAACTTATATGATATATTTCAGACAATGTCCAAAACACTACGAGTGTTACGAGTTTTAACCACTCGCGGCAGTCCTTACAGCTGCTGGGGTGAGGTCTGTTTTCTGTCAATATCAAGACAAGCCCTGTCAAACACCACCAAGAATCAATTCTATGAAGTTAATGATTCAATTTAAAATCGTATTTTTAGGTATCAACAATATATGTTGATGAGCGAAAGACCATTCCAGGTAATAACAATAAACAGCTAGGGCTAATGAATATAAAGTATTGAAAACATTTGGCCCACAGGGGTAGGAGACTGGGAAGGTCCTATCTGTAAGGCTTTGTAGTGGGGAGAAGTGTTTGGCATGTTTCAAATGTATGTTCAACATCCTTCACAGACAACAATTGCCGGATTTCGTTAAACAGGAAGTAGGTGAGCGACAGACCTGAAATCGAATCCCAAGTTATGGGAGGTCATGCTGATGCTGCATACCAAATTTCAAGAGAATGTTATTATATGAGCATTTAACATTTCCTGTCCATCTTACTTCCTAACTTGTTTGTCAACTTTGGCCCTATATGTAACTGAAAAACTTCTGGATGGATGTTAAGCTATAAAATACCATAATGATAATGATGTTAAAAAAGGCCGAGTGGTTAAGGTAGTCGGGTCATGGACTATTGATCAAGTTACTGTAAACACTTAAGTTGCAGGTTCAAATCTCACTGTGGTCAGTAATACTCCATATTCAGGAGTTCCGATTGCACTTGGCTCATCGTGATGATGGAGCGAACATGTAATCAGAACCCCTGACTTGGGAGGATGTAGTCAGACAAATTGGATTGTGCGACAATTTAACTTTATCTTCATTTTATTGTACTAACAGCCGTGCAAAGTATAAACAAAATCTGTTGACATGTTTTCACGTTATCATCTGTAAACCACTTAGGAATGGGCAGACAGACACTTATATCTATATCCAGGTTATCACATAATACCCTGCCACTTTGTGTGGTGGGTATAAAAAGTACTGTCAGAAGGCACATAAAATTGAGATAACAGGGAATTGATTATAAACAAGGTGCCACTGTTTAGACAAAACAGTACAAGTACTCAACCAGAGCAGCAGTGCCCTCTACAGGTGTCTATGTTTTACTAGATCCATCTTCTACTAAAGTGATTCTCAAATAGTCATCTTATTTCAACAGAATAGTATTTACTTTCTTTCACAAGACAAAACTGGCCTCTGCAAGTCTGAAGACAAAACTAAGCCAAATTATTTGAAGTAGTTTAATTGTCAGTATAATTTATCACCACTGGATATAATGAACATATATCTCATCCTAAAAAATGTTATACATGTGTAAATTTCAACATAGATATAAAGTTAACAGAATAGAAAGAAAGTTAAAAAAAATAAAAGAGAAAGAAAAGAATTTTAAATAAGTTGAAATATAAAATAAAATAAAACTTACCAGATAAATTATCTATAGAATCCTTCATTTTAAGATTATGACTTCCACAGATGTAAAAAATGTCAGTTTTTATATTTAAAATGTTTTAAAACCTATTGCTTTATTTCAGAAAACATTACATCTATATCTTGAATATCTCCAAACTTTGATTTATTGTTAGTTCTGGTTATAATACAATTCAAATAACCTTATCAAAATATTTAACAAGAAATCAATAAAATTTTATATGGAAAAAAGTCAAATTTCACTGACAGTCTAAATATTGGTAAACTAAAAGCTTTCTTAAAACAAAACGCTTGTCTAATAATAATAATTTTCCTTTCTTTATACATTTTGACATCTACACAGATGAATTCAGATCTTTAATTTGACACTTATATTCACACCATCTAAAAGTACCTTATAATTAGAACATCCTTATATCTTTGATATATATCTCTTCCTACTTAACTGGTATTTTTACATTTCTTTATACCTTTTATGATATATGTGAACTCGAATGTTTCACAACTACTCCAATTTTCCAATTAGTGCACTGTATCAACTTGAATTTTTGTTCATTCAATTAAAACATAAGTATAAAAATAAAAATATCACCAAAAAAAAAATAAAAAAATAAAAAATATGAGTATCAAATATGTACCTTTAAGGTCTGTTATTTAATATAGGAAGCATGATACATATTTGCTTTATACAGTTAGTTGCACAATATACAGGTAAAGCACATATTCCATTACATAACATACAGAAACAGACAACACCACAGTTGTTTTTCTCAAAGTAATTTTGTTTTGGTAATATGTATGCAAAATAATTCTCTTTTCTTAATGTTATACATGTGTTTCACAAAATGGATGTCTGGAAATGTATTTACATCTTGACCATCTTAAAGCCTGCAAGACTGTTCTAAAACCTTAAATAAAAAAAAATCACACAAAATAGATTTCTAGTCTTAATCGTAAACTGATGACAAAAATAATGTTATAGCTTTCATAAAGACAGATAGACTAGAAAACACCTTTTGCAGCCAGAAATAAAATACATAAAATAATTACCTTATATAATACACAGAAATCACAATTCAACAGTTACGATAAGTATTTACAATTGGACCTGTGAACAGTTTCTGTACATATATATATATATATAAAATAGCACCACCAAAAATGATGAGGAATGAGCTTATGGTTATTTACAATGTCACAACAGACTGACTTAAAATAGGAATATATATATTTGTCACAAAAAACACCAGTACATTTGTATAAAAACACATCTTGACCTATGTTGTATGACTCCCCTCTTGGATTTTCTGCTGTATTAAACTTCACTAACATTGATTAAAGTAGAAATTGTTTTGTTTTTCAATTCAATATTTAACTGAAGAAAAATAAAAATGTAAAAGTGTAAACAGTAGCAAAATTATACATGTAGTTAATTTATTTTATAAAAACAGTTTCATGATTATAGGAATTTTTCATAGTCAATCATTACATTCTTTTTCCTTTAAATGTTTGTCATAATTTATTTTAAATATAGACTTGTTTGCAAATTTATAACAAGACATCTTGAAGGTCTATGTTAACTGTACTTGTGTTTTTTAAATAATTTGAATCATATTTGCTTGATCTAAAATCTGTAATGTATGTTACAAAATCTAAAACAAGGAAAAATAAAAGAATAAAAATCAAATTTTTTTACTGAAATTTACATGAAATATACACATATAAACAACCATTTTTTAATATCTGGTATGTCATCCAATACAAGCCAGAAATGTTCGTCAACATTACCAACACTTTTAAATACATGTAAAAAATATACAACATCTGTTTGTAGAAAATAGGAATTGTTACATGATTCTAGTCCAGAGCAGCATTTTTCAACTTTGTTGCAATGTAATTGCATTAAATATGTTAATTACACCACCATAACTTTTAGGCTCATGTCTGCTATGTCAAAGCAAATGGACCTAATTCAGCATAGGTGATGAAAAGAAATGACTTGGCTTTTTGCTGAATTGCCTGCTCTTGTTGGCACATCTGAAACAGACAAGAATGGAAATGTATTTATACATTATGAGAAAACACAAACATAAGAAATCTTTCAAGTAAATTTATATACTTGTAACATGAATCCTTTGTTCTTTTTTACGAATAAACAAGAGACGGCGAGTAGGTATGCTCTAAATTAAAACACTTGTATAATATTGCATGAAAGGTCACGTGTGCCTGTTAAACTCAAGGGAAAATAGCCATGCAATAACCAACTACAATTAGATCCGATAATGCACAGTAAAACTCCGCCTTAATTATGTCAAATTTTATTGATTTTCACTGCAAAAGGATAGCACGAGCTTCCAATATTAGCTTTTCATTTGATTAGTCGAATATCGGTCGCACCATAATAAACACCGCCCTCTTTATTTATAACCAATTATTAATGGGCGGGATCTAGGGGCTTATTCATGTTACAAATCATTTATAGCACCGCCTTCCTCGTTAGACAAATACACCTTCTCGCGCTAAAGCGCTCGAAGGTGTATCTGTCTAACTCAGAAGACTGTGCTTTAAATATAACATAAACTAATTGTTTTCTGATTTTTATTAATTCTCATGACAACAGTCGGTTACAAGGCTGTTTGGGCTATAACTGTTTTACTCTGACAAACAATAGTAATTGAATTGTCCCCATAAATCCATTCCAAAATGTGCACAAAGATAGGATTTCCATTAGATAATTGAATGAAAGAGATTCTAGATTCTAGTTGTCTTTTGCAATATTATATTAATATAATATAATATATTATTATATTGGATAATATAACACAAAATTTTTGTAAACTGTTTTTGGTTTTTTTTGCATATATACAGCTTTACAGATAATAACAATGTGTCTAACATAATATAAAGTCCTGTTTCTTTTGTTCGTGCCCTGCCCCCTCCCTTCTTCATTTTGGACTAGACATTAAACCTCAATACCATGCAGTATTGCTGTTTAAGTTGTTGCCAAGAAGCTAGTAATGTGTCCATACTGCATTTCAACAGTTTTCAATTAAACTTTGATAAATTAAGCTATGGGGATTACAGTAGTGCACACAGAGGATTTTATAGTTTATAAGAGTACAACTTAAATTTACCAAGGATACAAAATATATGTTGAAACCTATCCAAAAAACAGTAATCTCTGGAATATGACACTGGGGCCTAACTTCAGAAAAAAGAAGTTATTAACAAAATACTGAATGACAATGTATAAGCTGGCATTCAAATTTTCCTGGTTAAATTATTACACTGATATATTATTGTTCTTGCCAGGGTAAAGATGAAAATGCTCATTTGCAATATAACTCATTCCTGCACGCAAAGGCAAAATATCATTTTCTTCTAGCTCTGCTTGTAACTTTAATTGACAAATAACTTTTTACGATCAACCTTTATGGCCAAAGCTGTAAGGTTGTCACATATACAAGGGAAAAAACTGACCCATTTAATTTTGCTTAGCAAATTTTTGAAGCCATCCGACTTGCAAAAAAAATATGGTTAAATTAAATAGCTTATTAGAAATCGGGAGTTTTACTGACAATATTAAAATGTAGAATATGGGAAAAGTAAATAATGAACGAGTTATTAAAATGTACGTCTTCAACTGTATCCTCTCCATGCTTTTTAAAAGCTAACAAATTCTAATCACGTAACTGGTAACTTACTGGAATTTTTATTTTTGTTAGGTTTTGCCTACCTTTAGGAGATGAGAAGCCATGAGAAATTTCTCAAATGGCGGTCTCGCTCATTGATCGTCGTAGCGGTACCAAAGGTGGCATGAGTTTGGTTTTTTTGCCTTTTCTACACAAAGATCAACAAATTTTCATGATACATGCGACATAAAAGTTAAAATAGAACTTTCATTTACTAATAAACGGTTGAAACTTTAGAAACTTTCATAAAACAAATTAATTTTAACCATATTGAAAGGTCATTTTGCTAGCGACATATTTGAACGAAAAAGTAATCAAATTCAGGTTTTGAATGTAATTTTTTTTTTAATTAAATAAAACAAAGTTAACATTAAATTTAAAAAAATCTTTATACAACTTTTCTCAACATATGCTGGTTATGTGTTTCAGGCCAATATATTAGTTAATATTCCATGTATATATCTATTTAATGCTAGCAGCTTCATACTATGCCAGGGTACATTTCCTTACACCCGCTTATGTAATGTATGCGTATATATTTGCAATTTTAGTACCTTTTCTCCAATTCAAGCAATTAATAATTGTTGGAATATTTAATACTGTAAGGTTATTGCATGAATATTGAATACCAGTAGTGTATCAAACATTATATGTTATTCCAGTCTTAGACAGGGTACATAATGTCACATTCACAGCTTAAGATTTATATTCCATGAGCCAAAAATAAAACATACAGGGCATCCATGGAGGGAGTTTGAAATTACTTCTATGGTTGATGGTCTATGAAATCTTGACCAAAATATCTTAATAAAATAAAGTAGAAAACAAAAAAATGATTCTCATCTACACTTGGCACATATTGGTAAATACCTCCTTATTCTAAGTTCACTGCAGCATGAAGAATCAGGCCCAGACCTACTAAATTTGGCCAGTGAGTAGATCTCATCAAGTTGTAACATAGTACCATGTTCATGAAGATGTGAAAAAACAATCCTTTAATGCAAAGGTTAACCGGAGGAGGAACAAAAGAACAGACATCTATGTTCCCAACTTTTGTTTGTGGGATATAAAATTTAAAACAAAATAATGAAATTTCAACTATTGTCACTTGCCATATTTCAAAAATGCCTTCACTATACCATGCAAGTTTGATCGGAACAGCCCTATAGCATGTTAATACTAATACTTATGTTTATAAAATTATATTATAGCTCACATAAAAACCTTGAATTCTGATTGGTTAGCAAGCCGTATACATCAGGCTATGTATACCTCTACAGCAGTATACATAAAGCATATTTTTATCCCGTATGAGGCCCCTGGGAGAACAAATCATCATGGCCGCCTTCGTTCCGCTTCGATTGAAAAAGTAACAAAATGAAACAATGTCTAACCCGAACATGTTTTAAACGACATAAATAAAATGATATGTAATATATTTGTTTAAATAACAGAAGGGAAGTAAATTAAGAAACAAATCTACTCAAATATCAGCGATAGAAGGCACGGAAAAAGGGGGTTGGCTCTGAGTCAATAATGTCAGTCTCAGGTCACAAATCCTGAATGGTTTTTGTGTCCTCTATAAAAGTGTGTCAATGCACAAAACAACAAACGAGAAACTTGATCTCAAGCGCACTTAAAGTTAATAAATATGCACCTACACTGCATCATCATGCTCTCTTCAGTCAAGACATCGTCAAAATCCGTTGATATTCATTCTGATTTCCATCGTCCAAAATCCAATGGTATTCATTTTAATGCCATCAAAGTGACATAGCCGTCAATAACTAGTTTTCTTATTTTAATTCACTTATCAACGTCGACATCCACACATCAATCAAAACCAATACAAGCTCCACAGATATTGAATTTGGTGCTTCGCAAACTTTTACCTTGACACTTCCCAGTTTAAGGATACAATTGGGTTATTTATTGAATAGAAGACGATTAATATTTAAAACAGATAGATTTTCGCTGTTATTTAATATATAATAATGTTTTCTTATTTTTATTAATTTAATGTTCAACAAAATATAGTTTGTTTTATATAAACTATTTATAAATCCCGAATGGGCCTCGATCGTCTAAGCGTCATAAAAGTAATGATGGGGTGCCATAAGGTACAATATTTATTGAATATATTTTGATTTTATCAATAATAACGTAATTTGTCCAATTCCAGAGTGTAATTTTGTGTTATAAAAACTATTAATAAAAATGCATTTTTTAAAAATATGCGTTCACTTGGAACATATATTTTCCAAACAAATACGGATAACTTTATCACATATCCAAACAAGTGTGGACACAGAAAAACGTCTCGCCTGCATTCAGCATCAGTAACAAAAATAAATTTCGTCATAAGCAGTACGTAAATAGCATTAAATATCAGCAGCTGCCTGTATACCAAATATTGTCACCATACCATGCATAGTTACAGAAGAACTGTCCTAATACAAAAACTTTAACGTAGTCGCTGGACCGTGAAATTGAGGTCAAGGTCAGGTGACAGGTGACTGACTGGCAAGTACTCATCATAAGCTACCTCTGGACCAAATTTGATGGACCTAGGGCTTCGGCTTACAAATATATGAAGCAAGATGTCAAGTGTTTCGTGCAACATTCGTCGCAGGCGAGACAAAAAATTTACTCTTTCTTAAATATTTGTTTTTCCCGTAAAATATTCGTAATTTAAGATGCGAGCTATAATATAATAGTTATTCCGGTCTTAGACAGGGTATATAATGTCACATTCACGGCTTAGGACGTATATTCCATTCGCCTTCCGCTCATGGAATATAAATCCTAAGCCGTGAATGTGACATTATATACCCTGTCTAAGACCGGAATAACATATTTGACAGTTGTTTATAAAGAAGTGATTCAGGTTTTGATTTTTTAATTCTGTCCAACACAGATACCTGACTTGACTGAAAATCAAGTTAACATCCTCTTTTTCTAAATTTCCACTAATTTTTGCTAAATCAGTTGTTAAACAGGTATACCCATGAGGTGACAGAGAAGAAATATTATATCAAAGATCCCTCTGACATGTTTCATCCCAAAAATATCAAGATTGTTAATTTGTTATTTAAATTTGTAATTATAATTATATAATATACTATTATATTAATGAGTAAAACAATAAAGCTAATATACATGTACAAATGAGCAAACATGTACATAAATCTATATAGACAGATTTTTTAAATAAATGCCATGCATCTATACATCTAAAAACCTCTCAATATGCACTTGTATAAATATAGATTTGTATGCATGGTGATAGAAAACAGATTGTCATGTCAATGAAATTGAAAAGAAACAGACAGAAAAACTTGTATACAAAGGTTGCTGTCTTAAATATAAGCAAGTCTCAGTCATGTGAATCTATATATGGTAAACAAGCAAGCATTACCATCCAAAATAAAGAAGTTGAACATACAAAGGTTTATGACGTAAGGACTGACCAAACGAAAATAATGTGCCATCATTGTGGAACATGGAGAACTGTTTTAAAAACAAATAAGTAAATAAGTAACATTTTAATGCATGCAATATACCCTCGGCCAATTTTTTCAATACCCTTAATCAATTTATGTCCCAAATTGACAAAATGATTTCTATCACATGTTTGAGATGATACAATACCTAGGTGATCCAAATGTGCTAAATTTGTTGGAACCATTGCTGCAAACCAAAGAGAGAGGAAATCATACATGCAATTGGAAAGTTAAAGAACAAGAAAATTAAGACAGTTCTTTGTTAAAAGAGTGGTAAAATAGGCATTATGTACAACAGATGTCAAAGACATTGTTTCAATACAACTTAGAAAAGATCAAGATCATTCCGGGCTGTAAAGGACAAATATACCATTGGGTCCATGAAGGCACATACATATATTTAATTATATATATTATAAGATAGATGTGGCATTCAAAATTGCCATCAAACATCCCTATATAATTTTTCCTTTACAGCCATGAATAATTATCAATGTAAATAAGAAAAAGATTCAGTGGGTCAGTGTTTAAAACTTGGTAAAAAAATTCACTTCAATTAAAAGGGTCTTGCTTTGGGAAAAAAAGAGGTTTTATGCAGGGGATTGAATCATGCATTAAAATACAAACCGTGGTGTCATGGCATTCTTTCCCCATGTCTTGCTTTTGTTCTCGAAAGTCTCCGGCGTATGAATAGGACCTAGATAGCTCTTGGGAACTACAAAACAATAGATATTGTATTCACTGAAACACAGCCATTCAAATTAATTTTCTGGATTTCTTTAGACTTGTGTTTATATGCCTACGATTTATTACTATTTAAAGTTGCTCAGTAGTGGTTATCCAATTTCAATAATCGATATTCAAGTGTCATCAATGGATTAACTTGGTAATTACTCATTCCAATCATACAGCCTTTTAGAAATAAAGCAACACTTTTCTTTCTTCATTATGTGTGCTGTCATGAGTCAAGTGCAGAAAAAGGTGAACATGAAAATATGCCTAATTTTCTAAAAATTTTTTTACATTTTCATTTTCGGTGAACCTCTCTCAAATACATCTGCCTTATTAAAGATTATTTGACCCTTATGAATGTGATGGATGTAGGAACTTGAGAAAAAATTTCTCCTGTCTACATTTAGGACCTATTTTAAGATTGTTAATAATTTTAATGTTGGCTGCTCAATAAAACGTATGGGTCACCCTGTTAAAGCGTGTTCTAACTGCTCCCATGTGTATTTAACAATGTGTTGTCCACAGGCTGAAACATAAAAAATCTTAAACCGACTCTATGGTTAGTTACACATATCTTTAAATGTTGAATTGTTGGATCATGTATGTTCCTATGGACCAGCCCCCATAAGTTTCTAGTCTGTATGAGCGATTCTGGTTGTAGTACTAAACAAAATAGAAATAAATAGACTAGATGAATGTTAATAATTTCAAATCTACATTAAAACCTGGTACAATGTTAGAGGGAAACTCAATATGTGAGTTAGTACCTGCTCTGCCATCAGGAGTCTGTGGTGTGTTGTATGTATTTGGGTATAAGTTTTCTTCGTCGATATTGAGAAAATTTTCCCAATAACTTTCTGGAATCTCAAAAAACTTGTCCATCACCTATAACAGATAAAAGATGTATTAACTAGTATGTTTATATTGTAAATTCTCAGAAGGCATATCCTATGCATTCGACAATTAGACAAGAAGCTCTGCTCGCATGTGGGACATGTCTGACACCAGTATCCAAAAAAAAAAAAAAAAAGAAAAAAAGAAAGAAAGAAAAAACATGTTAAATTTTTCCTGTGTGTGGTGGATTATACAGTAATCAGCAAGAATGTTAATTTCTTGCTGTTCTAACAAACTAAAACAAAACACAATTCAGAAGTAGATTACTTTTTGCATATACACATAAAATAAAAACAGACAATGTCTTGCAAACATCTATAAATCAATTAAAATTCTCAATGTAGATTTCTTACCATTGCTTGGTATTTGGTTTCATTTATCATCTGCAAGGGTTCAGGATCTGGGACAGAATACCCGACAACAGTAGGACCAAACACCTTGGCAAGGTTACTGGATGGCATCTTACATTCTGGACATTCTGATACCCTGTAAAATAAGTAAGATGAAATGATTACTTAACAATTTTTTGATAACATTTAACCAGCATACCATCATTAAACTAGATGAAAAGTATGCCCCCGAAGCAGAGAATTAAAGGTTGAAATGCTAGTGCTAAAGGTATTTTTTAGGATGTAAAGTGTGCCTGTAAGACACATATGATGCCAGCGTCTGACCAGCAACTTGAGCAGTGTGTTGCAACGGGCAGAAATTGTAAGAAAATCAAAGACAGAAATGGCTGGATTTCGTTAAACAGGAAGTAGTTGAGCGATAAGACCTGAGGCCATGCTGATGTTGCATACCAAATTTCAAGAGAATGTGATCAGTAGTTGCTAAATAAACTGTTATGAAAATTTTTCCTGTTTTGACCATTGAAACAGTCCAAGTTGGCTCAGAAAACAGGAAGTAGATAACTGACTGACCTGGAAAGGGGAGGTATAGTCTGGGATCCTGACTAAATATTCTCAATACCTTAAGCGGACTTCAGGTTCGAATATACAGTCGGGTCACCAGCAATGAATCTGGTCAAAATTTTGACCGGTTTGCAACATTCGGAATGCCTCAAAATTTACGTCATTATTAACAGTAACTCCGATACAAAGCATTATCGCTATTTTGCAGTATTTTCTTTTGATCTTTGTGTGCGATATTATTCCATCTCACTCTACTAGCTTGAGATGGGCCCATCTCAGCTCGCTGTCAATACGTCGTTAAGTAACACTGTGACGTCACAATGTTACAAAACAGCGATAAACAGATTATTTACGTTTTATGAAACTCGATGCATTTTCACCTCATCTCATCTCAGGGCTGTCGCCCTTTGATGAGATATGAACGAGAAAACGCATCTCGTTTCAAAAAACGTAAATAATCTATAATTATGAGTCATAATATGACGTAACATACCACGTCCAGGTAAACAAATCAAATAAAAATACAGTTTATCAAAAGAATGCTTTTATAGATTTATGTATCGAATGTGGAAATAACTTACAGAGATTTGTCAGTTTAACTTGAAAGCCGGAAAACAAGAAGCTGGTAGCTACTTTATTTAATTGTACTCCGACATAAATTTCCAACGGAACGAAAAGCACGAAAAGTTAGGTAAAACATGGCGTTTTAACCCTTTCCTCCATAGACAAAAAAAAATTTAATGTATGATTTGCATGGGATTTTTAGCAAAAATTAATTAAAAAATAAAGATATCTTGTTAATGCTGGAAAACTGTAATGATAAATGCTACATTTATAAAAATAACAAGGATAATAGGTTGAAACAAATCCTTTCTACTCATGCATAAAATAAAAAAAAATATGTGTTTCCATGGTAACAGTTTTTTGTAAAAATCTCAAAAATAATGAAAAAAATTTAAAATATTACAATTTTGTGTGTAAAAACCACCGAAAATTCATTTAAGTTAATGACTGGGTAAAAACTTTATGTAAATATGATTTTAAGAATTAATTTATAGTCTTACATTATCTATTAGCATAGCAGTGAGGCTGGATATAGCAAAGGGCTCGTCCATCTGCCTTTCACTGTGTCATAATGTCATGTTTATTCTATACAAGTTAATTAAACAAAAAGAGATTTGCACATTTGTTTGTAGGCTGAATGCAAACATGTTGCTATTGTAGGCCTGCTCTTGTAAGCTCTAACAGAAGGTAAATATTCAAATTTCCTTTTTTTTGGGGGGGTGGGGGGGGAATCTTCTGTTTTGTTGAAAAAAACAAGGATTTTGTGACACAAGTCGGTAAGACTTCCAATTGAACCCCCAATAAAAAACCCAATACATTAGACTATCACAAGATACATGGAGTTCACATGGCTCACACTTTCCCAATTGGCAATGCATGACTGTGTCCACTGTGTGGTTCACCAGTAGCTGCCACCCAGTGCCAACTTCTTTTATTTACATTCGAAATAATGCATTTTCAATGGGGGTTCAAATGGAAGTCTTTCCCATAAGTCTTATTTACACAGTAACTAAGTATGATCAGTTGTACCTTATATTTGAGCATTATTAATATCCAGTGATTTTTTTAAACAATTTTATTTTCAGTTATGAAAAGCAAGGATTTTTATATATGTATTTTCTGAGAAATCATTGGACAATTGCTGGGGAAGGGGTGTCACATTTGTAGCTAAAGAGTGCATTATTTAGCAACTGTAAGGTCAAACAGATTAATGGATTTTCTTGTTGACAGAAAAATAATAAATGTGAGACTCAGTATGTTGAAATTTTCAAGTAACAAACATGTGTTTACACCTGCGTGGCTGTCTATCTTTTGATTTCAGCCAGGACTTGTAGAAATTTACTGCTGTATTTTGAAACAATATGTATTTTAATAGAACAAGCAGAGTGGATTGTTAATGTCCACATAAAATTAATGGTTACCTAGTAGCCCCCTACCAGCATTGCTAAAGGGGACTATGGGTTTGCAAATCTGTCCGCCACATATTTTTTCTGATTTTTTTTTTATAAACACCTGGAGATATTGAGCTGATATTTGGTATAAGAATTTAAAAATCATGAGTCGCAGATTAAGTTTGAATTTTATTCCTGTCTGATGATTTTCCATGAAATTATGGTCCTTAGAAAATATCTATAAAATAAAAGTTTTTGTCATTGCAAAGTGTTGTAGGTTTTTAATTTGCGGGTAAGGGTATTGGCATGGCCATAGCAATACTTTCAGAACGCTTAATGATTTAAAAATCAAATAAAACTTACATCTCCCTCATATTTTGACAGCAAAATTAAAAATGCATAATGTATGCCTACATACTGGCTTTAACCTTGGGTTAGCAGATAAGAGATACCCACTTATTGGGAAGGTTGTCAGGTTTAAATAAGGATGCATAGTGATGGACAGTTGTGGGTAAAGTCTTTGTATAATCACATGCTTCTTGAATCTTGAATGATAGGCCCTTTTTGAAGTTTTCAAACATAGTAAGCACATTGAAGCTGCTTGAAATGGGAAAATTACCAGTTACTACCCCAACTTCCAAATGTTTTAGTGGCATTCACAATGTCCATATATTTTTGGTCAATCCAGTCACACAGTAGCCCCGTGAGAAGCTTGTTCTAGTTCTGAACTTAGATGAATGCTGCTTAATGAACATATGCATGAACCAACTATCAATAAATCATAATGTTTGTTAAGGAATGTCAAAGCCACTGTCAGCAGCTTGTCAGGGGAGCATAAAACGATAAATCCAATTATTTCACACGAATTAAATGTTATATTCACCTGTCTTTTCATGTTAAGTTTGTATGTATACCACATGAATGTAAAATTCATTTATAAGCTCAGTATATATCTGGGATATTTACAATAATACCCATGAACCACAGGCCGTTTAATTAGACATCAATTAATACTAGTTCATAATATACTATTTTGTCTTATTGCTTAAGTTATTGTAAAATGTAATACAATATTTGGTTTCCAATTTAAGAACTAACAGTTTACTAATAAAAATGTTCCAGTTTTTACCTTCATGTCTGAGCAATATAAAAGGTTCATGTCGAAACTCCATTTGGTGCTATAGTTAAAGTTGTGTAAGGTTGTTGGGGAAACATGTGGAATTGGAAATCAGTCTGCTTATCTAAATTTCTGTTGTCATTAAATTAAAAAATTCTCTTGCTTCTCCCATTTTCCATTGTTGCCGCATGGGGGGAGGGGAGGACAAGAAGTGAAAGATGTCATTTAATTAAGATTGAAAATCACGATCATTTTAATTTTTAAACATGACACTGTGAATTCTGATTAACTGCAAGAATGTATGATTTATTACTTACTTAAACCTATTGAACTTGTTTTGCCTTGCAAAGTTATATCTGTCATGTGCATATTTTTTTTCATATTTTAATATTCTGCATATTTCTATCTATATTTTAATTTCTGCAGTCCAAATAAAAATAAAAAAAAAAAAATAACAATACAAAAAGAAAGCTGAGGACAGGGATTTTTAAACTTAAAAATTTGTTTATGTCTCCAGTCTGTCTGACCAGAACATAAATTTGTACATTGTACCAAATAATTGCATTTTGCAACAAAAACGCAGATGAAATTGATTTACATATACAAAATTTATCCAATTAAATCTCATGTCCTTCTGTCACTCCTACTACAAGCATCATATGGATCTGGTCTTATGATTCTTAAATCTCATTTCATTGTAAAAAAATAACTTATTTTGTATTGCTTTTAGTAAATAATTCTAACAAGGAATTGACTTGTTTAAATATAGAATTTTTTTATCTGTAAAAAGTTGCTTCTGAAACTAACCGAACACAGGAGGTTCAGATAATAACACCTGGTTATGAGGGTTAGTGACATCATTTTTGTATTCATAGAATGGGCACGGTTGTAGGTTTTAGATGCACTATTTGAGTTGCATTTATATTTTGTGCAAACCTTATCCTTATTAGTCCTGTTTAATTGTTTGGAATAGTAATATTGCCAAACATTCCCTAGCCCTGTTTTAGACAATAGCTCAACAGAAAATCTCAAACATTTTCGTTTTGTACTAATTTATTAAATTACGCACGTACATCGCTTGTAAAAAGTGGGCGTGGCTGTGTGTTGCCCTAATGGTAAAAACTTATGAATGTACATATTTTATACAATTATTAAATCTAAAAATAAATAATTTCCAATGTATTATTGACTTAA
The DNA here is from genome assembly GCA_944474755.1 of Limnoperna fortunei. Classification (NCBI taxonomy): domain Eukaryota; kingdom Metazoa; phylum Mollusca; class Bivalvia; order Mytilida; family Modiolidae; genus Limnoperna; species Limnoperna fortunei. The sequence continues at coordinate 49,769,864 of OX104119.1, forward strand.
TATGATTTTAGCTATTAGCGGTTTATAACAAATCAAGAGAGATTAGAAAATATCTTTATGTTTATTCTAGTTACAATTTTCGTTTCATAATTCCCGCCCACGATGCGCGGTAAACCAGAAGTAATAGAGGGGTTTCGCCAAAACTGTGTTTTATTAGCATTTTCTTCTGTTTATTTACTAAAGATTTACTTAGGGAGAATCAAATCAAATCAATTTATAAATATTTATTTATTTGGCAACAGGAACGGTAGTTATTATTTACTTTTGAACGTTTTTGTGAATTGAAAAGTGGCACTTGACATCGCCGGGTTCCTAACTTTCGGGTTGTCAATTTCAATCAAAATTTTTAAACTTAGAGGTCACTGTCATGATAAACAAAATCGTACAAATTTAAGGAAAACACCCATTTAAGCTCTTTCTAGTTCTTATTATTTCCAAAACGAAATATTATTACGATTTGAAGCAACCGAAGTGAAGCGACAGAAAAAATGGCCACGACCAAATTTTTCGGCATTTGTTTATAAGAAAAACATCAATTTCTCCACGAAAAATCCATATTATGAAAAAAAAATTCACCGGCTAATGCCCGACAATACAGTTTCCGTGAATCACATTAAATGAGTTCAAAAGATTGGTCTGTTCGCAAGTGAGAAGTGATAGAATTGGGGTATTACCGAGAGGCGTCAAAAGGCGTCATTATGGAGTAAAGGGGTAGGCGTCAAAGGCGTCATTATGGAGGAAAGGGTTAAACAACCAATCAAACCGGGTAGTAAACTGGTGGTGACCTGGGGTTATATATGAAAATGAAGCTTGCGTAAATAAAAAATATTGCACCATGGGACCAGGTTACGGGGAGGTATGGCACAACTCATCATGCTTAAGCTGTGCGCCAAATTTGAAATCAATCACTTTAGTAGAAGCGGAGAAAACTGTTACAAAAATTTTTAATTACTATAACCAGGATTTTCACAATGTGAAATCCGGCCAAAAATTGAATGGAAATCAAAATCCATTGGTCCAGCACACTTTTATTATTTGTAGAAACATCCTACTAAATATTAAGACATGTACCCTTATCTCAGCTATCTAGCCTGCAAAATGACCAAGTCCAATGCATTATCTCTAATTTTATGAAAATTAAATGAAAATCAAAATCATTTGGTCCTGCCCACCATCATTATGTGTGCAACATGCTGTTGAATATAAATGTTGTAGCTCTAAAAATGAAGAAGATTGCTGGACATGTACCCCTATCTGAGGTTCTGGTCTGAAAACTGTCAGACTAAGCCCAGCTATCTGTAGTTTCAAGAATATATATCGAACCTTAAAGTTGTTTGGTCTTCGACACCTCTATTATGTGTTCAAATATCCTACTAAATATAAACTGTTGCTTCATAGATGAAAGAAAAGATAGCGGGATAAGACATGTACCCTTATCACAGTTATATGGTCTGCAAACTGACTGTCCAACTATCTGTAGTTTTAAGAATATTTACAAAAATCAAAATCCTTTGACCCTGCCCACCTCCATTATGTATACAAACATTCTGCAAAATATTAATGTTGTAGCCCTAAAACTGTAGGAGAAGTTAGCCAGACAAGCTAATCCAGATGGACAGACAAGGGTAAATTAATTTATCCCCGGCTTGTAACAAATGCAGACTTTTGGTTGGTTACCTGTCGGTACAAATGCCATGCCCCCGGCTTGGTTGCTAATGTTTCTGGTGTATTGTTTGTGCGTTGCTAATGTATGTTTTAGAGTACCATGTATGTTATTCCACAAAGGAATATTTCAGTATTTTCGTATTTGTTTTTTTTACTTCATTTCAACACACAGATGCATGTACACACATAAAAATGGATGAAATTGGAACTTGACGTCATTGTCTGTTGACCTTTTTTGTTAATGTGATTTGTGGTGCCAATATACTAAAAGTAGAAAAAACATGTAAAACAGAATAAAAACTCATTAAACAAGCTAAGTCTGAGGTTGGTATCAAAAGGGTCCATCCTCGACTTGGTAAAATGGACATTTTTTGCATGGAAAACCTATAATTGTTTGTGAGCAACTGTGATGACATTGCCCATTTAGCTTACTTCTGGTGAGAGAAGAACATATGTCCAGCATTTTACACTTGTAAACCGGGGATTAATTCGTTACCTACATTATTACCCGGGTGTATGGAAATGGTACCACCTCAGGCTGTCCAGAAGTACTTTCAGGTGATACCATTTCCATACACCAGGGTAATAAGGTAGGTGAATAACTATTGTTTTTTGAAGATATTTTTCTACAAACCAAACCAGAATTTAAGTATTCATCTCTGTTTCAATTTATTTATAACAAAAAAGAACATCCCATCATCTTACCGTATCAAATGAAGAATGAGGAAAGCTAATGTGTCTCGGTTTGGTATAGGCAGTTTAGTGATAGCTTGGTATATCTCTGACTCGCCCATGCATTTATCTGTGTTTTCTGCAAATATTAATAAGCCATTTATAAAGCAATCTCAAATTCAATCTATATGTTAGTAGGAGTATCTTAACGTTTTTTTACTATGTATCGAGACTTTTTATAAACCAGAATTTCCATTATAACTCTGTGGAAAACAAAAACGCACATTTCGACACATAGTCAAAATATACTTACTAGTACAGAAAATTAGATACGATTTAAAACAATATTGTTTAACAACTTTTTGATAAAAAAAATGCAGACCACAAAAGCATTTTGAAACTGACAACTAGGTACCGTAAAAAGTGTCGTATTGTCCGCAGTTTTTTTCTTTTAATCTAAGTCGGAAAGGAATGGTGCGGATTATACGTAAATACAAACTCGGTAGAGTTTTTTCGACCCGTTGATTGTTGTCACTGGCGGTCGCCATTTTGTTGTTGTGTTAGTTGCGGTATTTTCGTACTATTCTAACGTGATTCTTTTATAAACTTTCATTATGTATACTTTGTAATGATATTAATTTTACTTATATTATTTTTATTTATGATTTTAATTATAAACGACGAATAAAAATTGAAACGGATACGAAAATAGAGGATGTTTAAACCAGCTATGCGTAAAATGCAAATGGCGTCGTTATGTAACGTTACAGTACGTTGCTGAAGATCGATGTTTTGATTGCAATCTTTGAGGGATTGAAATAAAACGTGTTATCTTTTTTCTTTTCTTTGTTTACGTTGATAAATGAAAGTTGACAAATCGGTTTGGTTTCGAAATGTGTGAGTATTTAACAATGATCAAGGTATCGAGTCAGTTCGCACTATTTTTTAATTTTATTTATTACAATCCTAAGAAATAAATAAAACGATAAACATTAATGATATTTTAGAAGAGAATAAATTACATATTACAGTAAAAAAAATTTAAAAAGCGCGCCCAAGTCGGACTCGGATGTCTTCATCATGACGCGTTTTGTAAAAATTTGTACGTGCGGATTGTACATGCATATAAGAATTTTTCCGCAATTTTCTGGTCCAAGAAAGGGGTGCGGACAATACGTAAATGCGGACTATACGCACCGTTTTACGGTAAGTAGTCCAAACTCTTATTACCTGCTGCATGAACAAAATCTTTCCAAAGACCATAGGTGACTAGAGGTTCCTTCAATCCTCTCAAAAAGTCCTTTATGCAACCACACACAACATGGATATCATCTATATGTGACTGAAATGTACAGAAAACTTGCAGAAATAAAATATGACACAAGAAAGCTTTACAACTTCATTACGTTAAGTATAAAGTAAATAAAATAGCAGCATGTTTTCACTGTTCTAAACTACCATAAGATGAATATGTTTTTTGAAGGATTTTATGCCTCTTCTAAAATTTTATGTTAAATCATGATGCCCAGTTTTTTGGGGGAAAGAAAACCGAGTGGCAAGTGTAAATGCCCAACATTCAGCAGATAATATGTATGCATATTGTACTACTATTAATAATTATATAATAGTCAAGTAAATAAATTAGTATTGAATTTCCCCTGTACACCCTAGTCAGGTGGTGATGGTCGGGGTATTGTTCAAACCCTGACTTCTCAAATTTAGAAAAGAAAAAAAAATAGCAATCCTCTCAAGTACGCCCAGCCGGACGTCAGAATGAACTCACATTCCTATATTCTAGGAATTTATGTTATTATCTACCTTAGCCATTCTGCCACCAATGAAGGAAAAGTAAAATATGACAATGTAATAGTTTCTGTTTCTGCATAATATTTTGTACAATATTGTGAAAGAAGAAGTTCCAAAAAGTAGTTTTTAATTTGTGTTGTTAAATGTGTGTTCTTCTTCAGGTAAACATGTTCAGAATAAGAAATATATAATCAACTCATACATGTCATAAGACTATGGAGTGGGTAAGATTGAAATTCCAGTTTGACACATGAACTAGCTTCCCCTATTTGATTTTGATTAGTTTTATGACTCACCAGGTTTGGTATACCCTTCCCTTTGAAGAAATCTTTCTTTAGTTCTTTTATCTGGCTGTCTGACCTGTTGGATAAAAACATTATATGAAGTATGAAATCAATCTCTAGTTAAAGGCAAAAAGCCATAAAGCCATATTAAATCAAGTTTTTTCTCTCAAATATGTACCATACTAAATAAGCATAAACAGAATAGTCTTTTAAAAATATTTTGAAAATTTGAGCCAAAGATATTTTGTCCATATTTCAAACAAAAAATGATGAGAAAGTTGGGGATTTATTTTGTTGGTCACTTGCAAACAGATTCAGTTTACAATTGTGTATGAATTTATGATGTGCATTCCCATCTAAATCTTTGGCACTGTTTACAGGTAGTTTAAAGTAAAATAAAATTTTTTATACTTTCTAAGCCTGTTCCATTATGGTGGGAAAAAAAAGGATTTTTTAAATTTTAGTTCATATTAAGACAAATTTTCGCTCCTTTGCTTCTTCTTGTATATGTTGAATTAGAATAGACCAAAATTTGTACTTATAGCTCCTTGTTTACCTTAGTCTGGCAGAATAGCATCATAACATAGCAGATAAACTTGGACACACTCAATCAAATATTAAGTAATCTTATACTAACCCAGGCACTCTGTACAGTCCAACCTCCGTCAAGCCTCTGGCTTCTACTTCATTTACACAATGCACCTAAAATAAGGGTAATAGATTAGTGTAGTAATAACCAGACAAAAATTAATGAAACAAACAAAACTGTCCAGAAATTACCATTTTAAAAAGCAATATTCTAAATTTAATATAAAGCTGAAGAAAAAAGGTCACAATAATAAATTCTAAAAGTCACAAGCCTTCAAACCACGTCATGCAAGGACATAATAAATCTTAAGTTATTACATGTATTTTTATTTTATTTAAAAATGGTGCAGTTTATTCCTAATCGGAGTAAAATCCACTTACAATGATTCCTGGAATGTATGGCGGGTCAACTGGTGTGTAGTCTGACAACAAGCCCTAAAAAACACATTTTACTCTAAAGTCCAAACTAGGTATAAAATAAACTGAGTAGCATCAGTTATTGTTATCACAGAATGTAGTGCCATTTTTTTTCAAGAAAATTAATTCTGTTTCTGATTGATTATGGAAGATGAAACATTGAAATGATTTTTTTAAAATCTCTTAGTAAAATAAAAAACATTGAAATCATTTTTTTTAAATCTCTTATTAATATAAAAATGAATTATCATAACCCGAAATTGCAATATAAAATTTTTATATAAACACATACCCCTGTCAGTTTAGTTCCACCAGGAGTACTTGGTGCAGTAGGTATACAGGGAAGTGGTAGACTGTCTTTACAGTCTGGATGACATGAGGCTCTGCAGTCTGAAAGAACAAACACTGTTTTTATTGCAACTAAAAAAAAACATATAGTTAAGCTATAAATAGCTCGTTTCCATATCTTAAATGTAAATCTATATTTTTCTTGTCTGTACAGAGAAAAAGGTATGATTATTTGAATAAAATATATTAACCTTACAAAGGATAAAACCAAATATATCCAATAATACTGTTATGAAAATAGCAAGTCTCAACATATGCTGTCCTTTTGTGAACAGAACTTTTAGCACAACTTCGAATGTAATATGTAAATACAATCACACTATGATCAATTGAATTAGAGCAACTTCTTCACAGGTCCAAGTTAAAACTGACTTTATTTCAGCTTTGAAGCGATGTCGTTACATATGCTGCATTTTCTTCATTATTATAAAAATCAAAATAAGATTAGCAGTTTCCCACAAAACTTTATTTTTTAAACATCACAGCAGTCATTACCTTTACATTTCATGGCCATTCTTCCAAACCCTATTCTTTTTCCACACTGAAATTAAATTGAACAATTTCTTTATAAATCAAAGTTGGCCTTTTGCAGTAAACTTTTTCCCAAAGTTAACTGACAAAAAAAAAAGGAATGCCAGTTTTTCTACCGAATGTGTATGTCTGTTTTGGGTCCTCGACATGATCAACAGCCTCCTCCCCCAATGAAACTAGACACCATAATATATGTTCTATTATGATTGAATTTGAAGATTTTCTCCGTAGTTTGATAAATGGTTTGTTTCAATAGGATATAACGCTTCTTTTCAGCATTTTTGCTAATTCATAACATTCAGTTTATATTGGATGATTAAGCCAATCAAACTGAATGTTATATGTAAAATGGCTTCCCTATGCAAAAAATAGCATGAGTAGAAGGCAGACCAAGAAGCTGTTGGGTTATAGGCCAAACCCAAAATAAATAATGCACATGCATTATATTGATCTCCAGTTTTGATGCGTTTGTTTCATTGAATGGTGTTTTAATGCCACTTTCAGCAATTTTTCAGCTACATAGTGGCGTCCAGTTTTTATTGGGAGAGGAAGCCAGAGTACCCAGAACGAACCCCTGACCTGCGTCTCCAATGTTAAAATATTTTATCTTTTCTTAAGTACAATGCTGCAAACTAAATGTTGAAAACTAATATGTGTTTATTGTACGTTTGCATCCCGATACATATCATTTTGTGAGGGATAGTATATCGTTACAGCTTATGCCTAATACTTACCGGTGTACAGGTCTCTGGTTTAATGACTGTTTTAGAGATGAAGAAATGAACTCTGTTTAATCCTTTGCTGGCTGACAAGGCCTTTCTCATTCCAGGTGTTCTGAAAATTATGTCAAAAATTGTTAGCAATTTAGAGGCTACTGACAAAAATAGAATCAAGGGTCATTTATTTAGAAAAAAGTATGGCCAACAGGAAAAAAATTTTGTTTCTTTAAACATTCTGTGTTCACCTAAAAAAAATCCACTTCTTACAGTCAAGATTCAATGTTTTAATGTTCTTACTTAAAAGAAGAGCCAGTTTAAACCTAAAATCTAGGATAACTTCAACATTTACTGAGGGAGTCTATAAAAGCATTCACAGCAAGCAATCAATGCCTGGCAGGACTGCATTTAAGACTGCTCATATTTAAATTCTGAACACAAATATGAAAACTTCAATGTTAATACATTTAAACAAGTACAGTAGATCACCCCCTCCCCCCATCTGAGTCATGAAGGTGGTCTTATTTGAGGGAATACAGATTTATTGGTTTATTCCATGAAAATTAAAGTGTATAGAGAATCAGACAAATTAAATACTTGTAATGTATTTTATTAATGAGAATAAAAACAAATTTAAAAAAAATTCTGTTGTTGAAATGTAAAAAAGAAAGGTGCTATAATGTCATAATAGTTCCAAGTCTCCTTAACAATGAATGTTTCTGTTCCTGTTTTTATCACTTTATTGTCTACCCAGGTTCCAATTTGTAGTTCATTAGGATTCCATTAGCAAAAATTCTGGTTGTATCTTTTGACAGCTTGAATATGTTCGACCATCAAAGTTATGGACATCAGTGGACTTTGACAACTTTTTGATTGATGTTGGTACAGTAGCCCCCTCTTATAAGACCACTCATCTGAGTCATGAAAGTGGTGTTATAATGGGGGTGGTCTTTCTTGAGTTATACAGTGTATATTGGCATCTCAGTTGAATTTGGCAGCAAGAAATGTGAAGTATTATTGATTATGATGGCCGGTACATGTAGTTTTATCTCCTTGTTGAATATTTCAGTCTTGTTGTTTTAACAATAAACCCTATTTCTGTCATGACATAATCAAACTGATCTACAATATACTACTTGCTTTCACCTTTATTACAGCAAGAAAACCTTTCTTCTTTTACATGATTTTGACATTTGTTTACAGGTTATTGAACTGGTTTTTCGATATTCAAGACTTCCAAATCAAACATCCGGTCAGTTATAATGGTCTTTTTTGGTCCTGTCTGAGATTGTTCATGAGATGTAAATAAACATTAGAAACAGCCAATTCATCAGGATTTTGGCCAGATAAAGTGGGTGGTCACTGGCCAAGGGGATCTTATACGAGGGGGCTACTGTACCATTCGCCGCTTGATGAATAATTTCAGTCTTATTTTTTATAATAAACCTAATTTCTATCACGCTGGTATCAAAATAATCTGCAATATCCTACTGGCTTTCCACTGATATTTAATCTAATCACCGAGATTTTTAATTCCAGCTTTAAGACATTTCGGAACTAGTTTACCACTGGTTTACCATAAAAAAAAACACAAATCTAGTTCTATATAAGACTTGAAAAACAAATATAATTCAGTCAGTGAAAATGGTCGTTTGAATGTTACCTGGTGTCAAAAATACATGGTTGATAGTCGTGTCTGAGAGAGGAAATTCAACTTTAGAAATTTTGCTTAATTCATGAGGATATTGGCCAGATAAAGTAGGTGGTTGCTTGCAAGGGGATCATATAACATAAGACGGTGACTACTGTACACTATGATTTTAAGATATGTACTTTAACATACTCAGAATTTCCTGGGGTTCTTTTTCCTCTAGATTTCCTTCTGTTGTTGTTCCTGTTGCCAGGAGTGGCATAATAAGAATCATCAGATTCTGCTTCACTGTCTAAAAAATATAACATATATATACACACAGATGAGTCAGTTTTAAGACAATTTAATTTAATGAAGACAAGTAGCAGTCACTCTGATGAAGATGTATATATGTTCAGATTGTGCTAATATTTATGCAAGTGCATTCGTACCATTTTAGATGCCATCATCTTTCAAGCGACTGGAATACCTTAACATAAGAAAATCTGTGAAAATGATCGATGCTTCCCTCATGTCAAATGATTCTGAAATCCTAGTGCAAACAATGAAGTTATGGGGGTCAATAGGAATTGCTTGAAGGTCACACTGTGACCATTACCTTTAAGGCAACAACCTGAATAATGCATGCTACAAATCCTTGTGAAATGATGGGATATAATGGTCGAATCATATTTTAAAGCCCCGAATAACAACAAAGTTAAGGTGAAACAACTTTGCCACAATACTGCAAATTGCAACCCTGAGCTTCAAGGTAGTGGTGACCCAAATTGTGAACATGACACATCACTTGATGCGTTTTCTTTTTTCTTTTTGCATACCTGCATCACGAGGAGGTGGTGCTGCATATTTTTCAAGAGCCGGTTCACTAAAACTTTTGTTGAGTTTTTTAATGGGACCAGTTGTAACGTTTGTTGTGGCAGCTATGGGTTTACCGACTGCATCAAGTGTGACCGTTGTTGTTGTTACCAAAGAACTCTCTTTCTGAAAAGATGGAAACAAAAAAAATTATTATCTAATTGGAATTTTATCAGGGTTTAATACTAATATTGACTGTCTACTATCCAGGCTAGTATCAACATGTTTTCGTGGTGACTATGTCAAATTATTACAAATTAATCACTTTTGAGGTTTATTAAAAAAGCTAACAATGAAAAAATAATTATCATTTACTTTGTCCGTACATAGCTTTTGATTGCAAACTAGTGCACTATAACGATCAAAAATGCCTTTAGTTGCAGCCTAGATATGTAGATAAATTTGAACAAAAATCTCCATTTATAGTTTTTTATTGACATTTCAAAAGAGAAACTAAGCTTGGTTTTAATCACTTACCTCTTCATCACTTCTCCGTCTTTTTGGTTCAGCCTCCTCCATGGGTGGGGCTGACGGTCTTTTATATTTTCGACCACTACGGAGATATGTTGTTTGTAAATCATCTTCTGTCTTGTCATAATCAGAATCAGACAAAATGGAATGTGTTGATTCATTTATTGTATTTAATCTAAAAATAGAAGATAATTATTCCAAAATGAAATTTGTTTATTTTGCCAAATAGAAACTATGCGAAATTAAAGCATTTGTTTTCATAACTTAGCAAAAAAGTAGAAATGTAAACATGAATGGCTGACTGATGGGATGTAATAAATACATTTGACATCACGGTGTGTGTGTGTGTTGGGTAGGGAATAAAAAAGTGTGTTTTTTTTACAAGTTCTCATTCTGAATACAGCTGAAATATTGCTCACTGGACATTAAGCAAACATTCAATCAAACAATACTTATTTTTATGTAACTGCAAGGGAAAAGTATGACTATCCAAATAATTAGGAAGAAACACAGGCAGCTCTGGCACTACAGATTTTAACAAACCCTGTTTCTGACTTACAGTACAGCTTGTGTGAAGTTAGCTTGTTTTTTACTTGCCCAAGGTGGACAGCTAAAATATTCCACTCAGCTTATGCATGTTTTAAGATCATGCAAAAGGAACTGCAATTTCACTCTTGAACCAAAAGAGTAGATTGATGTTCAGCTAAAGTTGTTGTGCACGAGGAGTGATTGAATTTTCATTTGAAGTTGACATGGATGGCGGAGCTGGACAGGAAAGACAAGCTACCAGTTATGCCCATCTTATTTCCTTTTTCACTGTGGAATTATAGAAAATAACTAAATTCTACCCAAGATATAGTTAATGCCTACCGTCTTGAAGGTGACTGGTCTATTTTCTGTTGTGTGTGGTTGTTGAGGAAGGCTAGTCTTTCCCTGTCTTGGTCATGTAACATACTCTTACTGTTTTTATCAGCTAGTAATTCTCTAACCAAGCCAATCTGTTGGTCCTGTAATAGTAAAATGTGTATTCAAAATAAACATATTTTAACCAACATGTAAACAAATCTACCTACATGACCTTTTCTCTAGCTTGAAAATAACTTTTTTCTATTTTTCAGAATCTATTTAAACCAATAAAGACTTAACCTTTTTAGTATGACTGATACATACCAGTTCTTCTTTATACTGTTCAATTCTTCTTCTTTCCTCTGCTTCTCTTTCTATCTGAACATGAGCATGTCTGAGTTTTGTTTTAAGAAGACTGTTCTCTTCTTCCAGAGATTTAATCTTTTCTTTTAATTTTTCTAATTCTGTCTCAGCATCTCTCCACTTTCTCTGACATTCCTGTGTATTTCCCACAAATCTTTTAAATTCTGAATTTAAATTAAAATTCATTAATATGACACACTCGGAAATACTGTACTTTTCCACAAGAAAGGCTTCTAGAGCTCGTATCATTTAGTTTAAGATCAGGGCTTGACAATAACGTTTATCCGATTGCACAGGACAAGTGGAAATATCCATCTGACAAGTAAAAACTCAGTACTCACTTGTCTGTCAGGACAAGTTAAAAAAATAAGCCTATAATGAAGTATCATAAAGAATTGAAAATGCGAGTTTGGTCAATAATTTTTCTGAATTTATTATCCAATACATTTTTTTCATAGCTGATAACATGTCAACAAATGTATGCAAATTACTTAGCACTGGTTCGAAACTACGTATGCATAGCCCTAACTACAAGCTGCGATGGAACCAGTTATATACAACTTATGCGTGATCAAGAAAAGGCTTGAAGGAACTGAGCTTGCGGATAATAGATGTAAAATAATCTGACATCGAAACATCAACACACACATGGATCTGACGAAATTAGGTTTCACAACTTCCAAGAAAAAAAATTGTAACGTTAGCTAAGCATAATATGTATTGTTTTTAACACCCAGTGTTTTTAAATGCTGTGGTATTTTCATTGTTATAGAGGGCAATTTTCTACAGCAAAATTTGACCATAATTAGCACGGAAGTGTACTCTAAGTGTAGTGGATTTTGTCTTTTCAAAACTTTCTGGCTTTGTCATTTGCATTAACATGGGAAAGCTGATGAACTATAGAAAATAGCTCTATCAAAAAGGGAAAAATAGCAAAATCCGAAATGGCTGTGTTGCAAAAACATATATAAATATGAAAAAGAATGGTTTACAAATTGTTGGAAGAAGGTTGGGTGTGTGTACAAAAATGTAGGAGTTGATTACACAAAATAGGTACGGTCTTCTGCAAATGTTCTGAAAAATGACCAAGTTCCCAAGACTTGAAAATTAGGAAAAAATCATGGAACAATTATATAATAGCAAGTGCACAACTTCAATACATGTGCAATCTTTCTCCAATAACCGCCGCATTTCAAAACACAATTGTTACATAAAATATTTTTTTATTTCACAAATTAATCAGTATTCCTTAGGCTTGGACAAATTTACGAAATATTTTAGTGTGACTTACAGTACTTTTTATTCTTTGATTAAAAGTGCTCTCCCTTAGCTCTATTTTTACCTCTTATATACATGTGTATTAGGCGATTTCAAGAATCGATTCTTTGGGATAAAGCGTAATAATTATTTCACAAATATTGATTTACTATCATGATATATGGTAGGGATTCCAGGAGAAAATTTTCCTTTCATTCCATCTTAGCTAAAATTACAGTATTTAAAAGACCAAAATTTTTAGAGAACAACACAAAAAGCAGACTGAAAATCGGTCTACAAATAAAAAAGTTATGCAGGTTTAAAGATTACAATTTTGGCATTTTTTTGCAAATGATACAGATCAAAATTAGAAGTTAGTATTTACTGAAGAAACATACATGGTTTCAAAGTTTGTCCATGTTAAACATTATAATTTTAAATTTCTCGTAAATCCAGCTCAGTGTTCAATTTGCAATTTTGTTATTACATTTGTATTTAGACATACTTAAAATGCAGTTGTCGGCCATATTGTGGGAGCCATATTTACTACTGCCTTCTGGTAAATTAACTTTAAGTATACCTACCTTACAGAGACTAGACCATATTTGTTCCAAAAAAATTTCCATTGTTATGAAGGAAAGCATTTTCTCAGAAATTTGATTCAAACTTGGAGAAAACTGCTGTTTTATTGGTTGTAAATTGCTGTTGTCTGCATATTGTGGCAGCCATTTTGAACGTGGCATTGTTACAAAAAACTTTAAGGTATACCTACTTTACTGAGACTTGGACATGTGTATTGAAAACAAGTACCCCCTGCTTCGCTTCCAATTATCTCCCCTGAATAATATCCGACAGCGACGAAAATTCTTCATGCACATCTACATATGATGTACTTCCTTCATGTAAAAGTTTCATCAAAATCTGCAGCATCCATATTGAATGTGGCATTGTGGTACAAGTCTATTAAATTATTGTTAAATACTTAATGCAGTTTATTTTTATGGATTTAAATATTTTGTAGATCAAGTGATAAATTTCTTCAAAAATTTATTGTAAAATATGTCCTATATCACATTTTTAATATTACAAAATATGTGGTTCCACTGTTAAAAAAACGCTTTTGTTAGGATTTTGGACAAGACCAGTTTTTAGACAAGAAGATTAAGATCATTAAAGGTGGATGTTTTTTGCAGTACCCAATACAAAGTCAATAAATATTTACAACAAACTTGATTATTAACAAACATACAAGGCCTAAATAACCCCTCAAGTTGGGTTTCAACCCATTTTGATACTGAATACATGTATACAATCCAAAAAATTGCCAAAATTGTCATCTTTAAACTTGCATAACTTTTTTATTTGTAGACCGATTTTCAGTCTGTTTTTGTCTTGTTCTCTAAAAATTGTTGTCTTTTAAATGCTATAATTTTTACTAAGATGGAATATAGGGAAATTTTTCTCCTGGAATCCCTACTTAGGCTACTAACGGAAGAATTCAGTCCTATTGCTCGTAATGTAGCAAATAAAAAATTCTAACTTCTGTCTATTTATACAAAATTCAAACATAATATTCATCTTCTTTACGTTATTAAGATTTAGACATTGCGAAACTAATGGGAAACAATTTTTATTAAAGAAATTTTTTTTTTCATCTTTGAATATACACGTGTAAAATGCTATGTTGATAATTTTTCCTTATATGGATAATGTGACCTAATTTTATTATAAATGTGCTAATTTGCATACTATATAAACAACCATTCGGTAGTAGGAATCCAGTAATTTACATATGTATTACCCAAGATGCACTATGTCATTTAGTTTCGGGTTTCTCAATGTTATTTATGTAGTAAACGTAACTAAAAAGAGACCTGAATGTCAATTAATACAAAACACACAGCGTGTTATTAAAAACGGCAATAACTATCACAACGAATCAATAATGATCGATTTTAAGACATCAAAGTGTCGGGAGTGATTCACTCCTGCTCTGCTACATTAAATTCCTACCCTTGCCAAAAAAAGCCAGGGTACGATTTTTCGTTCTTCAGTGGCATAAACTGTAAAGCTCTACTGGTCATGGAATAGTTCTTGCCGGCAAGCAATTCTCACCACCCGATCTTTTGACTGTTATTGTGACAAAATTGGCATTTTAATTGTGATGAACGTAATTTGTTTTTGGTTGGAATGAAATATAAAAAATGAAGTCTTTGACCTCTTTGTCTTCAATTAAAATGGAAAAATACCAGCACAGTCACCAAATTGTTAGAATTGCTTCTGTAATATTAATGGTGAGAACTACTCTCTGACCAGTAGATCAAGAGTGTTTCATAATTTTACTGAAGTTTTATTTAATCAAAACATTTTTTTTTCCTTTTAACCATCAATTTAATTATTTTGATGAAATAATTTTACAAATGACAACTATTTTAAGTTTAATAAATTACGCCCTTTTAATATTTTTGTATACACAAAGTTCAAATAAAAGCTAATTTTGCGAAAATACACTTTTATTATTTTAAGATAATTAACTTCAATACATTTTTTTTTCATTTAGAGGAGCAAAACGACCCAACACCATTATTTATAACAAAATACTTATCACTTTTTGTATCCTTTCAGTTTCACTTTCAGCCACACCACAAATTACTCACCTGGTTCTATTCCTACTTGTAAGACTTTGGCATTTCTCATCAAATCATCAAATGCTGCTAAAAACGTTAATTTTGTATCCATGGTCAGCTGAAATATTTTTAAATATTTTTGAAAACAAAACAAACTTAAAATAACAAAGTTCACAGTTTTTATTACAATAGTCAATACATGCAGGCTCGCTTCCTGAGGGTTGAAAACATCTGCCTTCCATGCAGTCAGGCAAATCAAAACATTTTTGTCTTACCAAAAACTTTTTATTCTATCTTAACTGAGATAGAGAACTGATTAAAATGTGAAACTGAAAACTGACTCCCCTCCAAATGACACGAACAAAACCGGTGAAATATGGATTATGTTTTAACGTAAAATATCGAATGTCATTTCAAAGTACATATAAATAAGTAAAATATACAATGATTGATGCAATACCTTGATATAAAGTGTTGAAATCTCTCAAAAATTTAAAACATCCAAAAATTCCATTCAACAATATCTCCACTTCCGTTCCCGGTTGTTTTCAAATTCAACGTATATCGGACCAATCAAAATCGCAATATATACTGCCACCTATAAAGATAAGATAGGATAGGGGACGCTACTCGTATTATGTTTTGGCGCGTTTGAAATTTGAAACGTGACCACACGAGGGCTTGATGTTTCTAATGCACTTAAAATCTCCTTAATAAGAAAAAATTCGAATTATCAAAAAGGAAATGATACTTTTGATAAAATAAAAAGTTGTAATGCTCTTTCCAAAAGCTTAGCTAAATGCACGGTATGTTAATAATTTAAATCAGGAACCTATGAATCAAGACTTAGGGACCGACCATTTAACTTGCAGGGTGGGGGGGGGGGCTTGGTTTTTTCCTAAAAAAATATTTTGAAAAGGATTTTTGATGAAAAAAATATTTTGGAAGCAGAGGGTAGGAACAAAATATTCTGAAGAAGGATTTCTGCTATATCAAATAATAAAAATATTCTGTCGCGACGCCTTCAAAAAATAAAAATTTTCTGACCAAAACAAAAAACCAAGGCCCCCCCCTTTCAAGTTAAATGGTCTGTCCCTTAGCGAGTGTCCAATCCCGTTAGTTATACTAGTCCCCGTTTAAATTTAGATCACCGAGACTTTATATCGGGTCCACCTAACCGGAATATCCACCATTTATATCTTCCGTGATTTGGTAATTTCCTGTTGACGTGACTTTTGGGCTTTTTCACGGGGGGGGGGGGGATACTTTTAGGTACAGGTCTGCGGACGGAGAGTTACCCCCCCCCCCCCACCGTGGGCTCTTTTTTGATGATTTATAGTGTAAATTTTTCAGACGATATTTTCATTATCCGTCAGTCGCAATCACACTCCTTTCTCTCCGTATCATACCTTGCCAAGAGTCCCATAATTTTTCGCTATAAGATATTGTTAGGTATTTACTTAAAACTATTTACAGGTGGCGATTTGCTTTGGGTGGGGGCGTTTTTACTGGTGGCGATTTTGCGAACAGTGGGGGCGTTTTTGACGGGGCATTTTGACCATCTCCCTAATTACATGTAATTATATGACGTCTAAAGTAATCCTGCGCTTATGTCTATTTACTATCCATTAAGCCAGGAGTCCCATTGATTTTCTTCTTGTCTATTAATATATTTCCTTTACTATTGATAGGTTTTTTACGTGTGTGGCAAGCTTAATTTTAATTGACTTCGAGGAGTTATTAACGTCCTACATCGACAACCTAATGCCCTTTGTCGGACGGAGTGGCAAGTTCTGCTAATATACAACTTTTTATCCTGTTTTATTATTACCATATAACTTTGATTCTATTAAAACAAAATTTAAACACCACAGCAGTCCACACAAGGCACCATTATGAAACTTATAAGAAAAAGGGTAAATAATTTTAATTATTAAATAACATTGTACATTATTATAAACGTCATACATAAACGTGATAAAATAAACAGATGTTTAGAAACAAGTCACGGTTCAAAACCATTTAGCAGCTGTATGTTTGTTTTCCTGTTTTCTTTGATATGTATAGCATATCAGCAATTTGACAAACAATTACACAGGTGACAAACAAGTAACACAGGTAGTAATTGCACCCGGACAACTTTTGACAGCTGTGTCAAGTAATTAAACAACAATTTGTACACCACAGTCGAGATTACGTAGTAATGTCAACAGGTGGCCACACAATAACCATTGAATCTATTGTGGGAGCTGATCGCGGCGAACGTACAAACAAGGTTGTGGGTGGGGCGAGTGAAAGATCTACTTTTAATTTAGATGAGTTGATCCATTTTCTTAAATCGAGGTTTTTGTACAAAATGGGCTTTATTGTTCATCAAGTAATATGTTGCTTACTTTCTAATTATCATAGAATTATTAATTAGTTCCTTGCCATAATGATATATACTTTGAACAACATTTTGTGTATAAATAAATTTGCTCTGGCTAAAATAAGTTATACTTCTCTATGTACACAATAAGGTTCAGCTTATACATACATGTATTGAGAAGTTTTGTATATAGCGTGCTTGAGTAAATGAAGTCAAAGTAAATTTATTTAAAGTCGGTATCATTTATAACAATACAAACGTGAGCTCTGTAGAGCTTTTAAAACCGACATATTCAGTAAAATAATACAGATGAAAAACGAATAACTCTCTTTCGTTTTTTTTTTTTTGTTATTATTTTTTGTTGTTGCTGTTGTTCTTGTTGTTGCGCTGTGTATGTTTGTCTATATCCGGATTTGTAACTGTCCCTTGACTTTTGGCTCTTGTTGTTCGATTGTTGTACTATTTTTCTTACAGATTTACTGCACTAGTATTTATTTAGGTTATTATCACATAATGAAGAAGTATCATCACATACTGAAGAATTACATCACATAATGACAAAATGACAAAGTGTCATTAAATAAAAACAAAAACGTCTTCATAAGGCAGCTATGGCGTTCCACACATTTACTTGAAAAAAGGAACAATTTAAGTGTAAAGCCTATGTTGTAAAAAATTTGATATTGATTGTAAGATGCTGACCGGTCTATATATGTACTTTAGGAGACGGATGAGTCTAAACGCCGTTCAGCCCGGGCTTTGTGCACTTAGCCTCCACAATATGCACTCAGTGCATTAAAAAAACGTGTCAATCTTTTAATGCTGATATATTAGTATAAAATATGCCGGTGCACATGTGCTATTATTGTAACTGTCAATAAATGGGCAATAAAATAAATTCCAAAGAAATATTTTGATTGAGCACGTGTCGTTATGTCACATGACCAGTCAACCATTAAGGATTATTACACTTTTATCATTAAGGCAGCTAATGTACTAAGAACAGATGTTAATCTTTAATTATTTGTCAGTTAAACAATGCAGACGTTTTGCTCTGAGGAGTTAAATCTTTTGTACTATGATTTGATAGTATCTTCTTTATTGTTGTTGTCATTTAATAGTTTTTTTCGATACGTTTTCTTATTTGAAAAGTTTTTTTTTTTTTGGATTGGCAACTTTGATACGAAAGCAGATATGCACAGTAATGTCACTAAATTAAATCTGTAGTTCCTTTGAAAAATTTTTATGAAGTAACAACATGGTAGCTTAATTTTCTAAATTAATTAACTGGTATAGTAGGTTGTTAAAAAATTATTTTTCCCTCTATACAATGTTAAAAGGTAGGCTATTTGAAAGTAACTTAATTTTATTTTCATGGTAGTCCGAGTCTTTGTTCCAAGGCCTTAACTTTCTTTACAATGCGGAGATTTCGCGACACATTTGATCTCATAAGTTCTTAGTACAAATTTTTACTGAATTTTTTAGCCATAGCTGCTCAGTCTCTGTGCCCAGGACCAGTTTGTTTTTATGGCTATAGAGGTTTTCGATGCTTGATAAGGATAATTATAATGTTAGTGTAATGATAATTTTGTCAGATTAATGATAATGATAATGATATAAGAATTAGAATAATGATTAGGATAATGATAATGGGGCCATCTCATAAACTGTCGACAGCCTATATTTTGTTTTTCAGGAGTCGTGACCGTACATATACATGTACAAATGCCATTATTTTCTTTATTAATAAAGAATTCAACTGATACTTGTATTGTTCTTCCCATTTACACTCTATCTAGGATAAATATGTAATGGAATGTTGTTAAAGATCTTCAGAGTGACTGAAACAGAAAGTGGGTGGGAGGCAAGTGAAAGATGTACTCTATTTTAATTGTAAATTAAATGATCTTTTATATATGTAAGAAAAGGTTTGTATCATTAGCTAAAAATTGCTTCATACCATGAAGTTGCTGGTTGGTATAGCAGATAATTGACAGGGGGGAGTGGGGGCTATGGAACGCCGTGACTGTCTTATGTTGGTATGCTTTTTTATATGTTGTGGTTCTGTTATTATATGCTGTGGTTCTGTAATTATATGCTGTGGTTCTGTTATTATATGCTGTGGTTCTGTTATTATATGCTGTGGTTTCATTATTATATGCTGTGGTTTTGTTATTATATGCTGTGGTTTTGTTATTATATGCTGTGGTTCCGTTATTATATGCTGTGGTTCTGTTATTATCTGCTGTGGTTTCCTTATTATCTGCTGTGGTTCTGTTATTATATGCTGTGGTTTTGTTATTATATGCTGTGATTTTGTTATTATATGCTGTGGGTTTGTTATTATATGCTGTGGTTTTGTTATTATATGCTGTGGTTCTGTTATTATATGCTGTGGTTTCATTATTATATGCTGTGGTTTTGTTATTATATGCTGTGGTTCTGTTATTATATGCTGTGGTTTCATTATTATATGCTGTGGTTTTGTTATTATATGCTGTGGTTTTGTTATTATATGCTGTGGTTCCGTCATTATATGCTGTGGTTGTGTTCCGTCATTACAACTAAAATGGCGGCAAGTCAGTTAATCCCGATTAGTAAAGTATTGGAAGATTTAAATATGCAAATGTTTGCTGATAGATTTGAAGCTAAAAAAATAACCCCAGACATCGTTTGCAAATTGCCAGCACATGAAATAGAAGCTCTAGGCATATCAGGTAGGGCAGAAATGAAGAGACTTAGAACCGAGTGTGTTAAATATGGAACTGATAAGCCACAAAGATTAAACTCTGTTTATAACATTCCAAAATTAGTACTGGAAGATTTTACCTTTTCTGACATTTCGAAAATGCTATCGGTATCTGAAAGCACTGTTTACGGACGAATGACTCAATTTGGTTTGAGCAAAATAACTTTTTACAAATAAGCGACAATGATCTTGATCTGAAACTTGGAGAAATCATGAAAGATGTTCCGTTATGTGGAGAAAATCTCTTAAGGCAGATGCTTATATGTCTATGGAATATAGACTCAAACCACAAACTAATTCGATTGATATTCATAATCGTTGGTGGAATCGATGGTTTCAGCAGGATGGTCATATTTTTAAGATGCACGGACAATAATAAGTCCGACACTGTATTGCAGTGTTTTCTGTCCGGAGTAGAAAGATATGGTGTCCCTAATAGGGTAAGATCTGATAAAGGTCTGGAAAATTTTGGTTGCAGACTACATGTTGTTTAAAAAGGGCCTAGGGTGCAAACTAACAGGAAAAAGCACACACAACCAAAGGATCGAGAGACTCTGGAGAGATGTATACGATGGAGTACTTGCATTTTTCTACAACTTATTCCATCCCATGGAAGATCAAGGCATACTTGGTCCGTTAAATCAAACTCATTTAGCTGCCCTCTACAATGTATTCATCGCAGAAATCAACAGAAGGCTTTCATTTTGGAGCGATGCATGGGCTGGACATAGACTTCGTACTGTAATGTCATTTCCCTTCAATATGTGGACATCAGGGCAGCTTCAGAACCCTGTTGGACTTGATGGTGCTGAAGATCTTCAAAACTACGGCACTGAAGGATTTCTTGATCAAGGCGATGTTCAAGAGGGAGATCGGCCTATATTTGTTCTCTTTCTAACTTTATTAATGATGAGTGTCGAAAGGTGTTAGACCACGAATTTATCAGAAATCGTTAAAACTTTGGAATAGATGATTTTCAGAGAAGTTTGGATATTGTTGAAAGAAACAACTAGCTAAGTTTTGAGCATATTTTGTAATAAATAAAAATGTTTTATACTAATTGTTTCAGATCCAAAAGTGATAGAATGTAGTCTGTTTTCCAATGATTACTTTGTACACATATGCACAAATGTCCTCTTTATGGACATTTGTTCCATTAGCACATTTCTATTACATTTCACACTTAACAAGTTTAACAACAAAATTACATAAAAAATCTTTTTGACTGTTATGTGTACTCACCAGAATGCCCTACCAAATAGTTCATACTTAAAATATGAGGTTTGAATAGAAAAATAGATCCAAAACTAGAATTGTTTTAGGTTACCTCCTTCATATTTAAATTGTTAATTTTACCTACATACCAAATATCTCAGTCCTAGGTGAAAAAAAAACAAAAAAAAGTTGGAATTTGACCTTGAAGGTCAAGGTCAAAGGTCATCTGAGGTCATGCCTTGAGGTATGGTATACATTCTCTTGTACTGATCTACATACCAAACATCTAAGCCCTAGACCAAAGGGCAAAAAAGGTTATAGCCTGCACACAAAATTTTCTGTTGTAAATTTGAGGTCATCCAAGTTCATATCTTGAGGTATGATTTACATCCTCTTGTGCAGACCTACTTACATACCAAATATTTAAGTCCAAGGTTAAAAAACCAAAACGTTGGAAATTTGACCTTGAAAGTCAGTCAAAGGTCATCTAAGGTCATACCTTAAGGCATGGTATACATCCCCTTGTGCTTACCTACTTACATACCAAATATCTAAGGCCTATACCAAAGGGAAAAAGTTGCTTGGACAAGTATTTGTTTGTAATAAATTTGACCTTGAGGTCTAGGTCATTCATGTTGATGCATAACGCATCAGCTGCATATGATCTAACCAGAAGCATAGGTTACAACACAAAAAAGTGAAAGACCAGGTAAGGCTATGGCCCAAAATAACAAAAAATGACCTTAAATCCAAAGGTCAAGGTCAAAAGTCAACCTTGTTGGTATGCCACACATTGCCTTGTGGTCACCTACCTACATATTAAATATCTTAAGCCCATGTCAAAGGACAAAACAATTATGACATGGACAAGGCAATGGTTCAAAATAATATTGAAAATGACCTTGAGGCCAAGGGTCAAGGTAAACTAAAATGGCAGACACATCGTCTTGTGGTAACCTACTTACATACCAAATATCTAAGGCCTATCAAAAGACAAAAAATGTTAAGGCCCGGAGAAGACTACGGACCAAACTAACATCAAAAATTAAAGGTCAAGGTCAAAGGTAATTCATGTTGGTACGCCACACATCGTCTTGTAGTGACCAACCTACATACCAAATATCTAAGGCCTATGTCAAAAGACTAAAACAGTTATTGTCCGGACAAGACTATGGTCCAAAATATCATCAAAAAATGACCTTAAGGTCAAAGGTCAACCATGTTGGTACGTGACACATCATCTTGTAGTGACATACCGACATACCAAATATATAAGGCCTATGTCAAAGGACAAAAAGTTATGGCCCAGATAAGGATATTAAGAATAAAGAAGAACTAGGTAAAATTCTGTTGGGATGCCAACACAGAAGTCGCCCAAAATCACCTTGGATAGTATTCCATTGTAATCAGTACCTCAAAATATGCATAGAAATAAAATTTTATTGAAATCGGACAAAGTTCAATTTTTGGGGGGAGGAGTGTAGTGACAAAATGGCGGCCATCTTGAAAATGTAAAATATGGATTGCACACCTCTTGATTGGTCAAAGCGTTTTTTTTTCAAAATGCGTCGAACAAGTTCATGGTTAAGTAAGGAAAAGAAACGGTGCAAAAACAATAAGTCGACCAAACTACGTTTTGGGGCGACTTAATAAGAATAAGATGAAGAACTCATGGTAAAACAATATTTCTCCCTTCCGTGAAGAGGAGACATAAATAACAAGAATAAGTTTGAAAGACATAATGCCCTGTCCAGTAACCTTTCTTTTTACAGCAATCACAAAACCAAAAAGTTGATGCCCGGAGTATAATTTTATGTCCTGATGTATATGGATATATAGTTTCATAAAGATTAATAGGTTCTTTCATACTCTTTTGGGAAAGACCGGTTGATCTTTAACGAGTGATAAAAATTGTATGTGTTTTCGCGATTGGAGCGCAGCGGAACGAGCCAAAAGACATAAAAATTTCTATCACGAGTGAAAGATTACACGGGCTTTCCCAAAAGCGCATGAAAGTACCTATTTCTTCCGTAAACCAAAAACTTTCACATCGCTATATCCTATAGACTCTGCATTATTGTATACTCTATTGTCTCTGACATCCAATCAGAACGCCGGAAACAAGAACGTCACACAAGAACGTTGTTATGCTTCCATACCAACGTTCCTGTTTCTGACGTTTTGATTGGATGACGCAGCAAGTACAGATGTGTGCGCGTGAGCTCATCTGTACTGGGTCATCTGTACCAGAAATCAGCCATTTACGGAAGAAATCATAATTCTTTCATAAAAAATGGCAAATTTTAAATAGTTACCACCGGTAACCAACTTTAGATGTATTTTCCCGAGACACAATGTGTTCGCCCAAAAAGATTTTTATAGATTTTGAATATCATTCATATTCTAAGAATGGAGTCAGAAAAGTGGCAAAAATGGTAATATCTTTGTCTAAAATTTGCACTAAAAAATGCTCAATTTATTGACATAATCGATAGCCTCGTTCTGACTACACATAAATGTAAAGTGTTAAACCTGTTTTGTATATTGTCATTTAGGCTTGAAATTAAGCCAATAAAAAAGTCATATTTAATATGTTCTGTTTTTCCCTGAAAAATAGGGGTTTGAAAATTGGGTATTTCATGGTATAAGAAATGGTCCAAAATGGCCGCCGCGGTTACCATGGCAACAGTGGTCAATACTAACAAACAGGCGTTATTTTTGAGGTTCAATAGTCAATATCAACTTAATATGGAGTAGGCATTGCCAAAATGCGAGCACAGACAATATAGTCCTTTATTATTTATATATAATGCGCTTTCATAATTGACGTTACTTCCGAATACCCTAAAAGTGCCTCAACTACATTCCAGTGATCATGTGACGTCTTTCTTTGTAATGGTGACGTCACATGAAATGTCTTATGATTGTCAGTTTTTAAAGATCGATTTAGAGAATGCAAAAAAATAGTATGAAATTTTTGTTGTTATTTTTAAATATAATATTTAGCTTTTATCGATGTCAACTTTATTTTTAAGTAATTCTTTGAAATTAATTTTAGCCCTTCTTCATTCACTTTGTTACAGTTTTTTGACGGTATCAACTTCCGGACGAAAAAAAATCAATATCAGCATTAAGCAGATTTTGAACACGTGATTTCATTTTGACCACGTGACACGTAATTGCCGTAGAGCTCACCGACAGTATTAAGTTTCCTCATGATGATACCATACAGCTTCCTTCATGGTATAATAACTTAAACCTGAAGGTAAATCTGGTGGGACCGACAAACACTATATTCCCCTCTACTTTCGTAGACGGGGCATAAAAACCCAACAAAAACCTATTCGCAGTCGCTCAACCCAAAATACAGTCAAGGCAAAGGTTGATTGATGGGGATACAGTCACAGATTCAAACTTTAAATAGAGAACTTGCATATTGCAGATTAAACTGTTATAAAAATCATGTTGCAGACGGACTAAAGGACAGAGTTAAACCAATATTTCCCCTCTCTTATGCAGGTGTATAATTAGTTTTTAAACTTACAGTCATGTAATAAATGTTACAATGTAAACTAAATTATCTTAATGATCTTTAACTGAACAAGAAAATAAACATATACAGTAAAATATTATTGACAAGATTTTTCCTGCATGTACAGGCTTTCAATTGACTTTCAGTGAAAAAATAAGGGCATTTTTAGGGAGTATTTTTTTTTAAAGAAGGGGTTTTTAGGGATAAATTAGGAATTTTCCTAATTGAATAAGGGTTTAAGCTCTTTCAACAAATCTCCAATCGAACCCGCTATTTTTTAAGTCGATAAGTGTAAAACAAAAACAACTTCCGATTATTTAAATTTACGGAATCGCATATAATTACGGGAACCACAGCATATAATAACAGATCCACAGCATATAATAACAAAACCACAGCATATAATAACACAACCACAGCATATAATAACACAACCACAGCATATAATAATGAAACCACAGCATATAATAACGGAACCACAACATATAATAACAAAACCACAGCATATAACAACAAAACCACAGCATATAATAATGAAACCACAGCATATAATAACAGAACCACAGCATATAATAACGGAACCACAGAATATAATAACAAAACCACAGCATATAATAACAGAACCACAGCATATAATAACGGAACCACAGCATATAATAACAAAACCACAGCATATAATAACAAAACCACAGCATATAATAACGGAACCACAGCATATAATAACGGAACCACAGCATATAAAGAAGCATACCAACATAAGACAGTCACGGCGTTCCATAGGGGGCGGTTGTTACAACTTCTTGTACAAAGTCACCTGAATAATTTCGTCGGAAATATTACCAATAAAACCCTGAGTTGAATTCTTCTTGTCATTTAATATTTTTAATTTGCGTGTTGGCTTTGGGCTTGGTTTAAGTCACCAATTTTCAAAGTCATAGTATACTTCAAAATACGTTCTTCTGAGTAATTCCTGCTTTAATGCAATAAAAGATCTCGGCATTTTGCTCTGATGTCGATTTAGCATTCCCATATGCCGTTATTTTGTCCTGTCGATGCACTGATGTACATACAATACAAATATTGTTGATGGTTACTAACCAATTTCTCATTTTGTAAGACTTCTTCCTATCTAGTGATGAATAATAACGATAAATGGTCACATCATTCTTTTGTTGTTTGATATCGGTAGGTTAAGTTTGTTTCTTTGTTTTTACTTTGATAACAGAAAAGCCCATCATTTCGAATAGTCCACATTCCTTAATGTGTAAATAGCGAACTTCAATTTTGTTGTTCTACGTACCTGCAGTATCCAATCATCGACCAAGTTGATGCGTGTCTGTAGTTTCGTTTACGAGATACGCTGTATAATATAATTAGGTTGTTGAATAGAGAATAGATATTATTGTCCATGTACCCATTTGGAAGTGAGGTCATGCATAAACATCTGACAGTATGTACTTACCTTCTTAATTATTTTCTGTCGCTATAATATATACCGCTACTGATAACTTAAATGTTCATCGGCTGGTTTAAACACGAAAATATGCATAACGGTTTTGTTGATATTGAACACGCCGGGTATTCGGACACACAGAACAGGGTGGAACACAAAAGAACGGGTGAGGTGGATGAAAACATAGTGTTCAGGTAGGTGTGTTATATTCATTCTGAACGTATTGAAAAAGGATTAAAGACAGAAATAAGTTAATGCAGCCTTTTGTATGTCCCTTAACTACTAGTACACCAAGTATTGTCTGTTTTTACTGGAGAAATAATCCACAGGAACGTCATGAACACGGAAATTACTTCGGAAAAAGTAGATTTCAAACTTTCGTTGATTGTAACTCCTCGCGAAGAGCAAGTTACAAAGTTTTTATGGTCAATATAGATACCCCAATGCATACTTGATTTTCTGTGAAAAGTTGAACTTCTAATTCGACGTACTAAGCACAGTATTCTTCATTATCCAAACATACTTGGCGGAATTTGGACACAACGGACCGCGGGTGAGGACACTGTGGAACGCGGGTGTGTGCTCCTTAGAGAACACAACGAACCGGGTGAATATGCTTATATTTTTTATTTAAACTGTTTCGTCCCCTTTATATTATTGTAATGAGCAACCGTATATTTTCTTTTCAGGAATAGAGGAGGAACAATGTTTATCCTGCAATCCTTCGATTAGAGCAGCTTAATCACTGACACTGGCTATGAAACGAGTTTTAGCCACGCCCACTTTAAGAACTACTTTTGTGTATTGCAGTAATGTACTTGTTTGACCTTTCTTGCCAAATGTAAACAAATCGGAATGTTGCAATCGCGCAAATACGTGTTTTTGTTTTAATCAATAAATAAATATATTATTTTCATCTGTGTTGGTTTTTTCTCTTCTAAAACAAACACTTCAAACAGGCTAAATTCAAAGTATTATGGCGCAACCCTGCAAATGCAGACCATGAATGTCTATTTATTTTTCAACTACCGGTTCAACTATACAAATACGACACTACGAATAAAGCAAAGCTTTATTTAAGAAATAGATTATTCCGAATTAGAACATGGTCAGACCATATATTTGTCAGCGAGGTATAAAATGAAGAAAACTATAAGGTCTGACCATGTTCTAATTCGCATAGATACCAATTGCAATAATCTATTTCAATTCTAATATGTATAACAAATGAGTTAAAATTTCGCAGCGGCTCTAAGAGGACGCTTTCAGTGGTAATTTTGTTTTTTGAAACTAATAAGAGATATCCCACAGAAGTATGTTAGAGCAAATAAAATTGACACACATACACATATATTCTCGTCATTATATTGAATATATTTACCTTTTAAGCAAACAAATATTGAGAAATCTTAACAAAATTGAATTGTGTTTGAGCGTATAGAACTTACTTCGTCATTAATGATTCTAAATATAATACTGAAGACCAAATCTGTCATATGTTAGATTTTCTGATCGACAACATATTCGTCATGATTGGTTGACATGTTTTTCAACAGACTGTACTTCGCCGACCCGTTTTGTACTCTTATGAAGCTGAGTTCCCAGAAGGCCTACAGAAGAAGAAAGAAAAGACACTGGCCCAGACCTTTAATTTAACATTCCGTTATATTGCTGATGTTTTGTCCCTCAACAATGCTAAATTTGGTGACTATTTACATTCAATTTACCTTGCGAGCTTGACATTAAAGATACCACCAATACACTATGGTCAGCCTCTTACTTAGACCTTTTTCTAGAAATAGACTCAGGAAAACTACAAACTAGACTCTACCGTAAAAACGTGATGACTTCAACTTTCTTATTTTCAACTTCCCGTTTATTGATAGCAACATTCCAGCAGCTCCAGCGTATGGTGTGCACATTTCACAACTTATACGTTATTCTAGATCCTGGGATAGGTATTCCGATTTTCTTGACCGATCACTGCTGTTGACTGCTAAACTACTCAAACAAGGGTTTGTTGTACCTAGGTTGGTGTTATCTGTTCAGAAGTTCTATGGTCGTCACCATGACTTAATTGATCCTTATGGGAAATCAGTGTCTCAAATACGATCTGACATTTTCTCTGCGTCATAGTGTTTCCTATTCCTGGTTTTGACTTTTCCCTAGACATGACAATGAGTAACTCGACGGGTGTCTAATTAGAGGCAGACACTGCTTACTGATCCGGAGCACCTGAGTGCACCCATGGTTTTTATTGGGTTCGGGTTACTCTCTTTCTGTTTTTTGTGTTTTTGGTTTTTGTATTGCGTTTGTCTATATCCGGATTTGTAACTGTCCCTTGACTTTTGGCTCTTGTTGTTCGGTCGGATTTTTTTGCTATTTTCATAAATCGGATCACCTCGGTTATTTCCCGACCCTTGACGGAAATGGCCGAGAGATGTTCCGATTGCTTTTTTCATGTTTTTTGTGTTTTTGGTGTTTGTATTGCGTTTGTCTATATCCAGATTTGTAACTGTCCCTTGACTTTTGGCTCTTGTTGTTCGGTCGGATTTTTTGCTATTTTCATAAATCGGATCACCTCGGTTATTTCCCGAACCTTGACGGAAATGGCCGAGAGATGTTCCGATTGCTATTTTCATATGACGTCGGAATTCTAATTGTGACGTCATAGCGGGCCAAAACGTATGAAGGACGTCATATTAGAATTGTAAATAATGACGTCGGCTCCTGGTGCCCTGTCCTTACTTTTAACGATATTTAGTATTCTGTTCTGGTTTAGGGCATGTTGTCAAATACGATATTTGTTTGTGACGTCAGGCTATCACATGATTACGCGCATAAAAATGTCAAGTCAAAAAATCGGTTAAAGTGCACTTTTAATGCTTTTCATTAGTATAAAATGGATTTTCTGGTTGCAGAATA
The DNA here is from genome assembly GCA_944474755.1 of Limnoperna fortunei. NCBI lineage: Eukaryota > Metazoa > Mollusca > Bivalvia > Mytilida > Modiolidae > Limnoperna > Limnoperna fortunei. The sequence continues at coordinate 49,799,203 of OX104119.1, forward strand.
AAAACAATATTCGTACATTGTCGGGAAATATAAAGTTTATTTGTACTCGTCGCGAAACAGGTAAGAAATTCTCGATATAACCTCGCATTCCTACCTGTTTCTAAGGCTAGTACAAATAAACTGTATATTTTATGACAATGAACGAATATTGTATATATGTGCGATCGCCATTAAACATACAGGAAAAGTGTGTACGCCGAATCGACGAGTTTCGTAATACAGTACAACTTATGTGATATTGAAAATAGTATCTTGTTGTTATTTCTGTTGATAATGTTTTACTAAACTTGTTACGTGCATTACTTTTGTATTCATAATTCACCTTGAAAAGCAGAAATCGTTCTTGTAACATCACTCAATTTACGTCAGTTATGTTGATTACCAAAATACTGCGCACTGTGTGTATAGGCTTAATAAGGATACAATTACAAAAATTTTTAGGAGGAAATATTTTAGGATAGATTGCAGGATAAACATAATATTAGTATATTGACTTGACATAAACACAATATAAGGACTCGGCACGAAACTGGGAAGATTGGGCAGAGCCTCGCCATTATACTCCGTTTCTAAGACTTGTCCTAATATTGGGTTTATGTCAAGTCAATCCACTAATATTATATATATATATATATATATATATATATATATATATATATATATATATATATATATATATATATATATATATATATATATATATATATATATATATATATATATATATATATATATATATATATATATATATATATATATATATATATATATAAATGCTTTTATTGGCGTAAAAGAAACTTGCTTAGAAACAATTATAGACCATTGTTCATCTGATCATGGCACCAAAACGCTTAAATACAGACAACTTATATTGCACGAACCAATTGGAAACAAAAAAAGATATCAAACTAAAATACACGAAGGAGTCGTTCCATCTAAACTAAAAGAAAGTGGATAAACTGTTCAGGACGGTCTTACATATACCCTGTTCTGTGTGTGCAAACCCGCGTTCTAAGTGTTCGAGTCAAATGTTGCCTGAATAATACTATTAAAATAATATATAAGCAGTACGGTACTTCACGAATTGACAAAACACATATATTAACTACAGAGAATATGTCGATGTAACCACCGTAATATACTAGTATGAGGTTAACTTAGTATACGTAAGTGCACATAAAATGTATTCTATAACAAAAATATAGGACTAACATGACTTAAACTGGTGTTCTACAACAGTTGGACACAGAAAACTAAATAAAACAGTGATTAGACACTTCTTTAATACCAGGTCATTGCTAGTTAACGCCATGTTCTGTGTGTCCAACACCCGCGTTCTTAGTGGTCTTCATCTCGAATCACCCGCGGTCCGTTGTGTCAAAATTTCGCTAACGATGTTTGGATAATGAAGAATACTGTGCTTAATACGTCGAGTTAGAAGTTCAACTTTTCACAGATAATCAAGTATGCATTGGGGTATCTATATTGACCATAAAAACTTTGTAACTTGCTCTTCGCGAGGAGTTACAATCAACGAAAGTTGGAAATCTACTTTTCCCGAAGTAATTTCCGTGTTCATGACGTTCCTGTGGATTATTTCTCCAGTAAAAACAGACAATACTTGGTGTACTAGTAGTTAAGGGACATACAAAAGGCTGCATTAACTTATTTCTGTCTTTAATCCTATTTCAATACGTTCAGAATGAAAATAACACACATACCTGAACACGATGTTTTCATCCACCTCACCCGTTCTTTTGTGTTCAACCCTGTTCTGTGTGTCCGAATACCCGGCGTGTTGAAAGTCGGTCGGAAAGTTGTTGTCGTCGAGAGCAGTCATGTTTTTTGTGACTGTACTAAAATGTCGGTTATCTGCATGAGTGATACAAAATTGTTTGGTATCCAAATCTGCTTCTCATTGTAAAGAGTTGAGCAAGGCCCTGAAAAAGGGATAACATTTCATGACTTCATGTTATAAGTAGAACGAATAATCGTACCCTCGCTTGTTTTTATCACAAAACTAATTTCGGATTATAACGGCAGTAAAATTCGGCCTATGTTATAAGTAGAGCATCCTCACAAGTCATGAGGACACAGAAACCCTGACTTGTAAGGATGTAAGTAGAGTAAAGCATGTAAAATATGAAAAGTCAAGATCTAAGGTCAAACGGTAGCGCTTCATGATGAAAATGTGCTCACGGTATACGCAACTAAAGTCAACGAAACTCCAAAAAAAAAGAGAATGCATTAGTATATCCAAAAATGGGAGACAATCGTAACAAAATTTTAGTACATGCCCCTTTTTTCGATATATTACTTATCCATAATGCAGTGTTATTGACGTTACTATTGTAGACTGTCCTTGATGTTTCATCGAGAAATAATACAAACACCCGTCGATAGTTAGACGGGTATTGATGTATCGTCGATTATGCTGGCTACCTCAAGAGATGTGGAATTTTAACCAAAATTACTTTATATATTGTAACATTTATGAGACATTTTAAAATTATACATGTAATTTTTCAAATAAATGCCATTTTTATATCAATATACCATTTAATAGAAATGGGGAAAATGCCATTGCAAAAATTTTTTTCTGAAATAACGTTACAGGTAGTAATGAGTATGATCGATTTCTTACATTTACGAAAGAAACTACATGAAATCGACAAATACAATATTTGGTTCATAAAATATTAATATAAGAATAAAAAACGCTTTTCTGTTACACACCACCAAAACTGCATGCCGACGGTTGTATATCGTATCCGACGGGCTTCAACAAAAATGATATGGGTCGGTGTGAAATTCGACCATTGAAAATGACTGATTTCAATGAAATGCAATCATACTGTAATTGTGTAATGTAAAAGTAAGATGAAGTTATTAGGAAACCTTTATTAGTTTAAGATACTGGGCCAATTAAAATCAACGCCTTTAAATATGTTTATTATAGGCGAATTATTGATATATTATACATATATCCTGTTTACAATTTTAATATATCTTGTTATTTTTTATAGTTTCTTTTTATAGATGACATTATCCAGACCATCTAAGAAAAAGCAAAGAAAACCGACCTAACAACATTAGCCAAAAGCCAAGGGACAGTTACAAATCCGGATATAGACAAACACAACACAAAAACCAAAAAAACATAAAACACAGAAAAAGAGAACCCGAACACAATAAAAACCATGGATGCACTTAGGTGATCCGGACGAGTAAGCAGTGCCTGCCTCTAATTAGACACCCGTCGAGTAAATCATTGTCATGTCTAGGGAAAAGTCGAATCCAGGAATAGGAAACACTACCTATGACTGAGCGAAAATGTCAGATCGTATTTGAGACACTGATTTTCCATAACGATCAATAATGTCATGGTGACGACCATAGAACCTCTGGAGAAATAACATCAACCTAGGTACAATAAACCCTTTTAGCAGTCAACAGCAGGGATCGGTCTAGAAAATCGGAATACCGATCGCATGTTGAAAAACATGTCCCCCAAACATGACGAATATGTTGTCAATAAGAAAATCTAACATATGACAGATTTGGTCTTCAATATATTTAGTATTAGATTTGGGGTCATTGATGACGAAGTAAGTGATGTCATGACTAATTACCAGGCATTTATATCGTCTCTTTTCTGTTTTCTTGAAAAAGCAGCGTTTTATAATATCTTTAAGCCTTGTTTTAAACTGCGTATGAGTGTCGAAAAACCAAATGTTTTAATGCTGTTACAATGGGAAAGAGATCCAGACCCCAAGATGTCTATCAGGTCTTTTGAATATAAATTTTTAATATCCACATTTCATTTATGCCACTCCTGGAGTAGAAAGTGTCACTGTATTTTTGAAGTCCCGTTTTTACTGTTGTTAAAATAATGGTCAGGAGTTGCGATACTGATTTGGTAGTACACGCTGTTTGTATTGATTTTTGTAAAGTTTTGGAATCCAAGTATATACCGTGTCCAAAGTTCGTCTTTGTGTCAGTATATAAAGAAAAATATATAGAAACAACGATGACAAGGTTGGGAATATTCAGGCGGGGGATGGATGGCGTGCGCCCTTTAAATTTTGCCAAAAAATAGCTATAATGGTTAAAAATTGCAAAAATTAGTGGATTTTATCTGTTCTTATTAACAAAAAAACCGATTTTATTCCAAATATTTAAACATTTGACCTCAAAACACTACCAAAATAACTTTGTAATTTGTAAAATTTCAGGAGCTTCGAATTGCTAGTAACTGTTTTGTGTATTATACATATTATTATTTATTTGGATTTTAATTATTGTTTGGGTTTGAGCGCCACTGATTAGTTAATTAGACGAAACACGCGTCTGGTGTAGTAAATTCTATAAACCTTGGTATCTTTGATGACATTTTATATAATTGTTAATTATAATGTAACTGGATACAAAACAGACCCCTTGCTTAAACTTATCTGGACTGATCTCCTGCCACAGATAGATATGGCAAGAAATTTATCCAGACAATTGTTGGGGTCTTGATATATTGTTCGTTACAAAGCCAGTGTACAATGGTTACAAACCAGGTATACATAGTAAGGTTTAATGACAAGCAGTTAAGTTCCATATATATTGTTTAAGATCAATATGTTATGACTTGTTTACGTCATTTATTTATATTGACATTCAATGACTAAGGCCATTCGTTGGTCAGTCTTTGTCTAAATTTTTGACAAGAAACACCGTCATTTGTATCGTTGCATAATCTTCTAGACTTGTATATATATATATATATATATATATATATATACAAACGTCTAAGTATTGTGACAACCATATAATATATCTATCCAGCGGATTTCTGAAACATCAGAAATACAGGGTTAATATCAAATATTTATATATACGTCTACAAATTAAGCCCAACACTGTTTGAATTAGATTTTTAACACTGTCAAATTTTTGCTTTCCCTCAGCGGGATTCGAACTCACACCGTTGTGACACTGTGGCACCAATTCGCCTGCACTATGTCCAGCGGTCTAGACCCCTCGGCCAAATCCGCTATAGATCTAATTCAAACAGTGTTGGGCTTAATTTGTAGACGTATATATATATATATATAACTTGTAAAGTTACACAACCTTTATTGCAATTCGTCCATTGAAAAAACGAACAACACAATTATTTAGCAAATTAACATTCTTGACACTTGAAGGTAATTACAAACTTAATTAGGACAGGCGTTGGGCAGAAACGTTTATAACTTTATTTATAAAATACAATGACAAAAGTTGCAATAAAACTTACATAAACAAATATAGAATGGTAACATATTAATGAGACTGTCTATGATAATAAAACAAATCTGAGGACACTCCTGAACAGCTCAAATGCGACCACTTGTTGCACGCGACTCTTCCTCTTTTCCCTTTACACCCTATCATATTTTGAAACACGTCTGGCTTTGGCGATGTAACACCACCGTATTGTAGTCACGAACAGAACTTGGTTCCAGTTTGTCAAACATCATGTCGATGCGCGGTAACCTGAAAAAGAAAGCACACTGGCATTTGCCAAAGTTAGATACTTACAAAAATATTTGGCCTGGAAATGGTCAGCGATCGAGACTGAAACAGATGACATTATCAGTGAAATAAAATTTATACAAAAAAGCCAACAATTTACCCGAACGTATTTACACTAAGAAAATCAACGCTATAAACAAACTTTCCACAAAAATAAAAAAAATTAAACACTATAGATTAGATAAGAAATTGAATGTAGCACTATTCCAGTATAGCAATCAGATGACTTGGTGAACTTGTTAAACTTTATATATATACATATTGGTGATAATTTGTCACTGTTAAACACTGTTCACTATCAATTAAATGTAATTAAATTTAATTAAATCATAACCAAACACATCCATACAAGTCAAGGTATCTGTGTCCACATGTGTCCACGAAACCCTGACAAACTTAGCTAGGAAATTCCCGGGATAGAAGTCACTATTTTGATTGGCTATATCATAGCTGCATATAGCCAATAAAAAGCTCACTTTCATTCAAGACATGGTTAGGGGATATCCCGATCTCGATTGTAAAAAAAACCAAATGGATATGTTGCATCAACCATGTAAAAATCAGTGTATTTTGTACAGTAGTGTTAATAGTTTCTTATTACCACGTTGTTTATTAGATGCGTTACGTTTTCTTCCCACTCAAGAATGAGTAAGAATGACTACTGCCAAACACTTGCTTCTTTCAATAAATTTCATTGGTTGATATTTTGAAGAATTGACGTCATATGAAAATTTTGAAGAATTGACGTCATATGAAAATCTTTTTGTCCGGGAATTTCCTAGCTAAGGTTGTCAGGGTTTCGTGGACACATAAACCCTGACTTTTGAGGATGAACCAAACAAGTAATTGATTGTATTTAAATTAACTGCAATTAATGATTAACGATGATTAAACATTACTCACTTTTTAAAATTAATTCTAGTTCAATTCAGCAAATTCATAGTTGGTCAGTCCTCAATACTTTGTCCTTTATGCATATATTTATTTTCCTCTATGGATTTTATCATTTTGTTGTGTGCAATGTATGATCATTTATCATTGAGGTAAGACATTTCTCTTATATGTGTAGTTTCAGGACATCGTGCGTCTTATACACGAAGTAAATCGTTCAGGTAAACTTTTAAAACATTTAAAACTAATGTTTACTAAAATTTGTTGAATTTAAATATAAAATATGATTCTGCCTCATACTTTGCGGAATTTGATGTAAATCAATTGTAAAAATATAAAAGTTATGGCCTTTTTTCTTCTTTCAAGTCACCTCTCTTCATAGTAAGAGATCATCCTTCAGGTAAACTTTTCTCTCAGTTTTAAATTTTTTAACTTTCTGTTAATCTTTTAATATAATATATATGAATATCTCGCGCTGACCAAACTTTAAGTGAAATCTATTCAGACAAAAAAGTTATAGATATTAATTTTACTCCCTGTCCCGTTTTCAGGATACGACAGGTAGTCCTTCAGGTCAACTTATCTCCCACAAACATAATTTTTAAAATTTTGTTCATATTCATATAATATAAGTTCATATCTCAAACTGACCCAAGTTTGGTGTAAATGCATCAAGAAATAAAAAAGCTATGACCATTTATCTCCGTTTTCAGGACATTACCGGAAATTTCAGGACCAAGTGTCCAAATCTTGATATCCGGACTACTACTTAGGACAAACAACAATTTCCCAAGAGCACACAACCGCCCCGACTTTATATAGATGTCAACCAAAAGGCACGACAGGTCAATACGATTCTGAACGAAATCAGCAAGACCAAACCAAACCTATCCTACGTTGGACACACAACATTTATGAAGAAAGGTGCCATCCAGTGACACGTGCTAAGCACAGACGGCCTTCATCTGTAATTTAGGGGCACTTCAACAGTCGTTATCAACATTGAGAAGGCCATAAGAGTTCTTCTAACCAAAATGAAGACCCGTGCCATTACCATTCCACACGCCAATGCTTCACCTACACCAATACCTGTTGTCCACCCAACTCCTTACAAGACTGCATTATTACACAATGCAGACACCACTACATAAACAACCGCACCAACAACCACTAGATCAACAACCCAACCAACAACCACAAGATCAACAACCCAACCGACAATCACTACATCAACAACCCAACCAACAACCACTAAATCAACAACCCAACCGACAATCACTACATCAACAACCAAACCAAAAACCACCAGATCAACAACCCAACCAACAATCAAGACCCGTACGACAGAGCAGTGGCCTGTTTCTCAGAAAAGTGGGTATTGGAGCAGTTTGAAGGGCTGTATGATCCTTATTCTGGTATAACAAAAAATTGTCGGAAAGCTATAATGCTGTTTTGAAACAGGAAAATAATTGGAAAGAGTTGCCAGTTGATATGCTTGTTCTGGGGGTTTCATTTCCTGCAAAATTTAAAATATTTCGAGATTATGTTTGTTTGTTTTGTTTGAATATTGTTTAACGCCACTTTCAGCAATTTTTCAGCTATATCATGGCGTCCAGTTTTTATTGGGGGAGGAAGCCGGAGTACCCGGAGAAAACCCCCGACCTGCTGTAGGAAAACTGGCAATCCTTGTCAATTAAGATTGGAGTCGAGTACACCCTGCCTGCAGTGAGAATCGAACCAGCAATCTCAGTGTTGACAGACCACGTGATCAATAGTAGATTAACTACCTTAACCACTCGGCCACCGAGGCCCTTCGAGATTATGAGAGGGTTATCAGGTACAGGTGATTATCATTTAAAACCTGACATTATTTATTATATAAAAACTAACACTGTTGATGGCGTTGAAAATGCTAGAGGTGAAGATGTAAAATCTAAGGACGATGTTACATCTGGGTGTAACGCGAAAGAGTTATCTTTAGGTGACAAAATGATGGTATACACATAACGCAAACAGAACATCAGTTTCCACCTTTTGATACAAGTCAACACGCACTGGCAAAATATGTTGTTGCAAATAATCTTATTTCTCTTGTTCCTTTACAGGGTGCATTTGTAATACATGGTTGGGGTGGTAAGTATTGCGTCACCTTATTTCCGAGGGAAACGTGTCAGTGTCCATCTACAACAACTTGCTTTCACATTCTAGCTGACAAGATGAGTGTAGGACAGGAGCCAGTTGAGAAAAGAGCCGTGGTAAACCTACGTCTGTTGAGTAAAAACAGCAAAAAAAAAAAGAGTTGACAAGAAATCTGGCAGGAAACAACCTCGACCAAACGATTATGAACTCGATCCTATCGTTGAACCTGCTCCTGACTCTGCAATCGTAATGAACACTCAACGAACACTAGCATCGGCTCTTAAAGTTTCAGAATCAAAAAGTCAGGTAATTAATACGCCCGTATCCAAGAAAAAGCTAGACCCAATTGTCGAGGAATGATGTCCTGACAACTTTGATATGGTAGATCTCTGTTCAAACATCGAGGCTGCTAGCACAAAGCGAGAACCTGACACGTGTATAATGAATTTACCGGTTAAAAAAGGAAAGTGGAATTTTCAACAGAAAAGGTTCAAGATGACATCATGTCGGTAAATATACCTTGGGTTGGTACATTAAGGCAATCAGATAAAATGCTAATCTTAAATAATAAATGACGTTCTTCAGATATCATGCGTTGTGTTCATTCAATTTTATCTAAACAGTTTCCAGCTGTATCTGGGTTTCCAAAATACATGCTATGCACCTGTTTATAACACAAATGAACGTATGTGGCATTCTAATTAAACATTTCCTGATATATTTGGTCCATCAGTACAAATCCACCACACTAGTCATGATCACTGGGTAACATCAATACAAACACTTGTAAACACGTGAGGTATATGTATTGGACAGCATATGTTTGAAAAACTGACAACTTCATACAACTATCGATAATTTGTTACAATTTCCTTTGATCTATTTTACTAAATGCCACACCCCCGTTGGAAAAATTTGTTTGCTTGCATTTTTTATTATTCTATATTTTACCTTTTTATTATGAAAATTCAGTAGAAATAAATTAGATACGATATCCTGTCCATGTTTTATAATATGCCTCGATCTGTTGTTTAGTTGTTACAAATCGTCCTTTTGTTGAACCATACGCGGTAAGCAGCTTTCGTTTTTCACACATTACGTCAACACTTATAATGATTGTTTGTCATTTGTCATGCGCGAACACATGGCGGAAGAATCTGCCTTACTTTTTGACCAATCGCGCATGACTGACCAAAGCTCATAAATATTAAGGAAAACAAGCATCACGATATACATCTATCTATGCTGCAATTAATCAGACCTGTCCAGACACTTAGAAGTGTTACAAAATAAAACGCAACACAGAGAGTATCTTATTCGTCTCCTGAAATAAGAATAACGAACAATGTACATTCAATACCCCCCTTTTTTGTATGGCAGTACGCTCGAATTTCGGCGATAAACGGGTCTTGAAAGTGTATCGCTTTAACGGCGTTAAATTGTGTTGAAACACATGTTTATCAACAATATAGGGGATAAAATGCATGATATTTTAACAGTACACTTCATTTTGATAGCTGAATGAAGGAAAACTGCAGAAACATCGAGTATGTGACCGTAAAAGTTGATAGGCTATAGCCCTTTATACTATAGGCAAATAATTACTATTAAAAAAATAGGTGTTACACAGGCAGACATTTTTATTACATATTTAGGGGGTACGGAATCAATATAGATTGATTTATCAATATCGGTAGCCCCATAAACGGAATAACTGACGTGCACACCAAGCCGGTCAGTGAAAGACATCGTAATCAGAATCATTTTCTTCTTTGAAGAAACATTAATATAGTTTTCAAACATACCTACCTCTTTAAACTTTTTCGTAACGCTGAAATTGGTTTCAGATTGACATTTCCTCTCCATTCATTTGAAATTTCCTCCGGCTCCGACCGTACAATCGCTTAATTACATGCAGTTTTCGAATGAATGAGATAGTAGTGACGTCATGTCAGACCGCATTACGCATAAAAATTGTACAAAAGAAGTAGTGCACAGATTCTTACCGTAAAAACGGCATTATTACAAAGCAAAATAACCTCAAATATGTCACAAAATGAAAACTAATAAAAAAGATGTATTTAAATTGAGAAAGTATCGGAGTTACGTTAGTTACTGTTAATAATGACGTAAATTTTGAGGAATTCAGAATGTTGCAAACCGCTAAAAATTTGACCGGATTCATTGCTGGTGACCTGACTGTATATTCGAACCAGAAGCCCGCTTACGGTATTGAGAATATTTAGTCAGGAGCCCAGACTATGAGCTCATCTGATATAGACCTGATAATCCTTGTCTCGCGAAAAAAATACTCATAATTAATATTTATCACAACTGTATGCACATGGTAAAAAACGTCTGCTTATTAAACTTCCCCAGGTTCATAAACAGACAAATTCGTTTGATTGTGGTTTATATGCTATTGCAAATGCTGTTGAGTTTGGTCTTACAGGTTTTGTGGGTGGTTTACATATTACATTTGAAGATCAAAGTGCAGACTGCACCGAAGGAAAGGTTGCTTTGCAAGTATGAAATGAGATTCCAGCCTCATGTTTGACAGGCAATAAAACAAACCAATGTCAAATAAATCAGGTAAATTTAGAAACATATTAGATATTAATTAAAAAGACTAGAAAAAACTTTGCAATCCTCATAATTGATAGCCACAGCTCCGCTATGTCTTGAATGGCATGCAATTTCCAGGGCTTTGCTGTTGAAAACTCAAAAAATCGTTTTGCTCAAACCGTAAATATCAGGTGCCCAATTCCACCATATGACAAAGGATTCTGCAAACGTTTCATCAAATCCCAGTCAGTGGTGCAAGTAGTTGTGGATAAGCGATAGGCAAACCCTACATCAAAGAATGGCAAGTCAAAGTTTGCTATGGGAAATCCTAAATATCATTCCAATCAAAATATAAAATATCAGGTGAACAATATCACTATGTGACAAAGAGTCCTTCAAAATTGCATCAAAATCCATTCAGTGCAACGATACAATTGAAGATGTTTCTATCATAACTTTTATAAATATATTAATAAATAAGAAAAATTTGCTGCTGCCTATTTCAGACATAAAAATCGCACTGTTATATGGTTGGAATATAACTTGCATCAAATACATGTACATATATGTAAATGTCCCCCTATGTAAGTGATGGCATAAGCTTCTAAAATATTCAAAACTAAAATAATTTATTTCTGTAATACTCTAGGGCTTCAGTCGCCGAGTGGAAGTATTCATCTACTATTGATCGAATGCATGTCAGCACTTGTTCATGTTGTTTGAATCTTACTGCTGCCAGGGTGTGCTCAACTTCAATCTTGATTGACAATTATTAAAAGACTCCTAGAATCTGGCTTCCTCCTACAATCTGGCTTTCTCCTCCAATAAAAACAGGACGCCGAACTATAGTTGAAAAATTGCTGAAAGTTGCATTAAACAATTACAACACAGGGATCTGTGCAAATAGATTTACATGTTCTTTCGAATGATACTAAGTCGATTTTGTTATATCGAGTCCCACGCACTATAACAAGATCGACCCAGTATTATTCAAAAGCGCAAGTAAATCATTTTTTATAAATACCCCGGATTCAAACAAACAAACAATTGTAAGACTGTATGAGGCAACATATATCTTTATAATCAGAATGCATGTCAACTAGTTTGTTTTAAATTTAAACAGTGTGTTAATAGCTTATACTAAAAGACACAATCACATGGAGTGCTTTTCTGCTTGCATTTCTAAAAATTCATATTCAATTTGCGATATTGTAACTTTTTATTACAAAAATCTAATAAAAACATTTCCACTGTACATATTCCATACTATGCTTGTTGTTTACATGTACTTGACTTTTGCTACGCAATCTGACACTTTTTGTTTTCAACAAGTGTCTTACGATGTTTACAAAAGATCGCCAGCTTTCGTGACGTTCTATGGTATTCGCGCCTAAACCGCAAACGACATTACTCAGAGGTTTTCAAATGGACAGTAATCGATTGCTCCAAGTTACACCCTTTCTAATTTTGGATCAAATTGAAAAACGGCTTTTCAAAACGCTGAACAAATGTTAAAAAATAATTGCTGATTTCAATTTGCATCTTTTTGGATCTACATAAAGAACATAAGATCGGCCATACGCGCTAAGAGGTTTTATTTGTCACTCAAAAAACTTCTGCTAAAACACTCTGAATTGATCGCATCTTCCTTTGTTTTAAGGAACACATAAAATGAAGAAAAATATATCGTTTTGACTTTTGTTTAATTAGATACTTAAAGCATAAAAATGTAACATCGTCTGAAACGACGGCAATTTCGTGAGGTAAACATACACCGAAAATTGGTACGTTTACGATGGGTGGTGACCAATTTCGACTCGTTTAACGAGAAATATTAATGGTTCAGCATGAATTACCAATTATAAAAATTAATCAAAAGGACCGGAAACAAATTGTGTTAGCTTTTACTATGGAAATAATGTAGCGACATGGTGAGTGCAATTGATCACCTATGTCGAATAATCCATTTACTATTCTTGTGTCACAAACACAAAAATATCTTTTTCAATATATTTTTATTAGTTAGAAATTGTTATATTTAATTTAACTACTTGTATTTTATTTACGAAACTTCTACATGCCATTTTCCCACCCTCGAAAATTTTTATAGATGGCGACGCTCTGCAAATCTGTACATTGACAAAGCACGCACTTTTGTGTTGATTTTCATTTAATTAAACACGTAAAAAAATAGAATGCAAAAACCTATGAAACGACGACCACACGATCGCACAAAATAATCATTAAATCACTTCAATCATAATAACGTCGTCAAATATTATTAGACTGATGCCACTTTGTTAGTACTACATTTGTCGGTTCAGTGAACAGCTATCGCGAGGATTGCCAAATATCGCGTTGATTTCCAAAACCAAAAAGTGTAACGAGTCTGTCTCTCGCGGATGAACATGGAATATTTGTTTAAATCGTAATATTAGTTATCAGTTATACAGTAAATGAGACATAATACGAAAGGACATGTATAGTAAAGTTGTTCAAGATGAATGTGGTGCACCGATTCATGTAATTGATAGATTCCTCTAATGTGACCTATATTTTACGAGCGTAAGGTTTTATTACACGCCGGTCGCAGTAGTTTCTATATATCTGAGCGTTAGCAAAGGGAAAGTTTTTCCGTCCGACCAAGGGCATTAAGTTGTCGGTGTAGGACGTAAAAACTCCCAAAGTCATGGAAAGATTGCTACGCAACCTTCCCAAAAAATACTTCAGGGAACATTTAATATCTTGTTTAGAGAAGGGTGAATTCAGGTTGCTTCCAAAATGAGTTTGTGACAAAAAAGGTCGAGTGAATTCTAAGAATTCGGTTGTCGAAATGAACTGTGCATGTGGTTTGGCTGATGCAGTTGAAGATATGGTGGGGTTGTGATTGGAAAAGGGGAATAAAATCTTGTAATGTTTGGAAACACAAATCTTGTGCTGGTGTCATCAATAACTTAAATTTTGGTTCTGCTCAAAACATAATTAACATTCATCAATTAATTTTACTTAAAATGTCTTTACAAAATTGTTATATATTATATAAACATTGTAATTAGTTCTTATAATTAATTAACTGTGCTTGTTTAGTTGTTGATTCTTGTTATATTATTAAATAAACTTTCCAAAAAATGGCGTCTCCCATCCATAATGAAATCCCGTCATGTCAAGATTTTTTCACTTTACGGAAACTTGATTTATTCAAACTTTGTGTTTTTGTAAACTACATGATCTCAACTTAATCAGAAAGTAAACATTTTTTGACAGACATGTATTTTAAAAAGATACAAGGCCTCAATCTTCGAATTATAGAAAAAAATGTCAGTATGTGATTCAGAACTAAATCCTGTCCAGATTTTTCTACTTTACCTTTATCAAATTGCATCAAGCGTTATATTTTTAGAATCTGTATGATCTAAGCTTGAATAATATATAAACATTTCTTGACAGACAATAGTTTGTATGTAAAATATTTATCGTCAAAGATGGTTATTCTATGAATATTCGGTCGATTTTTCATGTCACTAAATCCCGTCATGTAAAGAATTTTTGCCTTTAACCTCATTATTTTTTTAAGAGCTATATATTAATTTAAAGCTTATTATTTCTTCTTTGATAATCAGTTTTAAGTTTGTTAATATCTTTATTACTTCAAAAGTTATGACCATTTATATACAGAAAATTTCCCGTCCTGTTTTTAGGCCAACCCGAACTTCGAGTTATTGAACTTCCGTTACATCTGAAAGAACCAAGAACTTTGTTGAAGTCTGAAGGAAAGAAACCAAAACAAAACACGTTGAAAAGGTATTTAGCTTCTGTCCACCACCCGATAGGTTAAATTCGAAATAAGTCGATCTCCCAGTTACAAATGAATTTGGGCTTTATCAGTCGGAAAGCATTTCCCTGATTTGACCGTTAAAACCGCGATTTTCTTGACAGAGAAACAAGTGGAGATAATAAAAAATTTAACGGCCGCTAGATGGCGCAAAACAAATGTTTTTTCCATCGTTTTCATGACCTTGCGGAAAATGCATGAAATTATAATAAATATTGAAAAGAAAAAAATAGAAACACGTGAAATATAATTTTAAAACTATTTTAGCTGTATTTGTTATGTTAAGATATGCTTTAATGCAAATTAAATACATAAAAATCGAGGTTAACTTTGGTTGTGCGTAGTGACCGGAAGATGGCGGCGACTACTGTTTACAATTTTAAAGCTCGGAATAATCTGACACAATTGCGTACTAGGTACTGAATATTCATTATGACTGGTTACTTTTAAACTAGATGATATGAAGAACTAACGATAAAGGTAAGAAACAGCTTCTTATTGTCGTTACTGCGCAGTCGTCATTCATTTCGGGGGTCCCCAAAAGCACATGGTAGCTTGAAAAATTCTCGTTATTTGTAGTATTTTTGCCGATTAGTAGTCAAAATAGTCAACTATACTATGATAAAGGGATCTGATTTTGTTAAATTATTTAATTTTCTTACAAAATATTATTATTCTATTCATGAAAAATGTAAAATTTCACCCAAACCAGTTGTAAACTTGACGGACTGCCAAGACGTTGACGTTGTTATACACAACTTACAATTAATTAGATCAGAGCTGTCCAATGTTTGTGATAATTGCTTATTTTACGCCGAAAACTTTGGTATTATAACTTTAGATAAAATTATGAATTATAGTGACATAACATTCTAGACTGTAGTATTTATAGTACAGTACTGCCTTACAAAGGAACATCTATACCCCATCTACTAAATATATCACTATAACATGAGGCAAATTTCAGAATTTTGTGCAATATAAGATTATTTGAAGATTTGTCAACTTACACACTGATCTGATATGATGTTAACAGAGACAATTGTAATTACAAGTATATGTCTTTGATGTTAATAACAATTATGAAGCATGTAGGTGCATATTTGCAATATATTTTCTGTTGCTTGCAGCTGAAATGAAATTCTTATAAACAAAAATTTTCTAAATAGAACAACATAATGTTCTGAAAAACTGTTGTCTAGTTAGAAACATATGTAATTAAAAACTTTAGAAGTGCAATGCAGATTTGTGTTTCAGTTCTAATTGAAATACAAGATTTTTATAACAACCACTAAATATTACTCATCTTAAGTGAGTATTGTATACTTGTAAGTAATGAACTTTTTAATTTTACTACATTTTGTTAAATTAGTTATCCATAATTTCTGTTTTATTTTAAAATTAATATTTAATTAAACTTTTCTATAACAAAGTGTTACATGATTTATTTCTACATTTTGTGCACTTGTTTATAAATAAAAACAACCTTTTTACATTCTGCCAATTGCTTTTGGTTCTAGTTGAAATATATTTTTATTGAGGTATTAAAACAACTAAAATATAAGAATAAGCTAGTTCATCAACAAATATATACTGACCTATAGACTTGCCACAAGTCCCTTTGAATTTTTTATAGTAAAAAAATAATTTATTATCAACAATTTCTATGCTATCCACTTGTGTACAAACCTTGATAATAAGACTGTAATTCTCCAACAGCAAAAAAATATTTTAAAAAATCAAAGGGACATGTGGAAGTCTAACTGATACATGATGAATCATAATAATTTTGTTGTTAACAAGCCCATCCATTTCTTGTTTATTTATATTACAAACAGGGAATTGAAGGAATCTATGATCACTTTTAAATATTGACAATTGTTCATTTTATATTATTAAAACTAACCCACCTTATTAGAATTAACCATGCATGTATAGCTAACCCTTTTATATAAGTCAGTTTAGTTTGAAATAAATTTACTAACTATTCCAAATTTTTCTAAATAATTTTAAAATAATTCCAACCAAAGCCTCATACATTCAAGTTTAAAGGTGTCAGTAAACAGTTATAAATAATTTTTATTTCAAAATTTAATTAAGTTACTTAAAATTTCTGTATATAAAGCTAAATGGAGAGTAAAACATGACAGAATGAAATTTTTTTAAATGTATTTCCGATTAAAAAATTGTTTCCAATCCGTCATTTCGAATTATCTCCCTTTACAAACGCCAACTTTTGAGCGAACAATCTGACACAATTGCGTATTAGAACTGCTAAAAATCAAATGATGTGTGCAAAATGTAGCGTATGTTTAATTCTATTATTCTTTTCATTATCAAGGCGCTTCCACATCGTTTCGAGTTGTGGTGCAATATTTTAAATCGACGAATTTCACTTCCGCCATTTCTTCGTCATTTTTCAGTGAAATTCTTCAAAATTTTACACAGTATGTCATATTTGATTAAAAAAATATGAAAATCAGATATCTGAGGATCAAAATATTGTCAGACTATGCCAATACCACAATTTTTATATGCGTACTAGTCCGTTTTGCAAGCTAACCTATCGTGAAATAAAAACGTCAAATTTTCAAATCGAAAATCACGTGACCTTGTCAAGAAATTGGAAGCCATTATGAGAAATGCTTTCCGACTGTATCACGTGCACCCTTTAATAATGTCGTTAACACATAACACGAAACGCGTTGTGTCGCACTGAACCGTGATGTCCATGCATTATCTAAATTAACTCAACACGATAGCTTGTAAAATACCTGGTATTTATAGTGAAAAACTTAAGAAACGATAAATTTACTTATAAATTTGGATGAAAACCAATATTTTAAAAATTATTTATAAATTTGTTTATTATTTACAAAAGATAGGGACGGTAAGGGGTATTGCTGATATGCCTAAATCCCAGAGATTTAAATAGGCTTCAATAAAGGTGTAGTATTGAAATACAATGCAGTTTGTTTTAAGTCAATATATTTAATATCAAGGGTTTTATGCTCATTTTAAGGTGGGTACCCTCTGGCGTTTTTCTGTAAAGTCAGTTATAAAATGGACAAGAACTCAACTTTATAAACATTTAAACAAAAAATATCAAACAATTTATCTTTAAAAAATCAAAAACATATTTTGACAGTATATACATTGGTGCACAGTTTTACTGCAAAAGAGTTGAAGAAAAGTCACTAGTTCACATTTCTGTAAGACAATGAAAAACGGGGAGATTTGTCAATATTTATGTCCAACAGAAGTAAATATAACATTTCGACTAGCACAAAAATGTAATGAGGATTTGTGTGAATCTTGAATTTAGTTGTCCGAGGTCACTTGAAATAAAAATAAAATATTTATTTTAAACATATATATGAAATTTTTTTTTAAAAATCCAAATTATTATTGCTAATATACTTATATGTATACATTTTCCTAACTTTGGCTAAAACTATTTAAGATCTCTTATAATAAAAATTCTGATACTTAAATGTAAAGGGCAATTAATATTGAGATCAGAATTTCACAATTATTTATTCAACAAAAGACAGAATAATTAGATATTTAATACTGGCGAAGTATATATAATTTTTCATTCATATGTACTACAGATAACTCATTTTAGTGGGTCTTGGCTGGGACTAGTATAACTTGATTTAAATGTTCCTGGTCTTGGATAGGGGACAGCTCTTTCCAAAGCTAATTACTTTTTCTTCTACTTTTTTGCTTATCTCAATTTTCAAGCCAAATATATTACTGGAAGTGAATGATTTTTTCAATATATCCCATCTGGTATTATTTTATGCTGCTCTCAGCTCTATGACCTAACACCACTGATTTATGAAACAATAAAACAATAACAATAAATAACATGCAAAATTTGATTTATGGAGTAATGGAGAGGGAAAATTCATGAAATCTCAGATTAAATCTGAAATTTCAAATGGGGAAATGGGAAAAAGATACAAAATTTCAGGGACATGCAAAATATAGAATTGTGAATACCCCAGGTCCAATCTGTCCAGAGCTTAAGGACTGGTTATGCATCCCATAAAATAGAATAGTTAACAATAAATCTCTACTAAGCATCAATTAAGTGCAATTACTACATCATGTACAGGTGTGGATCCAAAGAAAGGCTTACCGGACGTACAGCCCCCTCCTCCTAAAAAGAGAGAGAGAATGAGAGAAAGGAATATAAAGAAAAATCATTATTTTTGGTCATAGTTGAAAAATAAAGACAGTTAAAAGAAGGGGCAAAAGTAAAAAACCGAGTCTAGAAAACTTTGTCTGGAATATGATGTTTCATTAAAGAAAAATCATTATTTTTGGTCATAGTTGAAAAATAAAGACAGTTAAAAGAAGGGGCAAAAGTAAAAAACCGAGTCTAGAAAACTTTGTCTGGATGGCTACCAAATGCTTAGATTCCCAGAGCTTCCAGGGATCTTCACCCCCCCCCCCCCCTTACCAGGGACCTGCTGGGACCTAGAGCGGCCCCCAGAACCCTCGCCGAACTTTTATGTCTCCCCTAACACAAATACCTGGATCCGCCCCTGATGTACATGCGAAATTATTAATATCTGCATTTCCAGATCGAGACATGCATTTTGTTTGCCGTTGACTGAATAAATGAAAAGTATTTTAATTCACCAGAGTAAATCTAATCAGACTTATGTATATTTCATGTATTTATGCAGTAAAAGCCATAAATTTACTTATATTTGTTGATTTCCAGTCGATGAGTATTTTTGGAATAGATTGATTATGGGCGCTGCCATATTAGATCGATAACGAGGCTGAAAAAAAACCAAAATCCACAGGTTGAAAAAAAACCAATTACGCTGGTTTCCATTGACAGAATGCATTAAAATTTTACCACATTGTTTAAAAATGGTATACTTATCAAACTATCTAAGTACAAAGAGCGTAATAAGTCATTTTTTATTTTATGTCCGATATTACGGCAAATAAAACGGATCGCTTCCATTCAGTAGCCTGTTTTGACGGTTGATTGATCATTACGCGGGCTTTAGTGTATGATTGACACATTACAATTCATTTGTAACACAGAAACAATCCAGATTTTACATAGTAAGACGTAATTTGGACCCACCCACATCTAACTAGAACCGGAGAAAAACCCTGAAAAGATCCGGACATTTTCTAGAAGGCAATCAGAGTTACCTCCCTTACCCTTTACCGTCCCTACAAAAGATTTGCCGCCATAATTCGACGCATGACTTTAGAATAATGGCGGTTATATAAAGGAGTGGAAAGGGAGATCTAGAGCACTCTAATATCAAAATGTTGAATAGTACTGTTAATCAGCCGACTAAAAATAAATCTGAATAATACAATATTTCAGGATATAGTCCCTCTCGTCAAAGAAGGTGTGTAATTTTGTACTTCCGATCAGGGTTTTCATTAAAGGGTCATCTGTAGGAATCTGCTTATAGACGCAGGCCTCCCAAGGCCCCTATATCCATCTTTGTGGTCTCATCTTTGTTGTCCTGTTGGCAACTTCTGGTTTTGATGTAATGTCCAGGTCTTTTTTGTAGTCATATTTGATCTCTTGTGTCTCCCAAAATTGGTCAAGTGCTACTTCAAAGCTCTTTACATTTTTAGATTGAATTATAGATTCCGGTAGGCTGTTCCAGGGGTCAACTACTCTGTTGGTAAACGAGTATTGGCGGAGGTTTAATAGGCAAATTCTTTTCTTTAGTTTCTTGCTGTTCCCTCTCGTTCTTGTATTTATGTCTCTTTCTAGCAGATTGCCAGTAACTTCCCTGTCATATATCCCCCTGAGAATCTTGAATGTCTCAATCATATCCCCACGCAGTCTTCTATACTTTAGTGTTGGCATTTTTAGTTTCCTCAATCTTTGTTGGTAATCCATGCCTTTTAGCGAGGGGATAAGTTTAGTAGCTCTCCTCTGCACATTTTCTATGCTTTCTATTTCTGCTATCTTATGTGGGCTCCATACAGCAGCTGCATATTCTAAATGGGGCCTAACTAGTGCCTGAGATAGATATCTAAAGCTTCTTTCATCTAGATATGTGTATGTCCTTCTAATTAGTCCCATAATGCCATTGGATATGTTTATTTGCTGTTGCATGTGTTTGGAAAAGTTGATGTGGTTGTCAACCCAATCACCAATGTCCCTTAGCTTTCTCCTTTGGACTGGTCTAGATTCACCTGGTTTCCATCGTTGTCGTACAAATGGTACTTTTGGTTTATATCGTCTGATGTTTTCTTATAAGATATTGATATGGCTTTGCATTTGTTAGGGTGGAACTTAGTATCCAGGTGTTTGACCATGTCTGGAGATTGTAAAGGTCAGCTTGCAGGCTAGTTCTATCGCTTGACATTTTGATGTTTTTAGCTCACCTGGACCGAAGGTCCATGTGAGCTTTTGCTATCACTTGGCGTCCGTCGTCCGTCGTCTGTCGTCCGTCGTAAACTTTTTCAAAAATCTTCTCCTCTGAAACCACTGGGCCAATTTTTTTCAAACTTGGCCACAATCATCCTTAGGGTTCCTAGTTTCAAGTTTATACCCAGGGTGTTGATCAACAGACAAATATGGCCACTGTTACTAAAAATAGAACATGGGGGTCAACACAGGTTTTTGATCATTATCTAAAAAACTATAATAGCTATAGAGAAAACCGTTACTTCAAATTGATCAGCACATTAAGGTCTACTATAGTTGCTATTAGTGCGAAGTTGTGTATTGGCGTCTTGTAGGAGTTATTGCCCTTTTTTGACGATTTTTGACAAAATTTTTGGTATTTACAATATAACCTGAAAACTATACGAGGTAGAGTGAAACTGTAAATGGCAAAAATGATCAGCAATAAAAGCCCTACAATTCACTTGATTGGTCTGAAATTGTCAGATGACTCCTTATATGAGTTATTGCCCTTAAATGGTAATTTTTTTATGAAATTTCCGTTTTTGTCCTGTAACTTTAAAACTATAACAGCTAGAGTAAAACTGTAAATAGCAAAAATGATCAACAATACAAGCCCTACAATTCACTGTATTAGTCTGAAATTGTCAGATGACTCCTTATAGGAGTTATTGCCCTTAAATGGCAATTTTTTATGAAATTTTCCGTTTTTGTCCTGTAACTTGAAAACTATAGCAGCTAGATTGAAACTGTAAATTTCACAAATGATCAGCAATAAAGACCCTACAATTCTCTTGATTGGTCTGAAATTGTCAGACAACTCCTTAAATAAGTTATTGCCCATAAATGACAATTTTTTATGAAATTTTCCGTTTTTGTCCTGTAACTTAAAAACTGTAACAGCTAGAGTGAAACTGTTAATTGCAAAAATGATCAGCAATACAAGCCCTACAAATTACTATTTAGGTCTGAAATTGTCAGATGACTCCTTATAGGAGTTATTGCCCTTAAATTGCAATTTTTTATGAAATTTTCTGTTTTTGTCCTGTAACTTGAAAACCATAACAGCTAGAGTGAAATAATAAATTGCAAAAATGATCAGCAAAAAAAGCCCTACAATTCATTTAATAGGTCTGAAATTGTCAGATGACTCCTTATAGTCCTTTCCGAAAACTGTTGTTATCTTTCCTTGAATTAGAACTCTCCGGTGAGAGGAGGACAATTTAAATTTCCCGCGATTTCTCCTTTCCGCTTCCGGGTATTCATCAAGGTGTAATAACAAAACCAATCGATAGCAAATTCTGAAAGTTTTTAAATTATTAAGATGTCGTCGCGCCCAAGATATTGTTGTGTGTGTTCAAACTACTGTGGAAAGATTGTGGATGGACAAAAGGTGTCTATGCACCGTTTTCCTGTTGATAAGCGGGCATTTCGAGTATGGATTTCCAGATGCAAAAACGCGAGACCTAAGTTTGTCTACACTAAGTGGGATCAGTGAAGATTGTGTGGCCGTCACTTTATTGGAAGACAAGGACCATCACAACAGCATCCATTGCCAGTAATTTTTCCTAGACCAGATGGATCGGAGAAGGTGTACACCCTTTCGGTAAGAATTTCTACAATAATAATTAATATATTGTAAAACTAAGACCCCTTAATCTGTATGTTTGTTAATCAATATATGATTACCACAACAATTACCCACAATGTTGGAATGTAACTAATTTACTACATGAAATATACAAGTGTACAGAACACTTGAACAGAACGAATCAGTTTTGTGTGTGCAATGTACATGAACATCAGATGTGAGTAAGTGAGTTGGTGTGCTACACCCTAGCAACACTATATAGGTTATATAAGGGCGATCAGATATAATGTCCATTCATTATTAAAAAAGACAAGCCAAATTACAGGAGCGGATCCAAGGAATGGTGTACCGGGCGTACGCATCCCCCCCCCCCCCCCTTTAAACTGACAAAAATTATGGTTTTTGCACAAAATCAACGTAAAAAACAATAAAAAAATTTGAGCCTGACGCTTCACTCACAGGTCTTGTGTAAAGTAAAAAATGTTATTTTTTTTACTGTACACAAGCCCCTGTAGATCATCAGATCCACTGACCAGACAAAACAGGGGCTGGGCATGCATGTTAAGTACTGTCCTAGGATGTACAGGTACAAGTGTACATGTATAAATTGAACACAGCTGGGCCATTATGGATTGAAACAAGATGATGGATAGAATAAATTACAATGTTTTACATGTTCATAATTGACAGACCATTTAACTTGAAAGGGGCCCTTGGTTTTTAGTTCTGGTCAGAAAATTATTTATTTTTTAAAGATACATAGACAAAATATTTTTTTCATTATTAGCATTATATTTTATATGGCAGATGTCTCTCTTTAGAATATTTTTTTTCTTCACCTCTGCTGCCAAAATATTTATTTTTCATCTAATTATAAGATCATATTCAGAATATTTTTTTAAAAATCCAAGCCCCCCCCCCCCCCAGCCCCTTCAATTTAAATTGTTGGTTAACATGGTTAAGTTTTTGATTTTTTAAAATTCATGAAATTGTTATTATTTTTTCTGTTTAATGACAATTTCAAGTGACCAGATTTTCCTTCTACTTTCAACGATTCATGCCAATAATTAAGATAAATTTCTCTTCTTCTTTCAATAATGTTTTTCTATTTTTTTTTAATGTGTTTGACTGTACAGACTCCTTGCAACAGACATTTACAATGTATGTTTTATTTCAGACCCTGGTTGAAAGAAATGAAGACCAGATGGAAGTGGACAATGAAAATGATGAAATGAAGGAAGATGCTCAGACAGCTGAAGAGATGTGTGTGCCTTCAGAAGACAGCGATACCACTCCTGAATCATCTGCACTTGTTATGGAGGATGGGGATTCTGTGTTGGATGTTTCTTTAAAGGTAGTTTTTAAACCAATAAAATTCACATATTAGTTTTTGTTCACTTGGTGGGGGAAAGACAGCTACATGTACATAGTACATGTACATGATGTATATTACATGTATATACCTACAAATAGATGTACAATGCCTCATAAATGTTTAAACTGATTTTCTTGAAACTTTATAAGAGTTAAGATAAGATGTATATAGTTGTACATGAAGCAAAATTAAATATATTTAATTTTTTTTTTTTTATTTCTGGACTTATAAATTTATGTGAACATAGCCTGTCAATAAAAATGATTTTCACAAACAGAATTTATATTTATTCCATGGGGTCATAATTTAAGAAAGTATATTTTTATACATCCATCATTTTTTTTTACCTTAAAAAATTTGCGAACATATAATGGTATTATGATGGTGTTGTCTTTGTCATCTTTTTTTGAATTTTTTAGGAGTCAAAAATGGAAAAAAAATTGCAACAAATTTCTCAGCTACAGTCGACTGCTATTCATAGGCTTTCGAAATTTAATATGTAGGTTCTGGTAGGGGTCTCATATGGTGGGACGGGTTTTCAGGTCTGTTAACAACCTGTTAAGGGAGATGATTACAATTTTTGCAACTCGGCAGGGGACCTAGGAATTCCGTTCTGTTCTTGTATTTATATCAATATTACTTTTATCTTTCAGCTCCATGATTATGTAGGTGTTGTCCCAGTCATTGCTAAGACACAAAATAGAGCTGTACAGACAGAAATTGCCACATCATCCATTGGAACACAGATTGAAGCTACAACATCATCTATTGGAACTCAGACTGATTTTACCCTCATTACTATTGTCAGCAATGAAGCATCTCAGACCTCATCAGTAAAGTATCAGAATATTGGAATTCAAGCTAACACACCTTCTCTGACCTTTGATGACATATGCCAAAATGATGATAAAGTGATGTTTTATACAGGTATTCCTGGTGCTGCAACATTCAACTGTATATTTGATGAATTAAAAAGTGGCATGGAAAAAGGAAGTGATCAAGGTCGTCCTAGAAGCTTGAGGGTAATTGATGAGTTTTTCCTGGTGTTAATGAGATTGCGATTAGGTTTACTTCTCGAAGATCTTGCAGACCGTTTCCGTATTTCCGTCAGTACTGCCAGCCATATATTTAATAAGTGGTTAGACTATTTAGACTCTAGTCTTGAATGTTTGGTTAAGTGGCCAGCGAGACAAAACATTGACTATACTATGCCAATACAGTTTAGAAGGAAATATCCAAAATGCAGAGTTATCATAGATTGCACTGAAATCAGAACAGAAACACCTAGTTCACTCAAGTTAAAATCATTATTATACAGTGACTATAAGTCTCATATGACTTATAAATCCCTGATTGGAATAAGTCCTGCCGGTATTGTTACTTTTGTCTCAGACTTATACTCTGGTTCTACTAGTGACAAGCAGATAACTATGTTGTCAGGTCTGTTTGACATGTGTGAAGAGGGGGATGCAATCATGGTTGACAAGGGTTTCCTGATATCAGACATCACCACACCTAAAGGGATTGACTTAATAATTCCACCTTTCAAAAGAAGGAGACAATTTCTTCCATCTGAAGTAGAAGCAACAAAAACTATTGCCAACTTGCGAATTCATGTTGAGAGACAGATGGAGCGCATTAAAAACTTTAGAATCATTCAAGGAGTGGTTCCAATCAATATGTCATCACAAGTATCCAAAATATGGAAAACATGTGTTAGATTGACTAATTTGCAACCTCCTTTAGTTTTGGATGTTTTGGATGATTGACCAATAGTGTATATACATACATGTATATGAATGAAACTTCAATTTGAATATCTTTTTCTGGCTGGTGTGTTTAAAAAGCATCAATTGTTATCAATTTACATGATTTACATGTACAAATAAATGTAAAACTGGACTTGAATTCCTATTTTACTACAAAAATTTAAGCGAATTTAAACTGCACCTGACTTTGGTTTATTTTTTTTCAGATATGAAACACAGAAACACACATACTTCTTATTTGGCATTTTTTCATATTTTGTTGTGTATTTTGAAACTTTTTAGGTTAGAGCAAGCCAGTCAGACTCAGATTGAGTCAGACTGGCTTGCTCTAACCTAAAAAGTTTCAAAATACACAACAAAATATGAAAAAATGCCAAATAAGAAGTATGTGTGTTTCTGTGTTTCATATCTGAAAAAAAATTGGAAAGGCATTTACCTTTTTTTCATTTTTTTACCACAAATTATTGAGGAACAATGGTGCTATAACCAATAAGGTACATGAAGGTAACTAATCCAAAAAGAATGGATATATATGGAGTATATTAATGCATGACACAAAATCACATTATAAATAATGAATTAAATCAAAGCAAAGGAACGGCGCTTTTATTGCTGTTCTTCATCCGAAAGTCACAGTGAGGCCTTCAACATGGAGTTAACCCGGGCCCCCACAAACAAATTTTTGGGGTTGTATAGAACCTGTCTTGTCTGTCCACATATATACATTGTAGCTAGCAAATTAAGGTCACAACAAAACTACCCAACTGGGATTATTAATCTCGTATATCCTAGAAGAAAAGACAAAACAATGCAAAGAAACACTAGAGAAATTGCAGATTGCAATGGGTCCTGACTTGGTACGGGCATTTCAAAAGAAATGGTAGATTAAACTAGGTTTTATGGTGCCAAACCTCCCTTTTCCATTATAAGCACAACTCCTTCTAAACTGCTTGATGGATTTTATTGAAACTTTACATGTTTAGGATTTGGACAAAAATGAGAGAGCAAAAAATAATAAACAAGGGCAACCGCAAACTAATTTAGCTAAGACCATTCTACATGTGTATAAAAGGTAATAACAAAATTTCAATCTCAAATGTCAAAGACTAAATGATTGATACAGAAAGTTAAGGTACATGTATCTCTGCCAACATGTTGAACCTGGAGTTATTTTCTGTAAGAAATGCACCAGAAGCAACAAAAAAAACCAAAACAAATACCATTCAAAAAGCCTACAAAAAACACACATTTGTTCCTTGTAAGTTGTAAGGTCTAGAATAGTTGAAGCATTTAAATTGCTTGTTGCAACAAAAGTTTTCATAATAAATTGCAAAATTTAAAGATTTTCATGATTTTTAACTATAAAACTACTAATGTTCATGTTATTATGTATATCAAAAAGATGATATCAATGGTAGTAATCCTTCCTCCTCTATCAGTTAAAAAGTTTCTTCCCACGTTTGATTCTCTGAGAGAACAGTTCAGGCATAATAAAATTTAAATAAAAGTCCCCAAGTTTGTTTTTGGTAGTATGCCAGCACTCCCCATCTAAGAAAATTCTTTCAACTGATATACCCTTCAAAGTCCACACAACAAAATCGCACCATTTATAACCTGAAATGGCAAGCTGGCCTTGTACTTGAAAGTAGTAATTATGTGATCTCTTTAAAATACACTTTTGATTCTCAATGTGACAATAAAACTCCTTATCTTTAGCGCATTCAATAGGTTCAGTGTTTTTCCATTTGTCTGAGGCAGGACATTTGATTTCAACAAGACCCTGGTGCAAATTTCCTTCCTTATCATTGTATGACACAATATCATCTGGACTTGCTCCCAAATATGGTTGGCTAGTAGACACTATAAGACCAGTTTGGTAAATTTTAACATTAGGGTATTCTTTTTTCATTTGAATTTCATATTTGACTCTGGCGGCAGGCTCATGTTTTTTTCCCCATTCAGTGTGTTTGCTTCTGAAATCAGAGTAAAGGATATCCCTTATTGTTGCCTCTGGAGATGTTGACTCTCGCATGTGAATTATCCTGCCAAAGTTTGAGCTGGTGATTCTTGTAGATCTATGGTCTTTCCACAAGTAGTTTTTTGACTGACCTCTTGTTTTTATTTCCAGAGCCTTAGCTTGCTCTTCACTAGTTGAAAATGCATGAAGAGAATTTTCTAGTTGTGTTTTAACATTTGCACTATTTAGGTCCACAGAGTCATGAAACATGAATGGGATTTTTATATTTGGTAGCTCTTCTTCCTGTGAGTGTAAGGGTTGAGTTACAAAATTTAAAAGCCATCCTGCTCGGGGGTTACATTCCTTTAATTTAGTTGCTAGCCTCTCTGGGTTTAACGAGGACTTCGGCATGTCTGATGGTTGTTTATTTTTTTCAGTTTTAATTGTTTTTGAACTTTTTTCAAATTTTGTTTTTTTAAACATCAGGTCCTGTGCCTTCTTTGGTGACAGTTTTCTTTTTCTTAGATGTTGAAGCTAATGTTCCATCTTTTTTCTTTTCTGATATGCCGACTAAGGTGTATAAAAAGGCCCCAATATGGTTGCAAGATTCTGCCATTCTAAAAATATAAAGTAAAGTTGTATACATGTTTATACAGTATGTAGTTGTCACTGACAAACTGTGAATGTTCAGCTTCATTTAATTATTATCAATAATGCTGTGCCAACATGTTCACTGTTATCTAAATTAGAATGATTTTTAAAACTGTACTTATGGTATATTTTTGATATACATTTTTTCTGGTGGAGGCACAGGGCAGTTTCCTCCATTTGCACCAGCATTAGAACCAATATGTGTCCAGCACAAATTTTTATGTACATTATATGAAGTGATATTTATCGCTATTTTGCAGTATTTTCCTTTGATCTTTGTGTACAGTATTATTCCATTTCACTCTACTAGCATGAAACCGGATGCATTTTCTCGTCATCTCATCTCAGGGCTGTCACCCTTCGATGAGATATGGACGAGAAAACGCATCTCGTTTGAAAAAACATAAATAATCTGTAAATATTTGATCAAATTTTGAGAAATATAAAACTAGATAACAAAAAAAAAACAGGCAAAACTAACAAAACTGCTGAAAACATTTTGGTACAAAAATAAGCCCTGGGTGGGAATCGAACCCACATACCAGAAAATTTATATCATTAAAAAATCTTTTATTAGTCAATAAATATTAACCTTATCAAAAACATATAAAGTTAAAATTTACTTATCTTTATATGATTCTTAAATAAAATAATAAAAATGCATATCACCATCAGCATGTCTATGGTTCTGTAAGAAGTCCAACCAATCAGCTGTTGTTAATGATCCATCAATTTCTTTATATATCCTCAGTGCAGAACATCTTATAAATGTTTCTAATATATGTTTCTTATTAATAGAGAAAAAAGTTATGATTTGTTAATAAATGTACTAGTTAAGAATTTCTGAGCCAATTTAAGTTGGTGAATTTATTTTATCCAGGTCATATGTACCAAAACTGCAACCAAATACATGTAAGCCATAATTTAAATTAGCAAAAAGGCCACATTACACTACCAGAAACCTACCATTTTATTACCTCAAAACCTGAAGGAATAATGCACCATAAATTGAGAATTTCTTAAACATTTCTTTTGACAATTTTAACGTTCCTTTAGTACTTACAATAAACAGTGACATAGTAAATCTGTGGTTTTAAACAAACATAAAAACATATTTTAAAATACAAAGCCTCTTAACTTAAGGTCATGGGGTAGTTATAAGTAGTGTAACTCAATACATGTACACTCAAATGTACAAAAGCCTAGAGAATTATATGTATAGAAACTCCAAGCTTTAGTGCAATTAAGTGTAGCTCAAAACTTCTTCGCATAAACATACAGTGCAGTTTGTGTACCTACCCTATTGTACAATCACATTCTGCAGAGTGAACTTGACCAGTGACTTTAGATAAACACAGCCAAACAACCAGGTCTGGGTTGTCTTTTGCTTTTGATGAAGGCAATGATGGTATGACCTTGCACTTCACAAAGCAATACTCTGGCTCATTAATAGAATGATAACAAACTGAATGAACATGTTTGTCTTCCAAATACACCTTTGAGCGTAGTTGTCGTTTACAATTCATTTTTAGAACAAGGTAATTGTATATATCAGATTCTGAAAAAGTTGGAATTTCACTCAAGTCACTGGTCCAAGTTTTAACTAATTTAGGATCAGGCAAGTTGATTCCTGAGGGGGTTACTAGCTTATCTGTTTTTCGTCTCTGTAAAAAAAAAATCTAAAAATTAATAACTTAAACTAATTGTTCTATTTTAAATGTTCAAAAGCGGGTCTTTTGTTCATAATTTTGGGATTGGTCATGTTGGTATTGAATTTTATGTATTATATTTTTAATCTTGGACCAATACAAGATGTCCAGCAGGGACCTCTGGTCATGTTGAAGACTGCTGGCTGTCTTCCATTGTGGATTTTTTTTCAACTGTCGCTTGTTTATGTAGTTTTGTCACGTACACTTATTCCACATCACATTGGCTGTTAAT
The DNA here is from genome assembly GCA_944474755.1 of Limnoperna fortunei. NCBI lineage: Eukaryota > Metazoa > Mollusca > Bivalvia > Mytilida > Modiolidae > Limnoperna > Limnoperna fortunei. The sequence goes on from OX104119.1 coordinate 49,829,891, forward strand.
TGCCAAGATAAAATACATGTTTTCCACTAGCATACAATTACATGTGTCTGAATTTCAAATATATGTGGTGTTGTGCATGCATCAGCTCCACCTCTTACAAAGACTTATACCAGTGATTTTGTTACCTTTTTTAAAAACAGCCCCCTCCTTTTCAATTGGGGAAAATTTATCGATGTTTTTCTTGAAATTTGGGAAAAAGTAATGGTTTTTCACTTATAAAAAAAGGAAAACAGTAGTAAGCAGTCAATAAAATAACTAAATTGATCTTTTGTTAGATATATTTATTTGACTTATGTCAGAAGTTCAAACATCAGATGACAGCAGAATCTTCCATTTTGTTTGATTTTATATTATCAAGATGCTTGTAATTATATGGATTTATTTTGAGCAGTTTAAATTATTAAGGATAAAATATCATTGAAAAACCAGAACAAAATACATGACAATAGAATAATTTTTTTTTTTCAATAAGTTGCTAGAATTATAAATGAAGTAGTTAAAATTTTCAACACTGTGAATCCTATAAAAATGGTATGTATTTTATGTAAAATGCACTTTTACAAGTATGTAAACATTTAAAATAAAAAATGAAAATGACTGCCAAAATACTAATTATTATTATGTTTAAATCATTGCAGTACTCATTTAACACTGGCAGCATCGTATTGTGCAATTTCCATCAAAGTTCATATCCGCTCCGGAATTTTTCTAAACTTCTTTTGCTTTGAACTGATTTCCGGCCATATTTTGCCGCTGCGCAGTTTGTACAAGGTAAAGTAAGACCGCAATCAGCTTACACTATTTTGTTATGGCGCGTAAACACGATAAACACGGAGTGACAAAAATATGAAGATTTCTTATTAAAACGGGAACAACATTGAACGGCAGGTCGCCCTCCAAAGGAAGCCATGATAATATAAACCATGATCGCATGTTCTTATGGTTTTCTGTTGGGATTTTTGTCATAAATTGGGAAATATTAATTTTTTTCTAAATTCTGCGGGTCAGGCTATGTTGTGAGAATATTTATATCTACAAACCATACTCAAGAATCTTGGGAAAGATTATTTATTTATTTTATTTTTCAGGCCAGGATATTAACAAAAACTGCCAGGCCTCCACCTCTAACTATAATGGCCGTCCCCTTACTTAAGTGACTCCCTTTTCCCTCGATAAGCCATGGCTAAATTGTATATAACCCACATGGTTTATGCCTTTCAACTTTAAATAGAAAAATATACGCCCATGTATGTAATTAGTATAGTTTGAAAGCATGCACAGACGCGTATGGAAGGACAGATACATGCCTGTATTCTTGTTCTTGTAATTCATTTTGCTCAGTGTCTTTCGGTTTCAATTTAAGAACCCCTTTAGCACGTTTTATCAACGTTTCTTTTGTCCCCGAGACATACTGGCTGTGTCTCCTTAAAAAGTTTCTCAGCTGTATACAGTTAAAATGATCGATATCGCACTCGTCAATGTTGTTGTCCATGATGGAATACCCGGAACAGATAATTCGATTCTAAATAACGAAAACGGTATGCGGACTCAAGGGGAATAACTGAGTTTTCGAAAAGGGCTATAGGGGTTATTGCCCTTAAATGACAATTTTGTTATGAAATTTTCCATTTTTGTCCTGTAACTTGAAAACTATAGTAGCTAGATTAAAACTGTAAATTGCACAAATGATCAGCAATAGAAGCCCTACAAATGATTGCTTAGTCCAAAATTGCAAGATGACTCTTTATAGGAGTTATTGCCCTTTCATTATGAATTTGGACAAATGAACAGTTTTTTAATTATAAATTAGTCTATAACGCACCTATTAGTAGAGTAAAACTGTAAATTTCTAAAGTACCCTAAAGGACAATGCCTAAAAACCATTTAATTTTCAGAAATTGTCGATGGCACCTTATAGGAGTTATTGTATTTAACAAATTTTTTGAAGAAATGTTTAGTTTTTGCACAGTAACTTAAAAGCTATAACAACTAGACTGAAACTGTTAATTTCAAAAATTTTAATATAATTGAAGTCATTTGGATTCCAGGTGAGCGATTACAGGCTCCTGGGAGCCTCTAGTTATGTATCTTTGTATCATCGGCAAACTGGTATGCAGTCATATAGGATGTTCCATTGATTAAAGGATTCAATGTGTCGAATCATTTGAGTTCTAAAATTGTGCATTGAGAGATTGAATTGTATCATAAATTTTACGATCAACAACTGATTCAATTGGTGTTCATTTCTTGTAATGCAGTTGAACATTTCTTATTCATTTGAAACTAGTGATTTATCGTAATGAAAATACCCCCTAGGCTATGAACTGTATGTATGTAGTCCATTCTGACACCATTATTATACCCCCCCCCCCCACTTGAAAAGCCTGGGGTATATAGGCCATGTAAAAAAAATCATTAGCTTCTCAGGCCACTTTTCAAATTTTTTGATGAGGCAGGGAGGAGTCTTTTTTTTTCCTTGTTTTTTTCTTAAAAAAATTGTTGCTTCTCAGGCCATTTTTCAAATTTTGTAATGAGGCAGGGCGGCTCTTTTTTTTTCTGGCATGTACTTGTGGAAACTTTCATCATGTCTGAATTATATATATAAATATAGCATCTGTTCTTATATATTGGTATATAAACAAGAAATTGAAGAATTCTGTTTTAATGGGAAATTAAAACCAACTTTTTGCATACATATGTGTTGTCTTCTTTTTAATATATGTACTGCAATTGACTAGGTATGACACATGGATTTTTAGATCATATTAGACAGTATTTATTTTGACAGCATCACATACAGCTCTTAAACCTGAACTCAGAACACTTTATTTTTTAAAAATATCTTGAGCGGTTCAAAAATTATGACTAAAAGAAGATTGAAAATATGGACAATTATTTGGACAAATTTACTCAGATTAGAATAACATAAAATGTGTAATTCCATACTTTTAAAGGCTAATTTCTAAGAAAATAGAAAAAAGAATACCATTGAAACAGAGAGGGTTTCAAATTTGCTCGTCTCAGCAGGAATAATAATTTGCATGCATAAACTTTAATTAGATTTCAGCAAAATATGCGTCAAAAAAGATACTTTTGTTCATTTCCAGATGTGTCCGCTTCTAAAAAAAGACGTTAAGTTGGTTTTTTTAAGCTTTTCAGAAACTTTAAAAAAAAAAATTGGAAAGAGATATATCCCTGATGTTTAACAAACTTCAAAATCAGGCTTGTTTTTAGTTGGAAACATGATTTATTATTTCAAAATTCCATCAAATTTCTAAAAAATACATGTTCAAAAATGGAATTTGGGGTCTTAGTTTCAAGTTTCACGATAGAAAAAAGACTAAGTCCAACATTTTTGTCAGAAAATTTGTCATAACTTTTTTGTCCTCGCAAATATCATGATGAAAATTTGTATACAGGGGTTTTTCGGGGTGATCTTTCATTTGGTAATGCTGAAAATGCTCTCTTTTGAGCAGATTTTACTATATACTAAAATAATATAAAAAAAATGTTGGCCTTCATGAGGACTTGAGTTGACTGCCACCCAATCAATATGATTTTTGTTTTGTGTGTTACTGTTTATTAACACTCAAGAGTCACCCAAGTTTAAATTAGACTTTTTTTTAGATGTTTCTTTTGTAGTAAATTGCTTAATTACAAATAAGTTTAACTGAATTTTAGTCTCTTTGACACTCAAGTCTGTCAATTGTTCGTGTGAAATTTAATCATGTATGTTAACTAGTTAAGGTAGTTCGTCTACTATTGATCACGTGGTCTGTCAACACTGAGATTGTGGGTTCGAGTCTCACTGCAGACAGGGTGTACTCGACTCCAATCTTCTCAGGCCACTTTTCAAATTTTTTGATGAGGCAGGGAGGAGTCTTTTTTTTTTCCTTGTTTTTTCTTTAAAAAATTGTTGCTTCTCAGGCCATTTTTCAAATTTTTTTAATGAGGCAGGGCTGCTCTTTTTTTTTCTGGCATGTACTTGTGGAAACTTTCATCATGTCTGAATTATATAGCATCTGTTCTTATATATTGGTATATAAACAAGAAATTGAAGAATTCTGTTTTAATGGGAAATTAAAACCAACTTTTTGCATACATATGTGTTGTCTTCTTTTTAATACAATGTATGTACATGTACTACAATTATTGACAGTGATACTTGTAGGATTTTTTTATGGTGAGTCCTGGACTCATCACTTTTTAAAGTGGCAAGTCCCAAAAAATTTTCATGAGTCCCACATATCGCAGATGAGTCCAGCTAAGTGCTTGCATACAACCGTTTTCTTTGATGACCGACCCATTAAATATCTTTTTATAACAAGATATAATATGGCTTGCAGAATGTTTATCCAATGCTATTTTATATTAGTAGTAGCCGAGTTTGGAAGTCTTTGTAGTGTGATTGATGTGCACTCATTACTTGAAACATGCTGATGTTTGCCCATTAAAGAGATACTTTTGTCTTACCGTGATACAGATGCTGACATTAACATTTCTTCCAAACAACTCATTACTCATCCACCCCTCCCCCCTTTTTCAGATCCTAGTCTATAGCAGATTATCTTATTGATATATACAAAAATTAAAAGTTTATAAGATAACTAATTAATGTTCATATTGAAGATATCTTTGTACCATGCAAGAATTCTTACTTTAAAAAAAATCCTGCATTGCAAGGTTCCGAACGTGTATTGAAATTTGAAACGAGTGTATTATCAACGCTTAATTTTAACCATAAAGAGTGTCCATCAACACTGCACGTTTATTGTTTAATAAACATCTTAATTGAAGCATATTTGCCGCCCGAGTGATTGCTACCTGCTGAGAATCGGACGACAGGTAAATATCGATCGCCATTTGTAAGGATACCTAATCACGCATCGGAGACGGAATTGTCATGACGGAAATTCGTACGCGTCTGACAACTGACACGGACGCGTACTGGGACGCGTAAGATGTTGAAAAGGCGCATCCAGAACTGAAAAGACGCGTACAATATGCATCTAGACGCGTTGCGAGGATCCCTGAATTTAATTGGTAACCGAACAACTTGGAACGCAGACAACTTCGACTGTAGTAAGGACAGCTCGGCCCGTAGAAAATAGGACAACTCGAACCGTACTTTCATTAAAATATTAAAATATGATAGTCTTGTTTATAATATTTATTCATATAACATTATAAATTTTTTCTAGTAAATTGAAATAGTTATACTCTAATGTAAATTATACTGATTTAATTATATAAAAGTTTAATGTTAAGATGAGAAATGCGAGACAAATAACAACATTAAATCTTAAGAATTCAGAAAACACTCACAATTATCTATAACAATTGTGGCTTCAATTAATGTGATCGGTAATCATGTAGTTTCAATTTTGAGATCTGAAAGAATTTGAGCTTGTTTGTTTTCAAATAAGTGAATTTAGTTAAACTTAATTCGATAGAAACTTTTGTGATTCCAAATGAGTGGCTTGGTCAAGATATGAAAGAATGGTGACGACATGATACCATACTCGGATATCACAATTCCCTTATTTTAAAATAAATATATGTTGAAGCTTTTTTTTTGTTTTTTGTTTTTTTTTTCTGATACATAGTAAATTTCACATTAAACAACAAATTTCAGTCTCGTCAACTGCTGTACAGTTAATAAAATAAACGTCAGTTAACAAACAAAAAAATTATTTTTACATGACAATATAGATTTCTTGGAACAAATTATAGGACAACTCGGACCTTATATGAATAACACGGTCCGACTTGTCATATTACGGTACGAGTTGTCTCGCATTCCAGCAATGTCATAATGGACCTCGCAATGAAGGCATCGGCTGTGTAGCCTTCAAATTTGACAATGGCTGCTGCAGCGTTGGCTTTAATTGATTCTAACAAGTCGCTAAGCCTACTCTGTCATATAATCACAATGAATTGTCCACGGTAATATCGTTTTTCCTCCCGAGAGGACTTGGCATGACACCAAAGACAATGCCATGCTGACGGAAGTTAAAACAAACGATGTATATATTTAAATCACCACACCACGTGATAAAGCGTGTTAAAGAAAACGTTTCGATGATTATTAAAATCATAAATTTTACCAGTAACGGAAACAGACGCGAAAAATTTCCGGGCGGGACACGGAACTGCCGATTTTTAATTTTTTTTGGTATGATAAAAAACGACGATTGCGGCGGGTAAATGGGACACGCGTCGGGGCCTGAGAAGCTAATAATTTTTTTTTTTTTGCCATAGTGTACATGGTGTCCGTCCGTCCGTCGGTCCGTCCGTTACACTTTCTATTATTTGCAACTCCTCCTACACCACTGAAAGGAATTTGATGAAACTTACACAGAATCCATGTAACATTATAGTGCCATTGTGCAGGAGATATTTAACATTTTGATCGGAATGATATTTGGGGTTTCCCATAAAAAAACATGGACTTTGTCATGGACATGAGGGGATACCCATCTTTTATTTGCAACTCCTCCTACACCACTGAATGGAATTTGTTGAAACTTACACAGAATCTTTGTCACATAGTGCCATTGTGCAGGAGATATTTATTATTTTTGATCGGAATGATATTTCGGGTTTCCCATAGACAAAACATGGACTGTCATTGACATAAGGGGATACCCATTTCTTATGTGCAACTCATTCCTACACCACTGAATGGAATTTGTTGAAACTTACACAGAATCTTGGTCACATATTGCCATTGTGCACTGGATATTAAACATTTTGATCTGAATATTATTGGAGGTTTCCCATAGAAAAACATGAACTTTGTCATTGACATAGGGGATGCCATTCTTTGGGGGATTGGGGAGGGATACATGTATTATCTGCAACTTCGCCTTCACGTTTAACTAGATAAAGTTTCAATTTCATAATTAAGCACACCTGAATTTTCAAAGTAATTGTGAAGCGAGGGGTATCAATGGTGAGCATTGCTCACAGGTTTTTTTATGCCCCCACGACGACATGTCGGGGGGCATTAAGTTTTACTCGTGTCCGTCCGTCCGTCCGTCTGTCCGTACGTACGTACGTCCGAACAAATTTCCGTCAAGCTTTTCTCAGAAACTGTACATGAGAACAATTTTAAATTTGGCAGAGTGGTTCAGTATCACAAGTTGTACGTCCTAAGCGAATTTCAGACCTGTCGCACAACTACTTCCTGTTTGGGACTTCATTTGTACGTAAATACGTCCGTCTGTATGTACAAATTTCCGTCAAGCTTTTCTAAGAAACCGTACATGAGAACAATTTGAAATTTGGCAGAGTGGTTCAGTATCACAAGTTGTATGTCCTAAGCGAATTTCAGACCTGTCGGACAACTACTTCCTGTTTGGGACTTCATTTGTACGTAAATACGTCCGTCTGTATGTACAAATTTCCGTCAAGCTTTTCTAAGAAACCGTACATGAGAACAATTTGAAATTTGGCAGGGTGGTTTAGAATCACAAGTTGTACGTCCTAAGGGACTTTCAGACCTGTCGGACAACTACTTCCTGTTTGCGACTGGGCCGATACGAAAATGTGTTAACACGAGTATAAAAATTTCCGTCAAGCTTTTCTCAGTAACCGTACATGAGAACAATTTGAAATTTGGCAGGGTGGTTCAGTATCACAAGTTGTACGTCCTTAGCGACTTTCAGACCTGTTGGACAACTACTTCCTGTTTGCGACTGGGCCGATATGAAAATGTGTTAACACGAGTATAAAAATTTCCGTCAAGCTTTTCTCAGTAACCGTACATGAGAACAATTTGAAATTTGGCAGGGTGGTTCAGTATCACAAGTTGTACGTCCTTAGCGACTTTCAGACCTGTTGGACAACTACTTCCAGTTTGCGACTGGGCCGATATGAAAATGTGTTAACACGAGTATAAAAATTTCCGTCAAGCTTTTCTCAGTAACCGTACATGAGAACAATTTGAAATTTGGCAGGGTGGTTCAGTATCACAAGTTGTACGTCCTTAGCGACTTTCAGACCTGTTGGACAACTACTTCCTGTTTGCGACTGGGCCGATATGAAAATGTGTTAACACGAGTATACAAATTTCCGTCAAGCTTTTCTCAGTAACCGTACATGAGAACAATTTGAAATTTGGCAGGGTGGTTCAGTATCACAAGTTGTACGTCCTTAGCGATTTTCAGACCTGTTGGACAACTACTTCCTGTTTGCGACTGGGCCGATATGAAAATGTGTTAACACGAGTATAAAAATTTCCGTCAGCTTTTCTCAGTAACCGTACATGAGAACAATTTGAAATTTGGCAGGGTGGTTCAGTATCACAAGTTGTACGTTCTTACTTAGCGACTTTCAGACCTGTTGGACAACTACTTCCTGTTTGCGACTTACTTTAGGGGGGCATTCGTGTCTTCAATTTTTACTCTAGTTTTTGGTCACCTGTGGCTGTCACAATACATGTATGTGATGTGGTTAACAGGTGGATATTGACCTATCAACAGCTACAAGCTACTAGTAGTACAGATTTAGTTTTTTGTTTCATCTATATCATAGAGTGTATAGTTGAATCACCCTTTTTAAAAATAATAATAAAATAAAAAAAGAAAATGTGTAAATATTGTATGCACACAATTGAATTATGCAAATGCAGTAATCATGTGTTAAATCATTACATTGGAGAAGAAAAATATACAAAATGGGGAAAAAATATTCAGGATCCTTGAAAAAAGTTAAATTTTTGTGTCAACTACAATTTTTGTATTAAATAATATGAGGAGCGCTTTGTAGAGTTAATTAAATGCAAAAGGGGAGGAGGGGACCAAACATTTGGAGGATTTTTTGTTTACCTGATTGTAGTCAGTGAAATATTCATGCATAAATAATTTTTTCTCATTGAGAAAAAAATGCTGTTAACAATATATTTTTATTTATACAACTTTTTTACAAATATTTATAATAAACATGATAAATATAATAATCAGTTGCAGTACAAATATCAGGATGAAGTATAACAACATGCATAGGAGAAAACAAGTACTAAGAGCATCATTCAAGCTTCTTGGTAGTTTATTTTGTGAAAATGCTGAGTGATTATAATTTGTGGACATTAACATGGCTATTTATTTACAAAATCTATGCAACTTTGAGTTCAAGTTTTTATGCCAAAATCACAAATGTGAAAAGAGCATATAATATAACTCTTTGGGTGGTCATTGGTAAATATTTAGTTTCTATGCTCTAACTTGAGTAACAGTTGAACGATTTTATTGAAATTGGTGCATATGACATTTATTTACTAGTGATAGAGAGCAAAATTGGTTCAGTGTTGTAACTTGAGTAATAGTTGTCTGATTTTTAGGAAATTCAAATATAATGTATAGATTGTTCGTTTTTATACCCCCTGCTTGAAAAGCGGGGGGTATATAGTGTTCATGGTGTCCGTCCGTCCGTCCGTCCTTCCGTCCGTCCGTCCGTTACACTTTCTATTATTTGCAACTCCTCCTACACCACTGAAAGGAATTTGATGAAACTTACACAGAATCTTTGTCTCATTGTGCAGGAGATATTTAACATTTTGATCGGAATGATATTTGGGGTTTCCCATAGAAAAACATGGACTTTGTCATTGACCTAAGGGGGTCCCTATCTCTTATGTGCAACTCCTCCTACACCACTGAATGGAATTTAATGAAACTTACACAGAATGCTTGTCACATAGTGCCATTGTGCAGGAGATATTAAACATTTTGATCGGATCGATATTTGGGGTTTCCCATAGAAAAACATGGACATTGTCATTGACCTAAGGGGGGCCTCATCTCTTATGTGCAACTCCTCCTACACCACTGAATGGAATTTAAAGAAACTTACACAGCATCCTTGTCACATAGTGCCATTGTGCAGGAGATATTAAACATTTTGATCGGATCGATATTTGGGGTTTCCCATAGAAAAACATGGACATTGTCATTGACCTAAGGGGGTCCTCATGTCTTATGTGCAACTCCTCCTACACCACTGAATGGAATTTGTTGAAACTTACACAGAATCCTTGTCACATAGTGCCATTGTGCAGGAGATATTTATTATTTTGATCGGAATGATATTTGGGGTTTCCCATAGAACAACATGGACTGTCATTGACAAAAGGGGATACCCATTTCTTATGTGCGACTCCTACACCACTAAATGGAATTTGATGAAACTTACACAGAATGTTGTCACATATTGCCACTGTGCACTAGATATATAACATTTCGATTGGAATGATATTTGGGGTTTCCCATAGAAAAACATGGACTTTGTCATGGACATAAGGGATACCCATCTCTTATGTGCAACTCATTCCTACACCACTGAATGGAATTTGTTGAAACTTACACAGAATCCATGTCACATAGTGCCATTGTGCAGGAGATATTTAACATTTTGATCGGAATGATATTTGGGGTTTCCCATAGAAAAACATGGAGTTTGTAATGGACATAATGGGATACCCATCTTTTATTTACAATTCCTCCTACACCACTGAATGGAATTTGTTGAAACTTATACAGAATCTTGGTCACATATTGCCATTGTGCATTGGATATTAAACATTTTTATCAGAATATTATTGGAGGTTTGCCATAGAAAAACATGGACTTTGTCATTGACATAGGGGATGCCATTCTTTGGGGGATTGTGGAGGGTTACATGTATTATCTGCAATTTCGCCTTCACGTTTAACTAGATAAAGTTTCAATTTCATAATTAAGAACACCTGAATTTTCAAAGTAATTGTGAAGCGGGGGGTATCAATGGTGAGCATTGCTCACAGGTGTTTTTACTCTAGTTTTGTTTGTTTTAATGGTGTTAAAAGCTACTTTCAGCAAGTTTTCAGCTGTATCACAGTGTCAAGATTTCATTGGGGAGGAGTAACAGGAGAAACCCGATCCTTTGGTAAGAAAACTGGCAATCCTTGTCAATTGAAGACAAGAACACCCTACCCGCAGTGAGACTTAAATCCGCAACCTCAGTGTTGATGGACCATGTGATCTATAGTAGATATAGTACTACCTTAACCACTCGGCCACCAAGGTCCCTTTTTTTTTAGCTCACCTGACCCGAAGGGTCATGTGAGCTATTGCCATCACTTGGCGTCTGTCGTCGTCCGTCGTCGTCGTCGTCGTTAACTTTTCTTAAAAAATCTTCTCCTCCAAAACCACTTAAGGGATTGCTTTGAAACTTTTTCACACATCATCAGTAAAATGTCCTCTACCAAGTTTGCCCAAATCATGGCCTCAGACTAACCAACATGGCCGCCATGGCTAAAAATAGAACAGGGGGGTCAAAATACAGTTTTTTGCTTATAGTTCAAAAAGTATAACAGATACAGGAAAGCCGAACAGACATTCCTTCTTCAGCATCTAAAGCTCTACAAAACACTCCATTGGGTCAAAGTTGTATGATGACTCCTTGTAGGAGTTATTGCCCTTTAATTGTCAAAATTGATGATTTTTGCCATTTTTGCCTCAAATTCTTGAAATTTATTAGAACTAGAGAAAAAGTTAGCATTGCTTAATTGTTCTGCTCTATGAGGGCTACAAAAATGACTTAAGGGTCAAGATTGTCTGATTAACCGTTTAAGAGTTATTCCCCTTGAACTGTTTTTTTTTAATCGGTTTTAATTGATTTTTTAAAATCTTCTCTTCTGAAACAACTGAAAGTACTGCTTTGAAACTTTGTACACATCATCCGTCAAATGTCCTCAACCAAGTTTGCACCAACCATGGCTGCAGATAAACCAACATGGCCACCATGGCTAAAAATAGGACGGAGGGGGAGGGGTAAAATTCAGTTTTTGGCTTATATTTAAAAAAGTGTAACAGATACAGGAAAATCGAAGAGACATGCCTTCATCTGCATCAAAAGCTCTACGAAACACTCCATTGGGTTGAAGTTGTATGATGACTCCTTATAGGAGTTATTGCCCTTTAATTGTTGAAATTGATTATTTTTTACATTTTTGCCTCAAAATCTTAAAAATTATTAGAACTAGAGAAAAAGTTAGCAATTTGCTTAATTGTTCTGCTCAATTAGGGCTACAAAAATGACTTTAGGGTCAAGATTGTCTGATGAACCGTTTAGGAATTATTCTCCTTGAACATTTTTTATTCAATTTTACTTGATTTAAAAAAATCTTCTCCTCTTTTACCAATGAAATGACTGCTTTGAAACATTGCACACATCATCTTTAGACGTCCTCTACCAAAATTTTGCAAATCATGACACCTGACTACCTACATAGCTATGTTGGCTGAAAATAGAAAAAATGAAAAGGGGGGGGGGGATGGGAGTCGAGAGAGTTTTCGACTGATAGTTAAAAAAGTATTACAGGTACAGCAAATTTGAAGTGAACCTCCCTTATCCCTCTAAGCATCAAAAGCTCCTCCTTATCTGAGTTATTTCCCTTAAAAGGTCAAAATTAATGATTTTTGCAGAAGTGCAATTCCTTATAGCAACGAAAAGCTGGATAAAAAAGGGTTGTTTAGTTTCAGGTTCAGGTGAGCGATACAGGCTCCTGGGAGCCTCTAGTTTAGAGGAAGTCCACCATTTGCAAGTGTATCCAATATTAATTTTATATCCACTATGTTCCCCCCCCCCAACATACATGGTTGAACATATTGCTGTCGTATTGCGCTGTTCTAAATACATGTATTTACAAATGTGTATTAGATGGATTATCAATAAAACCTGTGTAATTGTAAGGCAAAAACAGCTCTACCTTATTGTAAAATTGTATTAGAATCTGAACATTGATGTACTAGTAAAAATTCTTGTACCTGAAATGTCTTTTTTGTTGGGTACATGCATTTTTCCTTTTTTGGACCCTTAAGCACTTGACATGCTGTGCATGCTAATCAGGTTATGCCCATAGTTTTAGCAAACACATGTTATATGATTTTTTTTAGCTAGTTTACTTAAATAAATACATTTACAGATATTTTAAGAGCAACACTTGAAATAATGGGAAAAAATAAATAAAAACGGGTCATTTTTCCTGTACTTTTTCAATAAAAGTAGTTTTATGGACCTGTTGAAAAATTTTGCACACGAAACCAACATTATTTTTCTTCATGTGTACAAACATAAAGGTATAATAAATATTTTGTTAAAATTTTGGGACTTTGTATTTATAAGAAAGGGTTGAATTTATAAAAAAAAAATCTATGGGTGATAGATTTTCCCGTACAGTACTGAAAAAAATTATGGCATATTTTTTGTCAGTACTGTATTTAACTGGTCAAATCTGAAGTTGAGTAGCTACAATATAAATGTAGCTCCTTTTTTTTCAATGGACGGAGCTACAAAGAGGTCCCATTACTGGTAATGGAGCAAAAACACTCTTGAGATTTATACATATTTTACGCTATTAAACTGCTATTTTTGTTCAATTTATATTTTTTCCTTTCTCCGCTGTTCAGTTGGCATTTCTACAATGTCTAATTAAATAATTTAAACACTTTTTTGTAATCATGGCATTGTTGACAAATTGAAATTGTGGAGTCTAGAATTGTAGAATCGTGTCCGTAAAAATATGATCCCAGCTATTGCAATAAAGCCGAAAAAAATTGATCCGGATGAATATTTTACCAAATCGATTCCGAAACTACGCACTTCCGGAATTCAAATTAGGTGTCAAGACACTAAAGGGGACCAATCAAATTTATAACATATAAGAAAATAGTACTTACAAGCAAAATAGTCCTGTTTATCTTAGTGTATAGTAAAAACTACTAACTGGATTTTAATGAATGAAAGTTTTTCTGAAAGGTGAATATATTGGAGAAATTTTGAGTCCTAACTTGCTCTGTTTTAATGGTGTTTAGTATGTTTTATGTCACATTCACTACATGAACTATATAACAAGATTTTCTGAAAATAAAGTGCTATTTTTAGAGTGGGGTTTACCCCGGAAGCTGGTTTTCTCTTGGAAGGTTTTAAAGAGGTCATGAAATTTTGAGAGAACATAGGCCTGTAACGGATATATATGATGTCGGTCAAGTTCCACTTAAGGTAAAAGAGCTGCGCTAATTAAAAAAATAACAAATTTAGTAGAAAATCTTAAAGAATTGGATTAGTGTTTTCTCCCCAGAACAATGCCATGATTATGAATAAAGTGTAAAACTAATGAATTAGATGATGTAGAAATATCGGTTAAACTTCAAAGACAAAGACATTAAAAATTATGTAGCAATTTAGGGAAACAGTTTAATAGCGTATTACATGCATAAAACACCTGGGTGTGAATCACTCCCAGCTTGCTCCCTTACAAGTAATGGGACCTCTTTGTAGCTCCGTCCGAGTACAAATAAATTTTATAATTTCTGACACTGTACGAATATTGTTTTTATCCTGCAATCCTTAAATACATTTTATAATACTGAAAACCTTCACTTTTAGCCAATTTCTCAGTTAAAATTTTTCGGCGCGTATTCCAGTGAAACTGATGTCACAAACGTCGTAAACCAGAACAGAGTACTAAATGTCGTAAGAAGTGAGGTCAAGGGTACCAAGAGATTTTATTCGGCACTGCCGAATAAAGCAAAAATTTATTCGGCTACCTTTATTGGACAGTAAATGTACTGATTGCAGGATAAATACAAATAATATAACATGTATTTTAGGGCCCGTACTTTATACCTTATGGCTTAAGAATTTTGTTATAAAATTACTTAAATAAATTTCATACATGTGAATATGGTATCAGGTCTAGGTCTGTTCACAGGGATTATACTGGGAAGGTTCCCAGTGCTCGACCCACAGTGCAGCCCAGCGCTTCCCTGAGTGGCGGATAGTAGACACCCTCTCATTGGGAGTTGTCAGGTCATAATATGGAAAGCCTGGTTGCGTAATGTAGTGGATAACGTGTTTGGAAAGTGCCACACTCCTTGCACGATCAAGACCCCCTTGTATAGATGTCGAAAAAAGAGTAGGCTTATGATAGCCACTACAAAAGGCTACATTCTGCACCCCTACCCTATACTCCATGCATTTCCAGTGGCGGTCTAAATTGTGTTCCCTGCGTCACATCCCACTTCCTTTTTCCATTGTTCGATGGTTTGTTCTCGTTCATTGCTTGCTGGACATTGAAGCAAACATCCAATCAATTGGGTATGTTCACCACAAATCCATTCCTCTACATAGCGAGTCTGTTCACCCTACTGATATATTACTGTATTATATTATTGAAATTTGATTTTAAAAGAATTGTTACAATAAGAAATTATAGTAAAAAGCAGCGTGTTTTGGAAGTGGTTTTTTAGATGACAAATAAAGACAGCTTACTACATATATATTCTAGCTTATGCTCCTTTTTTTGTAGATCTAAAATCTTAAATATCAACACAGCACAAAGTCAGATTGGTCAAGAAACCCGGAATCAACCAACAATGATGTGAGTTGTGTATTTTAGTGTGGAGTTCGTCAAAAGTATTAAAAAAACAACATAAGTTTTTCTATAAAAGTGAAATAAACGAATATCACTTTGCAAAGTACTCCAACATCATTCTGATCGATTATAGAAGAACTAGGAGAACATATGTTCCAAATATAATAATTCATTGATATTACACTATGCAAATCTGCCTGTGGTCATTCAGAAATTTGAAATAAAAACATTGGGTGGAAATTGGAAATTTTGGAAGAACATTATAAATGTGATATACATGGTAGAGGTTGTTAAGGTGACACACAGAAACACGTGAGGATACACACAGATTTATAAAGGTACGAGGTACCTGTATGTTTAGCGTTTAGACAGAATCATTACATTGACACTTAATAGATACACACTGGTGATAAAAACTTTTAATGGAAATATGTGGTAACATCAGTAGTGACTATCATCACTTACAAATAAACACACTGGTGATAAACCTTATAAATGTGATGTATGTGGTAAAGCCTTTAAACAAAATTGTGAATTACAGATGCACCTAAGGATACACACCGATAATAAACCTTATAATTGTGATGTATGTGGTAAAAGCTTTGGTCGGAAATACAGCCTAAATGTACACGTGAGGACACACGGTGGTGGTAAACCTTATAAATGTGATGTATGTGGTAAAAGCTTTGGTCATATACAAAGCATGAATGTACACATGAGGACACACACTGGTGATAAACCTTATAAATGTGATGTATGTGGTAAAAGCTTTGATCATATACAAAGCATGAATGTACACATGAGGACACACACTGGTGATAACCCTTATAAATGTGATGTATGTGGTAATGAATTTAGTCATAAAAATAACTTAAAGAAACACATGATGACACACACTGGTGAAAAACTGTATAAATGTGATGTATGTGGTAAAGCCTTTAAACACAATTGTGAATTACAGAGGCACCTAAGGATACACACTGGTGATAAACCTTATAAATGTGATGTATGTGGTAAATGCTTTAGTCGGAATTACAGCCTAAATGTACACGTGAGGACACACACTGGTGATAAACCTTATAAATGTGATGTATGTGGTAAATGCTTTAGTCGGAATTACGGCCTAAATGTACACGTGATGACACACGCTGGTGATAAACCTTATAAATGTGATGTATGTGGTAAATGCTTTAGTCGGAATTACAGCCTAAATGAACACGTGAGGACACACGCTGGTGATAAACCTTATAAATGTGATGTATGTGGTAATGAATTTAGTCATGAAAAAAACTTAAAGAAACACATGAGGACACACACTGGTGATGCACCTTATAAATGTGATGTATGTGGTAAAAGCTTTGGTCGGAAAGACAGCCTAAAAGTACACATGAGGACACACACTGGTGATAACCCTTATCAATGTGATGTATGTGGTAATGAATTTAGTCATGAAAAAAACTTAAAGAAACACATGAGGACACACACTGGTGATAAACCTTATAAATGTGATGTATGTGGTAAAAGCTTTGGTCGGAAAGACAGCCTAAAAGTACACATGAGGACACACACTGGTGATAAACCTTATAAATGTGATGTATGTGGTAAAAGCTTTGGTCTGAGATACAGCCTAAAAGTACACATGAGGACACACACTGGTGATAACCCTTATCAATGTGATGTATGTGGTAATGAATTTAGTCATGAAAAAAACTTAAAGAAACACAGGAGGACACACACTGGTGATAAACCTTATAAATGTGATATATGTGGTAAAAGCTTTGGTCGGAAAGACAGCCTAAAAGTACACATGAGGACACACACTGGTGATAAACCTTATAAATGTGATGTATGTGGTAAAAGCTTTGGTCATATACAAAGCATAAATGTACACATGAGGACACACACTGGTGATGCACCTTATAAATGTGATGTATGTGGTAAAAGCTTTGGTCGGAAAGACAGCCTAAAAGTACACATGAGGACACACACTGGTGATAAACCTTATAAATGTGATGTATGTGGTAAAGCCTTTAAACAAAATTGTGATTTACAGAGCCACCTGAGGATACACACTGGTGATAAACCTTATAATTGTGATGTATGTGGTAAAAGCTTTGGTCTGAGATACAGCCTAAAAGTACACATAAGGACACACACTGGTGATAACCCTTATAAATGTGATGTATGTGGTAATGAATTTAGTCATAAAAAAAACTTAAAGAAACACAGGAGGACACACACTGGTGATAAACCTTATAAATGTGATGTATGTGGTAAAAGCTTTGGTCGGAATGACAGCCTAAAAGTACACATTAGGACACACACTGGTGATAAACCTTATAAATGTGATGTATGTGGTAAAAGCTTTGGTCATATACAAAGCATAAATGTACACATGAGGACACACACTGGTGATGCACCTTATAAATGTGATGTATGTGGTAAAAGCTTTGGTCAGAAAGACAGCCTAAAAGTACACATGAGGACACACACAGGTGATAAACCTTATAAATGTGATGTATGTGGTAAAAGCTATGGTCATATACAAAGCATAAATGTACACATAAGGACACACACTGTTGATAAACGTTATAAATGTGATGTATGTGGTAAAAGCTTTGGTCTGAGGTACAGCCTAAAAGTACACATGAGGACACACATTGTTGATAAACGTTATAAATGTGATGTATGTGGTAAAAGCTTTGGTCGGATACACCACCTGAATGAACACATGAGGACACACACTGGTGATAAACCTTATAAATGTGATGTATGTGGTAAAAACTTTGGTTGGAAAAACAGCCTAACAGTACACATGAGGACACACACTGGTGATCAACCTTATAAATGTGATGTATGTGGTAAAAGCTATGGTCGGAAACACAGCCTAAATATACACATGAGCACTCACACTGGTGATAAACCTTATAAATGTGATGCGAGTTGTTAAGGTTTCAGTCAGAATGAGGACTTGCCGAGACGCATGAGGATACACACTGGTGAGCAACCTTATAAATGTGATGCATGTGGTAAAGCGTTTAGTCATAACCATGAATTACAAAGTCACACGAAGGCACACACCGATGATAAATATTATAAATGTAATGTATGTGGTAAAGATTTCATTCTGGACATAGATTTGCATAGACACTTGAAGATACATGTGGTGAATATGATAAATGGTTTAGTCAGAGTTCATACTTGCAGAGACACATGAGGACACACACCGGTGAAAAACCTTATAAATGTGACATATGTGATAAAGACTTTAGTCAAAAAATTATCTTACAACTGCACATGAGCACACACACGGGATAAACCTTATCAATGTAATGTATGTGGTAAATGGTTTAAAGAAGCACAGAACGTGAAGGTCCACATGAGGATACACTCTGGTGAAAAACTGTTAACGTTATAAATGTGATGTATGCGGTAAAGGGTTTACTACAGAATTATAATTTACAGAAACACATAAGGACGCGCAATGAATGTGATATATACGGTAAAGGTTGTAGTCAAAATTTAACAGACAAATGTGATGTATGTGGTAAATGTTAAGTCCGAACAATCACTTGTACACACGAGGACACGCTCGGTACCCGATATATGAGGTAAAGGATTCTTTCAGAAATCAGCACTTAACAGAGACATGTGGACAATGGAAGTCTGTGAAATGGTACATGTAAATATGATTTGTGCAGTAAACGGGTTTAATTAGAATCTTTCACTGAGCAATACCAATACGTTTGACGCTACACTGGTGAAAAACCTTATAAATGTGATGTTAGTGGCGCAGGTTTTAGAAACATTCCTTACAAATAAAATTGATGATTTTTGCCATTTTTGCCTCAAAATCTTGAAAACTATTGAAACTGAAGAAAAAGTTTGCATTGCTTAATTGTTCTGATCTATGAGAGTTACAAAACTGTCTTTAGGGTCAAGATTGTCTGATTAACCGTTTAAGAGTTATTCCCTTGAACTGTTTTTTTTAATCGGTTTTAATTGATTTTTATACATCTTTTCCTCAGAAATCACTGAAAGTACTGCCTTGAAACTTTGTACACATCATCCGTCAAGTTTGCACAAACCATGGCCGCAGATTAATCAACATGGCCGCCATGGCTAAAAATAGAACGGGGGAAGGGGTCAAAAAACAAGTTTTGGCTTATAGTTCAAAAAGAATAACAGATACAGGATAACCGAAGAGACTTGCCTTCATCAGCATCGAAAGCTCTACGAAACACTCCATTGGGTCGAAGTTGTATGTAGGAGTTATTGCCCTTTAATTGTCGAAATTGATTATTTAATTGACATTTTTGCCTCAAAATCTTGAAAATTACCGTATTAGAACTAGAGGTCGCATTGCTTAATTGTTCTGCTGTATGAGGGCTACAAAAATGACCTTTGGGTCAAGATTGTCAGATGAACCGTTTAGGAATTATTCTCCTTGAACATGTTTTTTTAATGAATTTTAATTGATTTTAACAAATCTTCTCCTCTTTAACCAATGAAAGGACTGCTTTGAAACATTGCACACATCATCTTTAGGATGTCCTTTGTTATGACACGAATCCCGTCATACTCTTTCGATCGACTTGCATTTTCCTCGATGTTATTTATATAGATTGTGGGGTATAGCTTGGAGCAAGGGGTACGTTCTATAAAAGGAAAGTGAAATGGATGAACACACAGAGGTTTCAACAGTGGAGTCCTTTATTAAATACTAATTTTTCATACGATAAATTTTGACCAAAATATAACAATATTTGTATCAGAAATATTAACCATTAAATTACTATTTGTGTTTTCCCATAACACTTGACATCTTGCTTCATATATTTGTAAGCCCAAGCCCTAGGTCCATCAAATTTGGTACAGAGGTAGCTAATGATGAGTACTTGCCAGTCAGTCACCTGTCACCTGACCTTGACCTCAATTTCACGGTCTAGCGACTACGTTAAGGTTTTTTTGGGTTACGGCAGTTCCTCTGAAACTACGCATGGTAGGATGACAATATTTGGTGTATAGTTTGCTGATGACTGGTACATGACTGTCTGGTAGGTGTCACCTGACCTTGACCTCAATTTCACGGTCCAGTGACTACGCTAAAGTTTTTAGTTACGGCAGTTCCTCTGTTACCAATCATGGTAGGATGACAATATTTGGTATATAGGTTGCTGATGATTAGTACATGACTGTCTGGTAGGTGTCACCTGACCTTGACCTCAATTTCACGGTCCAGCGTTTACGTTAAAGTTTTTGGTTACGACAGTTCCTCTGTAAGCATGCATGGTAGGATGACAATATTTGGTATATAGGTTGCTGATGACAAGTACATGACTGTCTGGTAGGTGCCACCTGACCTTGACCCCAATTTCACGGTCCAGCGATTACGTTAAAGTTTTTGGTTACGACAGTTCCTCTGTAAGCATTCATGGTAGGATGACAATATTTGGTATATAGGTTGCTGATGACCTGGTGCCACCTGACCTTGACCTCAATTTCACGGTTCAGCGACTACGTTAACGTTTTTGGGTTACGGCTGTTCCCCTGTAGCCATGCATGGTAGAATGACAATATTTGGTATATAGGTTGCTGATGAATAGTACATGACTGTCTGGTAGGTGTCACCTGACCTTGACCTCAATTTCACGGTCCAGTGACTACATTAAAGTTTTTGTATTGGGACAGTTCCTCTGTAACTATGCATGGTATGGTGACTTTGGTGTACAGGCCGCTGCTGATATTTAATGATATTTACGTACTGTTTATGACAAAATTTATTTTCGTTACTGATGCGGAATGCAGGCGAGACGTTTTTCTGTGTCCACACTTGTTGTCTCTCAAGGCAAGATTGATGACTATTTCTCATTTTGATATTATTACAAAAATTACTTAAAATGACATCACAACACCTCTACCAAAATTGTGCAAATCATGACAGCTGACTACCTACATAGCTACGTTGGCTATAAATCTATTCATAGAAAAAGTGGGGGGAGTAAGAGAGTTTTCGGCTGATAGTTAAAAAGTATAACGGGTACAGCAAATTTGAAGTGAACCTCCCTCCTAAGCATCAAAAGCTACTCCTTATACTAGAAGGAGTTATTTCCCTTAAAAGGTCAAAATTAATGATTTTTGCAAAAGTGTTGGGCAATTCCTTATAGAATAGAAAAGCTGAATAAAAAAGGGTTGCTTGGTTTCAGGTTCAGGTGAGCGATACAGGCTCCTGGGAGCCTCTAGTTAAATACTCGATGACAAATGGACAGACAAGGGTATTCTAGTACTCTTATGCGTAGTTCCTCTTTACATTTATAAATAAACTGACAGTTTATTTTAAAGCTACTATATTCACATTCAATTTTTGTAATTGATGCATGCAAATATAAATACATCTGATATACTCTACAGACAATACGAGTTAATTTGAGTTTACAGTTTTAACAAAAAATCACAAATATTGTTAATAATTTTCTGTGACATTGTTACCTGTACTTTATTTTGTCCAATTTATTCACCCAACAAATCTTCGAAACCTTTTATGTCATTCCTTTCAAATGCTAATTTCAAATGACAATATGCCAAACCACTAGCAGCAATAGTATTTGCAGTTCTGCTAGAAATAGATTTGCAATTAATCAAACATTTCAGACTAGGTAAATTTCTTTTGGTCTCTTTAGAAATTTCATATTCCTCATGAACATGGTATATGCTATACAGAAAAATAAGCTTGTTTTATAGCTCTATTACGAACATTTGTTTTTGTGACAAGTTTTGATAATGCTTATACATCAAATAGGGCATTGTGTGCATTATAGGTTTCATTAATAAGATTACGGTCAGTGTGAGCTATTCTCATCACTTGGCGTCGGTCGTTGGCCGTGAACTTTTCACATTTCAATCTTCTCCAAAACTACTTGACCAATTGGATCCAAACTTGGCAGGAATGTTTATTGGGTGGTTCTTAACCGTTTATTAATGCAAAACGTGTCCCAATTAGGGATAACAGCATACATTACACAGTACACACACAAAAACGAGACATACATGATACAACATGAAAATTAACAGTTTTATGATATATATACATTATAGATTATCCTCTCTCTTCAGTTCTAATGACTGTATTATAAAAGAATAAACTATGGAGATTTGATCAGGTGTTGATGGATTTAATAACCATTTCAGTTTATTTATTTAATTTTAAAATTAAAAATTAAAGTCTTAAATGTTTAATTGTTCAAACATGGTATTTCGTAGTGCTTGGTTTTTATCCCATTGAAAAAAGAAATGATTTTCATCTTCTACTTTATTACAATAGGTACATAACCTCTTATCCCTTGGTATTTTATTAAATCTTCCGATTTGAAGTTTGTGGTCACATATTCTAAAGGACAAGGTATGATAATCTACTGTCACTGGCCCCCTATTTTCGCTAAAAATGTAATGATTACAGTCTGTAGATCATAATGTTTTTTCAAAGGTACATTATCCCTTCTTACAGAAAATCAATATAACTTTCTTTTCTTATCATGTAAAATTATTATATGCACCTTACTAAAATAGGCAAATTGTAGTGGTAAGTTTTTGTGATTTCGGACACCATTTTAAATATGAACGGACGCGTGTAACACGAAGATATTTGACTGTGTTAATTGTTGTAAAAACAGTTTTTAATATTTAAAATATATTTGTGGCACACGCGTCCGCTCATGTTAAAAAATTAATGTTTTGTCCACAAATTCGCGTGATTGTTGTACTGATCAGCATAGTATGTAAGCCTACAAACGGACCGGACTTGCATTTCCGAATCAGCATATACATCTATTTATGCTGGTAATGAAAAGATTGTTCCAGACATTAATTGTTATTCATGAAAAAATCTTCATAGATAACATCGTAATATGTCGAAATAGATGTCAAGTTACAACTTTTAAATTTTTTTCACGTAATAATTATAAAAGGTATAAAAACTGGTGTCATCTATCATCAAATATATCACGTCAGCAATTTGACACATAAATAGGTCTTATTTTCGAAAACGTTGTGCGTATATGGCGTATATTTAGCTCGCAGGTCATAAGATCGCGAAACGCTGGTTCGAGTCCCGACGTTTTTCTTTTTCTTTTTTTTTTTGTGTCAACTTTCGTTTGTCACTTATTTAAGAAAGTTTGTATGATAAATGATAATGTCCGAGATTATAATATTTTAAAGAACACAATTAGTCCTTAAAGGTTGAAAATATTATGTGTCTAAAGTAATACCGAAAGTGGACGATACGTATAACATGCGCGGAACACACGTTCCGACGAAGTAAATGTAAAGAATTTAAAAGAATTGAATTTTGTTTCGTTTGTATACACTCGAACAAAATGATAAGACTGTTCTAGAAGTCATTTGTATTAAAGTAAAAAATCGTCAGCGATCACATCTTGATATGTATAAGTATAAGTATAATTATTTATTCCAATCAAGGGGCCCTCAATGGGACAAAATGACAATACAATTACAGATAATAATTATTCATACAACACACATATAACCAAACAAAAATATCACAATAAATAGATTAGATATTACAAGTTCCATGACTTGGGTTTTATACAGAGCAGCCCTCACCAGACATCTTACATAGGGATTTAAATTTAAAGGATTATTTTGTTAAAATATATTTTAGAGTATGGTTATATACCAACAGACCTGCCCGTGACTGATGCACAAAGCTGATTAATCTGTTAAATATCAATTTTGTGCAGAAGTCACCAGGGGACGTTGCCTATCAAGGTTGAGGTTAATCCACTATGACATAGGTTTATCATATGCTTGCTCTGTATCTTGTTATATAATAAGTACATGTACAGATACAATATAAGAAAAGAAATCTACACTATATCTCATCTACTTTTGATCAGAAATAAACTGAACTACTTATCTAATTTTCTTTAATTCACCTCTGTGTATGGTTATCTACCAACAAAATTGCCTGTGTCAAATGCATAGAGCCAATTTTATGCAGAAGACACCAGGGGACGTTGCCTACAAGGATTGTGTTAAATCCATAATTATCAAACATTTATATATATAACTATATATGTCTATGAATGGTTTAAATGAGAAAGAAAAACAGTAAATATATAATTAAGGTTAGAAATTCTGTACAGTAGTATGAAGGAATTGCATGTATCTGAGGTCTGGAGTTGTTTATCTCAGAGAATGCTGAACAAAAACAAAGATCTAGATTGTCAGTATTTGGCCACAGCTTTATTATACAAGTACAACAATAAATAAATAAATAAATAAATAAATATATATATATATATTTGAAATATAAGATAAGATTAAAGTTCAAGTCTATATATTGGTCGCCGCAACTTGATGGCAGACCATAAATGAATTAGCAACTGATATCTATGGGGGATGAGCAACCCTGGGAAACAGAGGTTTACTCCAGAATTTAGATATTTGCTAGTTGACAGTTAATAAAAAGGGGGGCCAGTGCAGTGAAAAATCTGCCTTATTGTCCGAAACCACCATTTGCACGCTTCTCACACTCCACGACGATACCAAGACTGTGCTTTTTCCTTGCAAGGCTCCTCAATCCTCAAGCTCCAAGCTGTCTCAATACCTGAAAATATTCAAGAAAAGGAAGCGAAGTACCAATTTCATTAACAAGATGATTAGCAAAATATATTACAAAATGTATTAACTTTGTGCGTGTTATGTAATGGAGGTGGGTGGGAGGGTTCATAAAATTTAGATTGCCAAACCGACATTTTTCCTGTCACCTCCTTTCAGACGATTTTCAAAAAGACCGAACCTCGATTTGGTTTTTCTATTTTTGGACAGGTTTAACCAATCACCAATCATGTGTTTAAGGAATACTAGAGCGAAAGCAACAACAGCCAACAACTATACTAGTCAGTCTTCCTTCGATAAAGGAATTTAATGCTGAATACATTAAATTCACTTATCTCAGAGAATGCTGAATAAAAACAAAGATCTAGATTGGCAGTATTTGGCCACAGCTTTATTATACAAGTACAACAATATATATATAAATAAATAAATAAATAAATATATTTGAAATATAAGATAAGATTAAAGTTCAAGTCTATATATTGGTCGCCGCAACTTGATGGCAGACCATAAATGAATTAGCAACTGATATATATGGGGGATGAGCAACCCTGGGAAACAGAGGTTTACTCCAGAATTTAGATATTTGCTAGTTGACAGTTAATAAAAAGGGGGGCCAGTGCAGTGAAAAATCTGCCTTATTGTCCGAAACCACCATTTGCACGCTTCTCACACTCCACGACGATACCAAGACTGTGCTTTTTCCTTGCAAGGCTCCTCAATCCTCAAGCTCCAAGCTGTCCCAATACCTGAAAATATTCAAGAAAAGGAAGCGAAGTACCAATTTCATTAACAAGATGATTAGCAAATATATTACAAAATGTATTAACTTTGTGCGTGTTATGTAATGGAGGTGGGTGGGAGGGTTCATAAAATTTAGATTGCCAAACCGACATTTTTCCTGTCACCTCCTTTCAGACGATTTTCAAAAAGACCGAACCTCGATTTGGTTTTTCTATTTTTGGACAGGTTTAACCAATCACCAATCATGTGTTTAAGGAATACTAGAGCGAAAGCAACAACAGCCAACAACTATACTAGTCAGTCTTCCTTCGATAAAGGAATTTAATGCTGAATACATTAAATTCACTTATCTCAGAGAATGCTGAATAAAAACAAAGATCTAGATTGGCAGTATTTGGCCACAGCTTTATTATACAAGTACAACAATATATATATAAATAAATAAATAAATAAATATATTTGAAATATAAGATAAGATTAAAGTTCAAGTCTATATATTGGTCGCCGCAACTTGATGGCAGACCATAAATGAATTAGCAACTGATATATATGGGGGATGAGCAACCCTGGGAAACAGAGGTTACTCCAGAATTTAGATATTTGCTAGTTGACAGTTAATAAAAAGGGGGGCCAGTGCAGTGAAAAATCTGCCAAATTGACTGAAACGACAGATGCTCGTCATGTGTCGTTTCAGGAAACCGCCACAGAATGGGGGGGGGGGGGGGGGTTGAACAGCACAGTTGTGCCAATACTGTTAAATATATATCTATAACTAATATATAACTAATATATAAATAATGTATTTCTAGTATATATATGGCATATTTATATATATGAATAACAAATTGAAATAGCACTGTTATATTCAATATAATATATTTCTAGTATATATATGGCATATCTACATCAATATATATGTAAATAACAAATTGAAATAGCACATGAATGTCTGTGCTTGAATGTATATACAAATTCAGAACTTCTAGTATACTTATGTTGTTGGTTTGAATGTTGTTGAACGCCACTTACAGCAATTTTTCAACTATATCATGGCGTTCAGTTTTTTATTGGGGGAGAAAGCCGGAGAACATCCCGACCTACGGTGGGAAAACTTGCTCTAGTATATAAATTTAACTAAATATTTGCAGAAACAGATATACAATTACGAATTTTTAGTATGCATATGTCATAGTAAACTAAATAATTGCAGCATGTTGATTTGTCTAAATATTTGTTTATGTAACATTTTTGGTCAATAACACGAACACAATTTGTCGAAATTATTTTGAAAATTTCAAGCGACCAGGGAATAATAACATACAGAATTGCATTCTAACCAATACATTACCAAGATCATTCCGCCCAATATTTATCATAATAAATTTTTGGAGGGTCTTCCAATTTAATAAAGGTTCCAATATAACCACCGAGTTAATGCATTCTTTATGATGTATAAGCAAACAAGGCAGAACTTGTTTGTTTCCTTGCAAGGCTCCTCAATTTACAAGCTCCAAGCTGACACAATACCTGAAAATATTCGAGAAAAGGAAGCGAAGTACCAATTTCATTAATGAGTTAGCAAAATATACTACAAGATGTTTGACCTGCCATACTTGTATAGCATTCGGAATCTGTAGTGTTTTGTTTGTAAATACTAGAATAAACAGCAACAAACAAATAAAGATATGAAGTGTAAATTATGTGTAAACAGTTAAAGTTTAGTTACATGAAGGGATTCTAATATAATTTTTGAAAAAAAACATTGGATTTCTGCATTCCAAGAGATTTTATATCTTCAGTTGACAATTCTTTCCATGGAGGAATGTGTTGCCATACCAATGTGAAATCAGTCTTTGAGTTAAACAGGTAGTCCGGTTCCCACTGCGTGTTAGATCAAGTCTGGGCCTCTAAAACGCAGAACTATTGACGCCCAGCTGGCGTGTGCCAAGAAATAAGATGTTAAATTATTTGATAATAAAAATTGCCGGAGATGCATGTAATTCATTTATTTTAACTGGCTATATCGTAAATTGTTGCAAAACCAACGGTTACCATAAAAGAAATGTAAAATGAAACTGATCCCGGTAGTTCAATAAATTTTGTAACCAGTCTTAGTTAAGCTGGGTCCGGTATGACTTGTACCTTTAACATAAATGGTTGCAGAAAATTAATGTGTAATAATTCCTGTGAATACAGAACAATAATTCATGTTAAAAGGAAATGTGGACAAAATACAAATACGAATACAAATATTTATTAGCACAAACTCATGGTACAGGCAGTGATTTTGTTGCCTTTTTTAAAAACAGCCCCCTCCTTTTCAATTGGGAAAATTTATCGATGTTTTTCTTGAAATTGGGAAAACAAAGCAATGGTTTTACACATATAAAAAAAGGAAAACAACAGTAAGCAGTCAATAAAATAACTAAATTGATCTTTTGTTAGATATATTTATTTGATTTGTGCGAGATATGTTCAAACATCTGATGACTGCAGAAACTTCCATTTTGTTTGATTTTATATTATCAAGATGTTTGGAATGATATGGATTTATTTTGAGCATTTAAGTATAAAGTATCAATGACAAACCAGAAAAAAATACATTACAATAGAATAACTTGTTTTAAAATAAATTGCTAGAATTATAAATGAAGTACATGTATAGTTAAAAATTTGAATTTGAATCCTATAAAAATAGTATGTATTTTATGTAAAATGCACTTAAACTTATTTAAACATATTTAAAATAAGAAAATGAAAATGACTGCTAAAATACTAATTATTATTATGTTTAAATCGGTACAATACTCATTTTATAACACTGGCGGCATCGTATTGTGCAATTTCCGGCAAACAGTTCATATCCGCTCCGGAACTTTTCTAAACTTCTTTTGCTTTGAACTGGTTTCTGGTATTATTTTGCCGCTGCACAGTTTGTACAATGTAAAAGTCAGACGGGAATCAGCTTACACTGTTTTGTTATGGCGCGTAAACACGATAAACACGGAGTGACAAATATACGAAGGTTTCTTATTAAAATGTTAACAAAATTGAACGGCAAGTAGCCCTCCAACGGAAGCCATGAATAATCCTGTTCTTATGGTTTTCTGTTGGGATTTTTGTCATAAATTGGGAAATATTTACACAAAATTTGGGAAATTTGATCCAGGGGAAGCAGCCGAAATTCGGAGGCAAATTCAAGCTAACAAAATCACTGGTACAGTACATGGTTAAGGCACAACAATTTAAAGGATCAATACAAAGTGTGTTATACAAAATGTAATACAATTCTTTACATTAATTGTATTTATTATTATATTATATAATATAGTATACAGATGATATAACCAATCAAAATTACGTTTTATATAATATAACTTTTTCTTAATTCAAAGCATTCTAAAATAAATGTAGCAGTAAGTTTTAGACAAAATTCAGATTTGCTATTCAACAAAAAGCATAATAGGGATTTGTTAAAAGATTTGGGATTAAACTTTTAATTTTCTTAAGAAATGTACTTCTTATCAGCTTATAATTTTTGCAATGCAACAGAAAGTGCTCTTCATTTCATTCGATTTAGTTTTTGGTATCTTCCCTTTTCTATCATTAGATTATGAGCACTGATACAAATTTTACAAAGAGCAGCCCTGTCTTTAGCTTTCTTTAAGATATCTATCTAAATAGCGAGGTCTGCATCCTATTTTAAAAATTTTTGAAAAAAAATCTAGTTTTGGAGATGTGTCTATAAGTGTATTTTGATTTTGGAGATTTTGATCATTTAATCTAATTTTTATTTGATTTAAGTATTGTTTAAGTGAGCTTAAATCATGATTTAGAAAGGAAACTCCTAAATTATTTAATACTGTTTTCAGTTTGATAAACCAATTGTTTGAGTGACTAGAATTTTCAAAATTTGTTTTTACTAAAGAATTTTCCGAGTCTAAAATATATTCTAGATATTTGATGCTTGAGTACAGAATTTTACTTTTTAAGGGAAGGAACTCCTAAATTATTTAATACTGTTTTCAGTTTGATGAAGGAAGTCGACATAGTTCAGCTCGACATGCATCATTAGTAGCTTTGCACTGTACACCTAGAATTTCTTTTATAAATTTAAGATGTAATTTTTCAAATGGTTCAGTATCTTTAAGGTTGGAGAAAATACCCCATATTTCACTGCAGTATGTGATAATGGGTAAAATTAGTTTATCAAAGAGTTTTTCTAATTATTTGCAAGGGTTATTTAATCCAATTAGCTTTTTAATTTTAAAATATGCTCTTCTGGCTTTTTCCATCAATGTGTTAATAGCTAGATTAAAGTTTCCATTACATTTTATTAAAATGCCTAGATAACAGTACTGAGATACCGTTTCTAGATATATAAATTATTATATTTGAATTGGTTTAAAAAAAGGTTTTACCATTCGAATTAAATACTACTACTTTGGATTTATCAGCATTTACATGTAAATTCCATATTGAACAGTATTCCAGCATGGCAATGAGACAGTTTTGCAACCCTTCCTTACTCTGAGATATTAGGACAATATCATCAGCATTAAGAAGAATGCTTACTCTAATACCACCAAAGACCACTGGGTAATATATGTTGTTTTCCAGTTTTTTGTTGTATCATCTATAAAAAAGTTAAAGAGAAGAGGACTCAAAACATCACCTTGTTTAACCCTCTTTCAGATATAAATGGCTCACTTAGACCATTTGAAAATTTAATTTTACACATAGTATCAGTATACATGGAGTATATAATTTTAAATATTTTATTAGGAGTGTTATGATTTTGCAGTTTATAAAAAAAAAACCAATTCTCCACACTGTGTCAAAGGCTTTTCTTAGGTCAATGAAGGCTGCAAACACTTTGATTTCCATTTATAGTTATCTGTGATAGTTTTTAGAGTAAAAATGTGATCAGAAGTCCTGCTTTTCTCTTTAAATCCTATTTGGTTCTTACTTATTAGAGAGTTGTTATTCATAAATTTCAAAAGTCGATTGTATATAATCTTATTAAATAATTTTCCTTAGTTTGAGCTGATAGATATTCCCCTATAATTATTAGGGTCAAATCTATTACCTTTTTTATGTAATAAAACTAAATAGCTTTCATTCCAAGATTTAGGGAAGATACCATGTGAAAAGATCAAATTTAAAAGTTTACAGAGTGGTTTAATTAATGCTGTGGTACTATTCTTCAGCATTTCATTAGAGATGAGGTCTGATGATGCACTTATACCATTTTTAAGTAATTTAATTGCTTTTATTATCTCCTCACAGGTGATTTCATTGTTCGACTCACCTGAGACTGAGAAGTTAATATTTGATTTTAGGGTCTCAAATTCCTTAGTGATATTTGTTGTTCATTACTATATGCAGTGTCAGCTTTATTTAGTTTTTTGTAAAATGATATGAATTCTTCCTTTGGAATATCAGTGTCATCAATTCGACCAGCTGATTCCCTTTCAAGTTTATTTATCATGTTCCGAAATACTTTTGGATCTTGGCACAGTTGTTAATTCAGAACAAATTTTGTTTTTATATGACTTTCTTCAAATTTGCAAAGACGTCTGTATTTTGATCTAAATGAATAGAATTTTTTCCTATATTCATCTTTTCTGGGAAATTTATTTACAAGTTTTTTCATTTTTTCTGTGTTCCTGAGATCTTTACATGACTCTGAGAACCAGTGTCTAGTTTTAGGGGGTTTTTTTATATTTATTTTTTATTTTTTATTTTTTTTTATATTTTTATTTTTAATGTTGCTAGGGGGTTTAACAATTTTTTCTGGCATTTTCTTGTAAAATTGTGGTTAAGGAATCAGTAGCCAAATTAATGTCATTAAATTTAGTTGTCATAAATGTATCAAGTTTTTGTTTACTTTCAATACTATTTATATTCTGGGAATACAGTTCAACTAATTCTTTTGTCGATATAAATTTACATGGAAGTGGTTCCAGTGAATTTTGAAAGCTGCTCTTTACATGAAAATTTGTTAACAATGAACAACTAATCATACAATGGTTTGATAAAGAAGTGAAATCATGTACAGTAAAATCAGCAACAATATTGAATATATCATTAGAAACAATGATATAATCCACAACACTACATCCATTATATGTAACACAAGTGTATTTCCTAATAAATCTCCAATGGTTCTACCATTTAGTATTTTTACTCTAGATTCTTGACATGTATTCAAAAGAAGTTTACCACTTCTATTAATTGGTTTACTGTCAAAAAGCTGTGACCGTGATAGGAGGGAAGCAGGGCTTTACTCCTATTTTTATTTAAATAGAAATGCTTTACTCGTATTTATATGTCCATAACATTATTATTATTATTGTTTAGGGGAAATTTGAAACTAGAATTACAAGATATTGATAAAATGTCGGGAGCTCCATGATGCTTCCCGGGCCGTGGATGCTTCGTGGATGCTACATCCCAGATGTGATAAAATTAAAGAAATTGTTAAACCATCCTGAAACAAAATAACATTTTTCAAGATTTCCGGGGTTGGAAGATCATTAAACAAATTTTTCTTCCAAAAGACGTGTTGTTGAATGGAAGATTAATAAGGATTATAAAATTTAGATTGCCAAACCGACATTTTTCCTGTCACCTCCTTGCAGACGATTTTCAAAAAGACCGAACCTCGATTTGGTTTTTCTATTTTTGGACAGGTTTAACCAATCACCAATCATGTGTTTAAGGAATACTAGAGCGAAAGCAACAACAGCCAACAACTATACTAGTCAGTCTTCCTTCGATAAAGGAATTTAATGCTGAATACATTAAATTCACTTATAATTGGGACAGATATTATATATACATTTATTGAGATGTAAGCGATCTTCACTGAAAAATGAACAGTGGAACAAAAGTGTTTTTCATCCTCTATAACCCCCACAGAACAATGTAAACAAAGTCTATCCTGTCTGAGGATACCCTGATATCTTCCCAGCTCTCTTCTAAGTCTATGCGCAGATATTCTAAATTGAGTAAGTTTTCTCCTTTGCTCAAAATCTGATATAATTGTAAGATAATTTTCATATCCAAAATTGTGTTTAATATTTGTATAAACAGATAGTTTACCATCACCAAGAAGTGATTTTTGTTTATACCAAAGACCTATATAGTGATCCTTCATCATTTCCTTAAGTGAATTTTTAAAATTATAAGCTGATATGTCTTTTAATCCATCATGTTTTTCAAAAAATAAGTTTTTGAGAATGTTAATTGACCCATACCAAGAAGGTTTTTGGTTTTGATATAAATCCTTGGATAGATTAAATGCATCTTTAAGAATAGAAAAATTATCCGATAGGTTTTCCAAGCGATGCCAATAAAGCATTTGGGCTTTCACAATATTGAGGTGTAAAGGTAGCCTTCCAAGTTCTGAAAGTACTGCAAAGTTTGTACTTTTTTTCCACATCCAAGTACATATTTACAAAATTTTACATGGGCCTGTTCACAAATTAGATTTTATATATATATCATTTACAGTAATATTCTTATTTCTTTCAAAGATTCTGGAGAATGGGTTAAAATGACCCCATATTTCAAAACAATATAGCAAGATTGGCAATATTGTGTGATCAAATACATGTATAGAGATTTTAGGTAAAGGACCATAGGAAATAAGGTCTTTACAGAGTTTAAAAAGTTAATCCTAAGTATTTATATTTTGATACACATTCTACACTTTCACCTTTATATGTAAAGTTGAATTTCAAGTGTCTACCTGCCTTATTAATACAAGAATTTTCGTTTTGTCAAGGTTTACAGTTAATCACCACTCATCACAATACTTTTCTAAAATATCAAGTTTTTGTTGAAGGCCCTTTGCTGAGGAGGATAGTAAAACAATGTCGTCTGCATACATTAAACAGTGCACAGATTTAGATTTTAGTAGTAAAGGGTCTTCTGCTGACTTTAAGTATGAGGGTAGATCATTGATAAATATTTTGAATAAGTTAGGACTAAGGTTGTCTCCTTGTTTAGCACCCAATTTATTTTCAAATAATTCAGTACGAGTAGTAGGGCTTACTTCCACACAAGATTTACTAACATGGTACATTGATTTAATGATTTTATAAAAATGTGTTCCAACATCTATTTGTAGTAATTTAAGTTTTAAACCATTGTGAATAACTGTATCAAAAGCTTTTCTCATATCCACAAAGCAGGCAAACACTCGACCATCTTTATGATTACAATAATTATCAACAATACATTTAAGAATGAACATATGATCAGATGTTCTTGCTTGTTTTGTAAAACCTATCTGAGATTCATTTGTTATTTTATTTTTTTTCCAAAAATTTATCAAGTCTACTCTTATGTTAAGAATACTATTAAACAGTTTGCCAACAGAGCTAGTGATTGTCAAGCCTCTATAATTATTAGGATTTTCAGAATCATTACTTTTATATAAAGGTTTAATGTAACCATCTGCCCAGGTTTCAGGGTAAAAACCATAAGTAAGACAGGAGTTAAACATTTTAGCTAAACAATTAATTAGATATGTTTGGCTGTGCTTTAACATTTCATTTGAAATAGAGTCCAATCCAGGGGATTTATTTGCTTATAGCAGCCAAAATTTCTGATTGTGTTATTTGATAATCTAGTTCATTAAATATATAGTTTTTTCCGCAGTGTTCAATAATGTATTTATCTGTTTCATTCTGTCACTAAATTCTAACTTAACAGAGTTTAGGTCTTGAAAATGACTAAGCCATTGTGTTGACGATATATTGTTTTCTTGGTCAGAAGTATTCTTGTTTTGAAAATCATTTATGAGTTTCCAATAAAGTTTCGGGTTATTTTCATGTAGCCCTTCTAGATCTTTAAGAATAGATTTTTTAAAATTCTTTTTTTTGGCTTTTCTAGCTTTTGTGTATTCACGGTTTAGTCTATAGAAATGGTTTCTTACATGGTTTAGTTTATAGAAATGGTTTCTTACATATGTATCATTAGGAAATTTAGAATAAACAGAACCATATGTTACAAGATTATGTCTCATTTTTTTTAAGTCTGAATCAAACCATTTATTCTTCTGTTGATTATCCTTTTTCTTTTTAGTTTTGGTTTTACGAATAGATTTCTCTGCTGCAGATATAAATATGTTAGATAATTTTGTTGCTGCATTGTTTATAGATTCTATAGAGTTTTCTATATTATTTATTTCAAAATCTTGTATCAAGTTTTGGATATCAACAGAAGACAATGCAGTTTGAAATTTACCAGGAGAGTCATCTGACCATATGTATTTACATGGTAATTGTATAATATTGTCATTTTTATCTTTATCAAGACATGTATTATAAAATGCTGACATTTTCCATTCAATTTTAGCATGACAATCTGATAATGTTGGTATAAAATCATTGACCTTAAAATATAACACTTGATTCAGGGCACCCTCCGACAGGATATGTCTCAAGAAATGTTAATTTAAAACCTTTATTTTTTATACGCAATAATTATAGATGTTATAAAAACTACTAATTTATTAACAAATATATAACGTCTGCAAAATGACAGTCCCATAGGCAAGATTTTACTCTTCAGTGTACCTATAACATTTAGTCAAGAAATTTTATCACTTTTTTCTCAAGTCAAGTTTCGGTGTTTTGGGGGCAAAATTGAAGTAAAATAGTCCGAGAACCCTCTGCCGTCTTGCCGTCCAACGCTTTTGTTTTACTTTGAAGGGAGCGTTGGATGCTCCCATCAAAATAAAAAAAGGCGTCGGACGCTCCCATCAAAGTAAAAAAAGCGAGAGCGTGGGACGCTTCCATCAAAGAATAAAAGCGCTGGACGCTCCAATCAAAGTTAACAAAGCGTTGGACGCTCCCATCAAAGTTATAAAAATACCGGACCGTGGGATTCTCCCATCAAAGTAAATAAAAAGCGTTGGACAGCAGAGGATTCTCGGACTTGGAGTACACGTGCAACCAGGGCACCCCTTTTGTTTACGGCCTTGTATGATAGTATCATAGAAACTGTTACAAATCGAAGTCCGAGAAACCGGCAAATTACAGAACCAAAAACCAAAAATGTAGTAATTACATCAATGGCCCCGACTTATTACAGGCATTTCAAAAGAAATGATGGGTTAAACCAGGTTTTATGGCATATCAGTTTCACAGTTAGGGGACTACGTTCAAGTTATTTGAGTTCGGTCAGTTTGATTGTAAGATTACAATATTTGTTAGATAGTTTGCTGACAAATAGTTCATGCAAGTCTGGTAGGTGTCACCTGACCTTGACTAGAATTCATAATCACTACGCTAATGTTTATGGATAAGGTTACTTCTGTTGTAACTATAACTATGAATGGTAGGATGAATGAGTGGCATGACATATAGGTTCTTGTTGAATAGTACAAGTTTCGCCTGACCTTGACATTCAATATCATGGTACAGTGAATACGTTAAAGTTTGTGGATTAGGTCAGTGTAACTAAGCATAGTGTAACATTTGACAATAATTGGAATTTAGGCTCCTGTTGAATAATATATAATAGTCTAGAAGGTGTCATATGATCTTGATCTCGACTTCACGGTGACAACATTTAAGTTTTGGATTAAGCCAGTGCCTTTGTAAAAATGCATTTTTTTAAGTTTTAAGTTGGGAACATTTTGTACAAAAGTTGCTAATGATTAACAGATGAAGCCAAATGGGTGTCGACTGACATTGACCTCGGTCCATTGACTATGTTAAAGTTTTTGGATTATCTCAGTTCGGCTGTAACTATGCATAGTAGGATATCTAAACAGAATTTAAGTGCACCTTTGAAATGGATCTATATCTCTTCCTTATACTAATTATGTTTTGGATAAACTTAGCAGTACAAATTAGATTTAAATACTAAGTATTGTTTTTTTCAAAAGTAGATATTTTGTTCGCTATTATATAATTGTGTAACAGCTTGTCTTACCAATAAGGTCACACAAAAATAATTTGTTTGACTTGACGGGATGCAGGACACCATCCTCCGTTTTTTTCAGGAAATCTCAGAATAGATATCGCACTGATGGTAAAATAAACATTAATATCCTTCATTATTAACTCATAATTTCCATAAAGTTTTTAAATACTATGACAGACTTCTAACCTTAATATCAAATCTATTTATTTATGGTTTAAACACAAAGTTTTCGATATAACGAGTTCGGTATAGGCAAATATAATGAAAATTTAATCTTTAACAAGGGAGGTAATTCTGACAAAATCTATATTTTTATTACTTTTTTAACAGTTTTTTACCAACAGAAAAAACTTTTAACCCAGACAGCCCTTATTTAAAATTAGCTTCTGTCTGTATCTTCTATCAATTAATATTTTGATAAAATTTAACGAAGAAATATTGATTACCAAGTTTTTGTTTAGAAAGCTTGCAATACTCAAAAGCAAAGATTTTTGCATGAGAAAATGTTTTTCTATATTACTTAAACCAGAACCTGCCTGTAACAGGTATCTAGACATCTTGTGTTCACATTTGGTGAATATTTGATGAGCAGAACAGATTTTATTTTACTGAAACCATCTTCAAATTAAAGCTGAATGGAAAATAACCTATAGATTTGGCAAGCATGGAAGCACGTGAAGTGTATCGCTCATGCGCATGATAGCACCAAAATAAGACCATATTTTTAATGCTATGTCTGTATGCTCAAATTACTGCAAAGATGGGTTATTTTCAAGAGGGCCAAAAATGGTCCTTACCCTACCTTGTCCTTTGTGAAAGTTTGTCTGTATTCGTAATAAGGATGGGAGAGATAATATTCTTCCTCAGTGTCATTTTTCAAGTATTTATATAAATAGGCCTTATTAGTTTTCTCTTATTTATTTATCTTATTAAGGGTGATATCTTTATAAAATATATTTACATTAGTTTTAATATCATGACATTCGTAAGTCTACTACGAATTTTGGAATTGGTACAATTAGTAAAATCTTCTAAATCTGAATGAATATCTTTAGTCACAGTTTTGGCATATATATCACTGTAAATATAACGGACGCGAACGCGTCCAGACGCGTTTAAATTTTATACGCATAGTGTGCAAAGATTTAACACTGCATGTTCAAGAAGTGTTCATCTTAACACATAGTGTCCAAGTTTTAAACATCTGTGTTTAAAACGTTCACATTCAAGTGTTCAATAAAATTAACACTTCAGTGTTAAAAAGGTGTAATGAATTTGAACTTTGTTTTTATATTATTTTGATGCAAATTGAATGAATTTAAAAAAAAACATAAATAATGATATTGTTAAAATGCCTTTAACAAAGCTATTTAAAGTTACATTGGTGTTCTCTGTCTTATTTCTTACAAACACATGTTTCAGTGAATAAAATAATGATCAATAATGTGCAGTAGTCATGTCGTTCCTTTTATTAATTTATAGTACACATTTCCAAAATACTTCTGTTGCAAACATTTGTATTATGGTTTAAACTTTTTCATAAATGTTCTAATCTGTTCTGTTATTGAACACTGTGTGTTAATCAAGTGTTCTATTTCTGAACACTGGTGTTCAAAATTTACCGCGCTATATAGTACCAGAATGCACCATGGAACCACCGGAAGTCTGCCTGTTTCAGTTTTTGGGCGGTGGAATTCAAAGATGCAGACGTAAAATATACCTGCAGTTGTCATGGAGAATGAAGGATTACTTTGTTCATTTACAACATATCACTGTTGAAAGTTCATTCGAATAACCCCAACTTGTTTGTTAATTGTGGGTTTGGAGCATATGACATGAGTGTACAACCCGTATCATGTCAGAGATATACAATTATAAGGCACACAGGAATAAGTATTATCTATCCAAACTAAAGGACGAATAGAAAGAGATGCTGGGCATATAGAAATGTGAGAGACTGTGCTTCGTAACGGACCTATACTTATACCAAAGAATCGCAAAATTTATTGAAAGTGGTGGTGGCAGAATTTACCTGTTTAAAATACAGTTTCTGTATATATTTGAATATTAAATTTACTGTCTCCAGTAATATAGGGAATGCAAGACTCTTGGATGATTTCAATGAAACTCTTGCAGGATGGATAGAGATATTGTGTATTCAGACATATAACTAAACTGCATCTGTCATTTTTTCTTTGGACAAACTTGTGGTCATGAACTCCTGTGCCATTTTAGAGTGCATACATAGCTATATGTAGCAACGTTGTTTGTTTCTCTTTTAGCATATGCTATGTGTGTTAAATGTTACAACTCATCAGGAAAGTGCATTCAACAGAAATGAGATTGATGCTTTTTCTAAAACAGTTTTATTCAGAGTGTATTTAAGTAGTTTCATTATGTCTGATGTATCAATGGTGTATACATGTTTGTATTAAATGATATGTTACCACTCAATTTATGTGGTTTTTTAATACAAAGTAATTTACTATGTATTATTGTATTATTGGCTTAAATAGAAACTCTTTTTTGAGGTATGTTAAATATTTTCATGCAAAAATATATAATTCTAGTGCATTCATTTGTTACCAATGAATCTGATTGGATAATGACTTCTGAAAAACCATAGTTTCTGTACTTGTTACTATTGGAAGACGGCATCTTAAATAATCTGATTAATTAAAAATGACATTTTGATGCTCAGTTCATGGTATAGTATAGTAATTTAAGCGTTGCCTACATAAAATGTAATGATCTGGTAATTTTATTATGCTTTTATCAAAATAATTGTGTTTAATTGAATTGGGTTTAGCGCCACTTTCATCAATTTTCAGCTATATCATTACCTCTAGTATTTATTGGGATAGGAATCTTTCCTATACCTATCAATAAAAATAAAATTCTCTCATTTTTTAAAGATATATTTGTCTTCAGAAATAATTGTAAACTTATTATTTTTGCAGCATAAAGATTTTGATGTTTTTACTAACTGAGACATTTAAAAAATTAATATTTATCTTATTATTTTATTTTTATTGGCGATGAAAATATACAAAAATTGTTTTAAGTATGGTTAAAATGTATTTTCTACAGATACATTTAAATAGTATATTTAGATTATTGATTGCAGTACATCTTCATTTCCAAATTGACAGGATCCTACTTTTCAATTTACTTAGTCGGAACATGTTACCCTCTGAACATGTTCGAAATATGAACATTACAGTGTTTTACTTTTTAACATTTCTCTTTGAACACTTGAAAAGTGTGTTCAGAATCTTCACATTCTTTCTTTGAACATGTTCTGTGTGTTCAAAAAGTGTTACAGGGCCTTAGAACACGTCTTGGCATTAAATTCTTGAACATATGGACGTGTTCAAAATATTGCACACCAGGTATTCAAAACGTTAACACTAGTGTTTAAAAACGACACACTTAGACACCCAACAGCAGAACACCAGTGTTCAAAAACTTAACACTTGGCATAAATATGATGAACAACAGTATTAATTTTGGGAACGCCATTAACGTTCAATAAGTGTTACAAAAAAGTGTTCATTAGGTGTTCTCAGTTTTGCTACTTGAATTTACAGTGTACCATTTATAAGTTCCTTCTGTATCTAAATGTTTTGTTAACTGAAAGGCTTATTTAAGTAAAGGATTAAGATCTTGATAATTAAAACCTTGCTAGGTATTTTAAGGTTTGAATGTCTATAAAGCATTCTAACAGATTTCTATTTTAGTTCAGCTCTGTTGACAACATTTGTTGAACATCTTTTTGTTCCTAATGTACTTTTACAGAAGAGTAAATGAACTTTTTCTGAGTGTGTTTTATCAATAAAGTTAAATATATTCACATCTTTGTTCCTTTTACCAGCACGTTCTTTTGCTCTATAATACTTTAGATGTATCCATATAATAAATTTCTGAGTTAAAGCATAGAATAGGTTTTACCAGGGTATCAAGGAGATTACATGTTAGTTTAACTGGCACATCTTAAATGAAGTATATGATTTGATAGAGAATAGAACTGCGTGCTTTTATGACAAATGTTCACTGTTCCATTTTATTTTATTATGCTTCCAAGATATTTATATTGTTGGACAATTTCTATGTCATTATTTTTATATTTAAAAAAATATTTGGAATATTACGTGGATTATATTGAATTATCATTGATTTAGTTTTACTGACATTTACTGATATAGGCCTCAGCTGCCAGTTATCACAATATGTTGACAGGTTTACTCGACTATTTTGTAAACCAGAATAACTCTTAGATATTAAAATGAGATCACCTGCAAATAATAGACTATTTATACTACTTTCCAAAATTTTGGTGCATCACACTTGCTGGATTCTAAAAAATTAGCCATATCATTAACAAATATATTGAAAAGAGTGGGGCTTGTGGAATCTCCTTATTGCATACCCTTTTCTATGCCAAAGAATTTTGAGTGTTTACCGTTATATTTATAAACTGACATTTTAAAATATTATACATCTTTCTTCCAATTCCAACTTTAAGCAGCTTATACAATAATTCATTTCTCCAAAGTGAATCGAAAGCTCTTTTTAAGTCAACAAAGCACAGTTTTTTTCTTTTTTATTGATTTTAGGGATTTTAGTATAAAGAGGCTGTCAGTAGTTCTGTGATTTTCTCTAAATCCAAACTGATTGGCACAAAATTTCTTGTCCATATATTTCACTATTCTTTCGTTACGAAAAGCACTAACAAGTTTTAAAAAACTGTTCATAAGAGAAATGCCTCTAATTATTTAATTTCTTTT
Source organism: Limnoperna fortunei (assembly GCA_944474755.1). NCBI lineage: Eukaryota > Metazoa > Mollusca > Bivalvia > Mytilida > Modiolidae > Limnoperna > Limnoperna fortunei. The sequence continues at coordinate 49,871,420 of OX104119.1, forward strand.
TATCTCCTGATTATGTCTCCCCTTCATGGAAGGGAGACATATTGTTTTACCATGAGTTCTTCATCTTATTCTTATTCTTTTTCTTATTCTTATTCTTCTCATGTCCGGGCCATATTCTTTGTCTTTTGAGATAGGCCTTAGATATTTGGTATGTAGGTATGTCACTACAAGACAATGTGTCGCGTATCAACATGATTGACCTTTGACCTCGTAGTCATTTTTGATGATATTGTGGACCATAGTCTTGTCTGTGCCATTACTTTTTGTCTTTTGACTTAGGCCTTAGATATGTGGTATATAGGTAGGTCACTACAAGCCGATGTGTCGCGTACCAGCATGGATGACATTTGACCCTTGACCACAAGGTCATTTTTGGTGATATTTTGGACCATAGTCTTGTCAGGGCCATAACTTTTTTGTATTTTGATATAGGCCTTAGATATTTGGTATGTAGGTAGGTCACTACAAGCCGATTTGTCGCGTACCAGCATGGTTGACATTTGACCTTGACCTTTGACCTCAATATCATTTTTGATTTTTTTTCTTTTGACATAGGCCTTAGATATTTGGTATGTAGGTAGGTCACTACAAGCCGATGTATCGCGTACCAACATGGTTGACCTTTGCCCTTGACCTTTGACCTCAAGGTCATTTTTGATGATATTTTGGTCCATAGTCTTGTCCAGGCCATAACTTTTTTTGTCTTTTGATATAGGCCTTAGATATTTGATATGTAGGTAGGTCACTACAAGACGTGGCATGTACCAACATGGTTGACCTTTGACTTTGACCTTTAAGGTCAAATTTTCAACTTTTTTGTTTTTAGACCTAAGACTTAGATATTCGGTATGTAGGTAGGTTAGCACCAGACGATGTATATCATACCTCAAGGTATGACCTTGGATGCCCTCAAGGTCAAATTTACAACAGAAAATTGTGTGTCCAGGCTATGACTTTTTTGCCCTTTGGTCTAGGGACTAGATGTTTGGTATGTAGATCAGTTCAAGAGAATGTATACCATACCTCAAAGTATTACCTCAGATTGTCTTTGACCTTGACCTTTAAAAAATCATATCCAACAATTGATGAAAGTATGAGTAATGATAGGTTTCTGTCGCAATATGAGCACCAACAACCGAGAAATAGCAGACCTTTGACCCCCCTCTACCCCTCCCGAAAAAAACCCATTGTCATCTTAGCAACATTGTCATTTTTTATAGAAACACAATCTCAACATAGTTCCAGATAAAAATTAATACACAATTTTCATAAGAAGGGGAGACATCAGTTTTAGTAACCTAAAACAATTTTAATTCATGAATTGTTACAATTAAGGACTTTTCCCATAATGGTGGGTAAATTTCTGTATTTAATAACAAATTAACAAGTTTTGCATATGATTTTAATGTAGTAATACTACTATGTTTTAATGTTTCTTTTTTATTATGTCTTCCCTTCATAGAAGGAAGACATATTGTTTTACCTTGGGTTCTTCATCTTATTCTTATTCTTCTTATACTTCTTCTTCTCAGCGGAACTTGTCCGGGCCATAACTTTTTTGTCTTTTGACATAGGCCTTAGATATTTGGTATTTAAGTAAGTCACTAGCCGATGTGTTGCGTACCAGCATGTTTGACCTTGCCCTTTGACTTCAAGGTCAATTTTGATATTTTTTTCCTGTCTGATGGTACTGGATCGATACACTACACATTCGTTTTGTTCAGCTCCAATGTGTATATTTATTTGCTCCCAAGATATTCCTAGTATTTATATTTGTACCCACAGATAAAAACATCCACCTTGTTGATACTATGGAAGGGGAGAAATTAGTTTTAATGCGCTAAAACAGTTGCCCCTAGTTCTAATATGATGTGCTTCAAATGCTTTGAGACAGCAACTGTGGAAAAAAAATTATTTGTATGAGCAACACTTGACGAGGAGGGCGTGTTTTGAAGGGCTGTTCCAATTACAAAACTGTAACTCCCAATGGAACGCTATTGCATATGACATATTAATGTTATTAATTGCGGCACGCGATATAGTTATCCTTTGCAATATGTTGTATGCTACATTGACGGAACAGCCAGTTTATGGCGGAAATGATGTTTTTCTAAAGGTACGTAAATATCATCAATGTACCATATTTGACATCGGAATAGAAATAATTCACAGAGGCTGCGATTTATCATTGTTTTACAACGGGGTGACCATTTATGTCGTATTATTTTATCCCGAGGGACAGCGGCATAAATGGTCAGCCCGTTGTAAAACAATGATAAACCCCTGCCTCTGTAAATTATTTTTAATTCTTTCAGGTCCTGCTTTTTTACCCAACTTTATTTTATTTATAATAAATTTTATTTCAGAGCAGGTTATAGGTTTATCTGTTCTACTAGTATCCTGTTTCTTTAATATTACTTTCTAGTTCTCTAACTTCCTTATTATACCCCCCGCTTTCAAGCGGGGGGTATATAGTGTTCATGGTGTCCGTCCGTCCTTCCGTCCGTCCTTCCGTCCGTCCGTCCGTCCGTCCGTCCGTCCGTCCGTTACACTTTCTATTATTTGCAACTCCTCCTACACCACTGAAAGGAATTTGATGAAACTTACACAGAATCTTTGTCTCATAGTGCCATTGTGCAGGAGATATTTAACATTTTGATCGGAATGATATTTGGGGTTTCCCATAGAAAAACATGGACTTTGTCATTGACCTAAGGGGTCCCTATCTCTTATGTGCAACTCCTCCTACACCACTGAATGGAATTTAATGAAACTTACACAGAATGCTTGTCACATAGTGCCATTGTGCAGGAGATATTAAACATTTTGATCGGATCGATATTTGGGGTTTCCCATAGAAAAACATGGACATTGTCATTGACCTAAGGGGGTCCTCATGTCTTATGTGCAACTCCTCCTACACCACTGAATGGAATTTGTTGAAACTTACACAGAATCCTTGTCACATAGTGCCATTGTGCAGGAGATATTTATTATTTTGATCGGAATGATATTTGGGGTTTCCCATAGAACAACATGGACTGTCATTGACAAAAGGGGATACCCATTTCTTATGTGCGACTCCTCCTACACCACTAAATGGAATTTGATGAAACTTACACAGAATGTTGTCACATATATCCACTGTGCACTAGATATATAACATTTCGATTGGAATGATATTTGGGGTTTCCCATAGAAAAACATGGACTTTGTCATGGACATAAGGGATACCCATCTCTTATGTGCAACTCATTCCTACACCACTGAATGGAATTTGTTGAAACTTACACAGAATCCATGTCACATAGTGCCATTGTGCAGGAGATATTTAACATTTTGATCGGAATGATATTTGGGGTTTCCCATAGAAAAACATGGAGTTTGTAATGGACATAATGGGATACCCATCTTTTATTTACAATTCCTCCTACACCACTGAATGGAATTTGTTGAAACTTATACAGAATCTTGGTCACATATTGCCATTGTGCATTGGATATTAAACATTTTTATCAGAATATTATTGGAGGTTTGCCATATAAAAACATGGACTTTGTCATTGACATAGGGGATGCCATTCTTTGGGGGATTGGGGAGGGTTACATGTATTATCTGCAATTTCGCCTTCACGTTTAACTAGATAAAGTTTCAATTTCATAATTAAGAACACCTGAATTTTCAAAGTAATTGTGAAGCGGGGGGTATCAATGGTGAGCATTGCTCACAGGTGTTTTTACTCTAGTTTATTTCTTGTTCTAAAGTGTTATTATGAGTTTTACATGTTCCTTGTTCTTGCAAATGTGTTTTTAGTTCCTTAGATTTTTTGGGTGTTCTCAGCATATTCCAGTATTCTTAAGGATTTTCACTTTGTAGATTTTCAAGTTTTCAATATAATTCTTTTTTTAAATTGAAATTTTCTTTGTTTAATTATTTTTTTCAGTTGTTTACACTTAGTTTAAATATCTGTTTTTTAATAAAACATTGTATGGATTTTCTCTAACATATTTGCTTTATAAATTGAGCTGTATTTTTATGTTCTTGTATAGTTTGATCTTTTGGGATATACTTTTTCCTTCTTTTATATTTTCTCTGATGTTTATTATTAATTTTACAACAGTTATTAGAAATTTTTGTAAGAATATCAGTTAGCTGCTTTGTGCTTCATCAACACCTTGTTTGACCTCAGTACAATTATTACTTTCAAAATCTAAAATATTATTTCTAATATCTTCAGATGCTAGATAGTCAAGTAAACGCTTTTTAGTAGTAAGACTATCCCACATATATTCATTTGTATCCTCCCATTCATTTTTTGGGAAGTTAATGTTATTTACATCATAATGACATTTAATAAATACTTCAATTATAAAATCTTAAAATATAGAACTAAGGAGAGAAGATTTTCACTCATAATACAATAATCTACTTTGCTATACCCATTATTAGACATACAAGTAAAATATCCACAAGAGTCACCTAAAAATCTGCCATTAAACATATGTAGCCTTGCTGAAATATACCCATCTAATAGATTTTTTCCTTGGACATTGACAACATTATCCATCAGTGTCCATAGCAGCCGGTGCGCCAGGTACGGCTTCCGCCGTACCAATTACTTTTGCAGGTACGGCATACCAATAAAATTTTCAGCAATAAAAAAAAATATTGCTCACGAAACCCATCTTTTAAGACCTGAGATTAAGTGCTAGGAAATCGCCAGAATGCAGGATTTTGCACCATTTACCCCAAGAGCTTCCGGGGTCCGAAAAGCGGCCCCGAACCCCCTGCCGTAAAGCCACCTCTGCGAGTTGGACAGAATGCGCGATCCTTATTAGCATTCCGCCGTACTTGTCCTAGTGCTAGTATTTTATGCCTATGAATACAAGAATATAGGTACTATTGTGGTACAGGTCAGTAAATTATGATCAATTTGTGTACCAACGAGTTGTATAATATTTTTCATTGTTGGAAGTGAATGATAGTGCATTATTTTACATTTATTTGTAAATTGATGGTGGAGCAGATGATCCTTTGTAACATCTATACAACTCTGTGAAGAAAGAAGAAAACATTCATTTAATTACAGCTAAATGTTGTACATGAATTTGCATTCAATTTGTACGATAAGGCCAAAATATGTATAAATTTGTGTTTCCTATTACTTCAACTACCATGAATGAATGAATAATACTATAATGAAAATAAAAATACGAAAATACACCAAAATGTCTTTTTTTGAAAATCACATCTGTATTGTATTGTATATTTAGGACTTGTGAAATAACTTGAGCACTTTAATTAACAGTATTTCAAATTAATATTTTATTTTGGTTGTTGAAAGTGGCAATGTCATACATTTCAAAGGACATTGAACATTATTAAATCCTTTTAATAAAAATCTGTGTGTGAACCCTGTAACTTTAATGTACAGTAAACTTGCACGTGTAAGCACATTTTGTTGAACTGTTTCACCATTGTTGCCCACTGGCATAAGAAATTATATATTGATAGATATGAGGGTATACTTTTTTTCACTAAAATGACATAGCATTAGCAGAGTTACAGTTTTCTTTCTTCCCCGGCCACTTTGTGTCGGAGGGACATTTTTTGCTCATCAATCGTCTGTCTGTCTGCAGCACATTATGGACACATCTCCACTGAAACCGCTTGACGGATTACTTTGATATTTGGTAGGATTAATCATTGTGATGTGTAGATGTTCATACTCTACCGTCATTTTGATTCGTCAGATTTTGAAGGAGTTATGGGACTTAGACCATTTCAGCAATAAAATACAATGGTAGATCTTGTCGACACGTCTTCTCTTATATCATTCAGTGGGTTGCTTTGATTGGATTAAGTGTTGTAATGTGTAGATTTGCATACTCTTAACCCTACCACCATTTTGATTCGTCAAAGTTATGCGACTTGGACACTATTACTAGTTTAGCAATAGTAAACAATATTGAAAGCAAATTTTATCAAGTGCTCTAATAAAGTGTGCACACTTAGCTGTTTAGCCCTTTCCCAAATGATTCTAATATTACATGTTTATTATTTGTTCACATATTTTTAGTTTCTCAAATCTCATAGGCAATTTGATACTGCTACTGCAACGGTGGGGGACATTTGGCTATGTGTTGCAATCTTCATTAATTTTCTTGCTTTGAAATTGAATGTACTTGGAGCAGTTGAGACTCCACTTCTGCAAACTATTCCAATATTATAATATTTGGTAAATAGGTCACTGATGAATAATACATGACAGTCTAGTATGTGCCACCTAATTTTGACCTCAATTTCATGTCAAAATTTTGATGTCGAGAGGTCAGGCGAAATAGGGTGTCTCTAAAACTTGAATTTTTTTCTTATTTTCCAGACTTGTCATTACATTTTACCAAAGTGGGTAAATATTCGTGTAATCAACTTCCCTTCAGCTTTCAACACAGCTGCCTGAACTTAAAAATAATAAATTTCTCTTGATTATACCACAACATAATAAAGAGTAATTGGTAAAATAAAGAGAAATTTATTATTTCTTTAGGGCAATGTTTCGCTATAGTGAATATACACTGTAAACTCATTTATTGGCGTTTTATTCCATAAAAAATAATTATTCTGACCTCAAGTGCCTGTGATCAGGAACCTATAAATCAACTAGTTATCCCAGCAAGCACATGACGTAAATCTAACGTTGGTTATAAGTTGTGAGAATGTCGGACCTGACGTTACTTATTTACAACGAAAATGCAACGTTGTTGTTACGTCTTTAATTCGTAACGTAATTAAGCACGTTTAACTGACGTTGTTAAAACGTTGTCAAAAATAGCAACATTTGTATAACATTGTGCAGACGTTGTTAAATCACGTAAAACATAACGTTAATTCAACGTGTTTTTTACGTTACAATAAACTTTAGCGAAGATATTTGCAACGTTCTTGTAACGTTTATTAGTGTTCGACTTATTAAGAACCCATATACGAATTTTGGAAAAAATTGTGTTGGGTAGTGGTAGATGGGGATTAGATATAAATATTTTACAGTTTAACACGTATGTTTTATAATAAAGAATATACCTGCCGTGGGTATTTAAATATCTTAAATATTTTAAAATAAATAAACAATTTTTTTTCTGTTTAAAAATCTTTCCTGGATTGAGGAGGGTGCGAGGGTTTCGACATAATAGATACTTTTACGTTTTAATAAATAAATGAATTTCCACAAGAATTTAATTAGCATGTTCCTCCTCAATCTTTAATTCAAATTATGTCTCTTACAGTGGTTTTGTTCCCTGGCGATATACTTTACATTGTATCAAGTTTTACGAATTTCTACCAGAATTTAATTAATTATTTCCCGGTCAGTTTCATTCGCTTTATTTCTCTGTATATCTCTTACATTGGTTTTTTGTTCTTGCCGATCGAATGTAAATAGCAGGGGTCATGAAATTACACAAGGGTTGTAAAACCACACCTGCACGCGAAATTTGATATCTTGTGAGTGTTTGCTATTGAAACAAAGAAAACTGGGTCATTCGCCACATGGAAAGAAAAGACACAGCTCAAAAGTAAGTACTATAATATATGAGATAAAATAGACAAATTTCATAAGAAAACGTTTAAAACATATTTTTGAAATTATTTAATTGAAAACAAGAATGAATAGGAGTGCGTGTATAAAATGCAGTAATATTTTAGACCTATTCATGTCATAAGTGTCAGAGGAAATCACACACTGGATGTTCACTCTGCAGATGTAAGACCTCGACGATAGGTCAGAGTGCGGAAACGCTCCTATCCATGTCGTGTCCTGGAGTAGGCCAACGTTACAACGTAGCAGCCGGCCGCTAGTAGGACATATGTTGCCGAGTTCTTCGACTAGGTATCCCGAAGACCGTGCTTCGACAAACCCACCATGGTTGAGTCCATGGACTACTAACAACTAACAACCGTCCGACCGAGGGTATTTATTTATCAGTGTAAGACGTTAACCCCCCCCCCTCCCATCCCCCCCCAACAAGAAGAAGAAGACCTGTTCATTTGGGTCTTAGAATGCATTTATAGTGGATCTTATTTTGTGAAATATGTCCTTGTATATAACTCATTTCAGCCTATTCGATATTTTCTTATGTACATTTGGACCCCAAACTGAAATATTTTGTAAACATCGCTTATTCAGGAAATAATCGGGTTCCTATTATTCTTCTTTCATTTTTGCACATATTTCAGTAGGATTAAGATTATATATATAGGAAAATCATTTATTGTTTTTTTTATCGTACAGCTCAAGCTGCTTACTGCTCTGGGAGGTAGCTCTGGTTGGGACGCCATACGGCGAATGAGGAAGACAATTGACAGCGATGCATATATGGGTGCCGTTTCATAAAGCGATCGCTAATTAACGTGCTCGTTATCCCATGCAATTTATATGGGATAACGTGCACGTTAAGCTAACGATCGCTTTATGAAACTGCACCCTGGTCTGACTACAGTTTAAGAGGAAAAAAGGAAAGCTGCCATTACTGAATCTTTCTGTGTGTTATCAGATGATGATACGTAAGTTATTTTGCTAAATCATTGTACTACAAATAATAATCAATCCACAACACAGGATTGTTACGTGTTACATGATACATGATTGTATACAGAGATGCTTATATGAAAGGAAGAACAAAAGTGTTTTTGTCAACACTTTTAAATAATTATTATTTGGACCAATATGAAACTGTAAACCCTGAACAATCTTTGTAAATGACCAATTTATCGAAGTGCAACTACTGTTAACCAGATGACAAAAAAATACCGACAGATTTATTAATTTTCTTGCTCAGGGGCATACAGGAAGAATCATCCGTCAGCCACAGAAATTGATGTGGAGGAGATTATAACGGAATGCCTAAAACATACCCCTAATACGCAAGGGGATCCAGATATAAGGTAAGTTTAATAGTTGCTAATTTAGGGAAACCAAATAATACTGTATTCAGAACACAGATTGTCTCAAAACATTTTCAGATTGTGTTAGTTTTTTAAATTGTAGTTGACGCAACTTTCAACAATTTTTTAGCCGTATCATGACGTCCGGGTTTTATTGCGAGAGTAATAAACGGTAAAAAGCCCGAACAACCCACATTCTTTGTCAATTAAGGTTTGTATTCAAGCACGCCCTTCCCGTCGATAGGCGTACGTGATACCGCGATCGCAGCGTTAACACACGTGGTCAATAGAAGATGACCGTAACTACCATAACCAGGCGGCCACCTCGTTTTAAAATATTTGCGTACAGAGACTCACTGATACAAAAACTTTTATCCTGGGACCAAAATTCATGAAATTACAGTATAGTTTAATCATTTTTTGTAGGGCTTTACACACACTTTAAAATTTACCACTGCTACCGTGCCGTATACAGAATGCTCAATGTACTTAATGAAATTAAATAATGTAACAGATGGTTACAAGAGTCTATTAGATAAAGAAATTATATTGCTTTAATTCGTATGAAAAATATGGGAAGATGCAAGACATTTTATTTATTTATTTATTTATTTATTTATTTATTTATTTATTTATTTATTTATTTATTTTTAGGTGCCAGAATCCAGACAGCAACCAGTTGTAACTGTATTGCAGAAATCTGCAAAAACGTTTAAAAAGTTAATGTATTGATTGTATATTACAAAATCCTAAGATCCAATGTCATATAGATCTGTGTTGTGAATAAACAGTCGTTGTATTTTTTGCTCTCTCTACAACACTTATTGTTATTTATTTTTTAATATGTATTGCCTTTGTGTGTTTTAAGTAATGTAGCTGTATTTGTGTATGTATGTATTAATGTCTTAAACCAACTACTGTTTATATTTTTATTGTGTCCTCTTGTACACCTGTGTGTCAGAGGCTTAATTAACTGTTTTGTCTTGTAATATTTAAACAATAAAAAATAGGAAACTAATTTATTTTTCTATTTTAATTATACAAGTAATTTTAATCGCTTTTCCTTTGAAAATCGTCTTTTGTATTTCACTCTACTATGTATTTTGTGGAGCCTGCAGCAGAGCTTTTCGAGACATTAAGGCAGTTATATGTAGCTTCTTATATGTTCCTTGAATTCTTGAAATGTTCACCAATTGGTATCTCTTGCATTTGTTTTACGTTGGCTATTAGAGATGTATTTTTGTGGTTAATAAATACATTCATTCATGTCTTTATTTCCTCTAATACAAGAGATTAATGAACAATCATTTTATAAATGTATGGAACACAAAACATGCATGCAAAAAAAAGATGAAAATACTACGGTTGAAAAATTATGAAAGTTAATAAAATAATTACACAATAAATGATCTACAGAACGCTACTAACCAGTACCCTTATTTTATCGGATCGACAAACAGCATAAACGAAAAATAATATACAAGTCTAGGAGATTATGCAATATAAACCCTCACTGATGGCACCTCACGCTGTAAGCCTATTGTAATGAGCGACGGACTGTATTATGTCAAGATGGCATAGGTATTGAAAGTTTGTATCGTCTATCAAGTCCATTAGTTCATCCATGTCTGTTTTACTACCTAGCATAATTCTATATAGGTCTTCTTCGTCCTTTGAGTAGAGTTTCACAAATAGTTGTAATGGAAAGTTTTCTATGATAACGTCCCACCACGAATTTTGCAGACTAAATGTTCCTGTGCAGTTGCAACATGCATGTACGTAAATGTCATTAAAACGTTTACAGCAAACTGAACACGTGCCTCCAGTACTATTAGGAATGACCGTAAGAAGTTTGGTTATCAGATATGAGTTTCTAATTTCTCTGTTGGTCGAGGAATTCTTCCAAAAGTTTGCAAACACTACTTCAGTATGTACTTCTCTAAATCTTTGAAAGTCATTGTCAGATATAATTCTTGTTTTCCATTCGTTTGATTGGACATTTGAAATCGAGTTGGATACAATGCGTTTCCATTCTTCTTTGGAAGGGAATTCATTTTCAAGAATAAAGTCCAGCAGATAGTATTGAAGATCGTATTTGTACAGGATATTTATAATGTCTGGAATAAATCCTAGGTGCTTGCGGCTTACATCATAAAGAAACGAGAACAATCTTACAAGAAATATGCGTTTGGAGAGATATTTATTGTCCAGGTTACACAGTTTCTGTAAAAAATAAAGTTTTCTTTTATCAACATGTGCTGTACATGGATGCAGTCCCAGAAGGCTTTCACACATATCGGATCTGGTTGTAGTTTTTAAATCTAAAATTCGCTTCACAATAAAGTGTTGAAACTGATTCAGAGACTTAATGTCTTTTATTTTTAAATCGCACCAAAGTTCGGACCCGTATAGAACAGTCGGTAGCACAACAGTTTTGTAGAGCTTTAGGAGTACCTCTGTGTGAACTGATTTAGAGTCAATAACGTTAGTTTGGAAAAAGGTGTTTCGGCCCCTCCTGCATGCACGAGAAAGACGATCAGTCTGATTGAACTTCGAGTCCAGAGCAATACCAAGGTGTACAGTGCTGTCCCACAAAGGCATAGGTTCATTTCCGATAGTCCATGCGTATTCTAAGCGTGCGGTACGGGTAGAAGGCGAGAACTGCACTACTCCGGACTTCTGAACATTAAAACAGAAACGCCATTTACGAGCACAATCGGAACAGGTATCTAACATACGTTGTAATCCGGTGGGACTTGTACTGATGCATGAGATGTCATCGGCAAGCGCTGGAGAGCAGGTTGTTAAATGAAATATACCAGTATTAACATTAGAACTCTCAAGATCCAACAACAAATCATTTATAAATATCAAATACAGTAAGCCAGACAAAACTCCGCCTTGGCGGACACCTTTTTGAACATTCAATAACATGGAGTTTTGTTGATTCACAATAACAGAACTTTTTGTATCGACATGAAGTCATTAATTATTGACCAAATTTTACCCTTTATACCTAGTTTGAAAAGTTTACACATAAGAGCTGCTCGCCATACAGTATCGAATGCTTTTTTACTATCTAAGAAAGCAACATATACTCTACTTGACATTTCTAAATTGTGATAAATGGTTTCTTGTAAGTTAAAAGATGCGGTAATACAACCGATATTCTTTTGAAAACGTTGCTGTTGGGGACACGGAAAGCCTTTATCAGGAAGTACATAGCTCAATAAACGAGATTGGATGATCGCTTCAAATATTTTGTATACACATGACAAGAGACTAACTGGTCTATAACTATCCGGTGATGATTTACGTTTGTCGCCGCCTTTGTAGATCGGAACGATAAGACCTAGCTTCCATACACTAGGAATACGTCCATGTTTCACTATCATGTTGAATAGGGCGGTTAAACATTTAACAAAATTTTAAATGTTCATGCTGTATTTTGTCGTAACCCGCGGCTTTCCGTAGTTTAAGGCTGTGTATAACATCGCATACCTCTTGGTCCTGTATAACTCCGCCTGGAAACGTTTCATTTGGATTAATTGGTGTATTCAGTATATCCGAATATATATTGTCCACTAACAACTTGTTTTCAACATAAAAGTTAATATCGTTCGACGGTTTATACAAGTCACAGAAATACTCTGAAAAGCACTTTGCAACCGACTCGGGTGAGTTATACACTTGGTCATTATAAATGATTTCAGGATATATTTTAGAAATGTTTGGTTTAAAATGTTTTTAAGATTTCCAGAATAATCGTACATCACAACTTGCAGTTTCATTGAGATCATCATAGCACTTTTGAATAAATTGTTCATTTGCAGCAGTTTGGACTCGTCTAAATTCGTATTTAGCGCGTTTGTAGTCTCTATATGAATCGTGTTGCATACCACGCGGTCGGCCGTTTACAATCCACTTACGTCTAAATGTCCGTTCGGTGTCATGTGCAAGTTTCATTCCAGTAAGGTTTGGTATGTTTATTAAAACCAGATTTAGGAATATTGACCTCCGCAGATTTACATAGAGTGGAGACAAACTGTTCATACGCATCATCCGTAGTGATAACACCGGTGTTAAGCTTTTCGGTTAAAGTAAGTAACTGTTTATCTAAACTGTCTTTATAATCACTGATATGTTGGACTTTTGCTTTGTGCCATGCAGGAAATTTACTTGTTACATTAATAACACAGTGTGGGTTACACTCGATTTGTATGTCAGCAAGGATCGGTAAATGGTCCGAAGTGGTGCTTATTGTCCCCTCAGCAAGGATTTCATAAGATTTAAGGTTTCTACTAAGGGTATTATCAAATAAGATATAATCTAACATAGATTGTTTTGTGGTGTATGTAAATGATTGACCTTTATATGGAATATCACCTCCAGCATAAGATAAAGAATGTCTATTTACAAATTCTAAAAGTTCATGTGACTTATTCTTATTAGATACATTAACATCGTTGGACAGACAACTTGCATTTAAATCACCAGTCCTGCAATTACAACATTACCAATTGAACTATAATGTGTATACAAAGAATCAAGTATATTTAATTCATATCTATAATTGTCTATTGATTCATCAGAAGGTAAGTAACATCCAAATTATAAAGATTGACCCAGTTAACGGACTTCTTAGTTCTATACCTATAGTACGTGTTGATTGAATATTTACTATTTCACTTATTGAAAATTGTAATGAGTTTTTGAACAAGATAGCAACACCACCTTTGCCATGATATGCATTATAATTGTTTGGTAAAACATCAGCTTTACTTACACAAATGTAGTTCTTTTCCAAGCTAGTAAAATAACTTAAAGACCCCTCTTTCAATTTATGCTCTGAGATAATACAAATATCACACTGAGTTTGGTTAAGAAGCAAACTAAGACACATAGTAGAGGATATAATTCCTCGAACATTCCATGCTAATAGTGAAAAACTTGGTATGATTAACAATGACAAAAATAAACACAGGGGAAGTATATACATGTTCATGGGGTAAATCATATTGTAACTAATCATTATAAGTTTGTTTATAATCATCATATGGCTCAGACTCTGTCGAGCTAGGTTGGTACCATTCTCTGTTGCTCATCCATCGTCTGCATCGAACACCATTCGGCCAAAAGTTTTCATCCTCGGTAAGTTCATCATGGTGATCAGACACATGAAGTTTAGCCGACATCATGCGAGAGTTCCGTTGCGAGTTAAAGAAACGCAAATACGTCACATGTATTCCTTTACTTTCTAAGTACGAAACAATACCAGATCTGGTTGATTTGAAATAGATCCCAGATAAATAGTACCGACTTGTTTTTTTCCTCTTAACATCTGTGAAAAAGTTATCATCGGAAGGTCGGATCTCAGATGTGATGCCCTGAACGCGTACAGGTATACGGAAGTTATGTATGGAGCTACCATGACTGTCTTCTATGGGTGCGCCATGCACGGACGATTTGACGTTAGTATTACTGCTATGTAATTGACGTAGTAAATTGTTGTCCATTGGTTTCTTTATTTGGTAAGCAACGTATACCGTTATTTAAATGATAAGCCACGGGCGAACTTTCAGGATGTGTATTACCTGAGCTTCTAATATCAATCGATTTGTCAAAAGAGTTCACGTCGTCTGTGTTTTTAACAGTGGTTGGGGTACTCAGTGGGGAAGCTTTTGACGCATATGACTGCTGACATTTCATATTTAGCTCCGTCACCATTTTCTGCAAGTTAACAATCACTTTCGCGAGTCTAGTATTTTCACTTTCAAGCGTTTTGATTTTTTCGGTGCAATTTTGAAAATCGAAATCTCCGACAGATTTAGGCTGGTTGATTTAACCATTTTAAACTAGTGTCTATTTGTGTGCATTTCCTATCAAAGTTAGCCTTATGATTAATCAGCGCATCGTTCGTTTTGTCTAACTCTTCGTGAAGTTTGGCATTATGAACTTTTAACCCATTAATCGTTTTTTTCATTTTCTATATTACGCTTTTCGAGTTCTGATACTCTGTTCATAAAAAATTGGAGAGTGAATCGCATTTCAACTAACTGGGAATGCTGAGAAACGCCTTGATCATTAACACATTTTGAATCATCTCTACGAAATACCTCGTCAATAGACGAAGGGTCACCCTCCATACGCATTTTCAAAAGCTAGCAATCACGGGCATATCTATTCAAACGGGTACCTAACTGTCTACTTTTTCTAGTCACCAGTTTCCCCAAGGGACACCCCTGAAATCCTCTCGCTCGACTGGATAACGCAGTTCTGTACCACGTAATGTTGTCTTCCGATTCACTACATAGTTCGATAAGTTTAGCAATATATGAGTCTTTCGATAGACCGTCTAGTTCCATATCTAACTTTGCAATAAACTCTTGATTTGGGACGTAGTTTTGACTGTTACATACAGAGTCCTGTGTAAATAATCCAACTGACAACTCATCCAGTTCATTGTTTACATCGGGCCGCGGCTGAGATAAAGTCAACAATTCGACAATCTGGGAGTTTTGGGGAGAGTATTCCGCAATTGACGTTTTGTTTGTGTGGGGAGTGTCAATACCACCTTCCGCATATCCTTGTTCGACGAAACACTGCCTAGATTCAGTACAATTTGTAAACATAGTTCTGCTCGATAACGCTCGTCCGTGTACATCAGACAGCATTTTACTCATCCAATGGGGAATGTCTGTTAAAGTCGTAAATTAGTTGAAAAAAACGTTAAAGCGACGTTAAGAAAACCATCCATTTTTTCGTAAAAATAACGTTATATAGCAATCTAATTAAAATTAAATCTTTCACTTGCTCCCCCCTTTTTGCTATGGTCGCTGCGTGTAGATCTAACAACATCCCATTACAGGTCACGTCAGGGGTCATATGCATAGATTTTTCGTTAGCCAATCAAAATCAAGCTTGGCCAATCTTAGGGTATACATTCGGAACATCGGCAAATCGGGTTTTTCCATTCGACGCCAAAGTGTACCGAATGTATTACAATACGTCAAGAAGATTGTTACCGTAAACAAACCAAATTGAAGCAAATTTTCTTACAAATATGGAATCTACTGAATAAACAACGTTACGAAAGTTTACATTCGATTAAAATCACAATGTGGTTTTTATTTGTGGAGTTTCATTCGTGCAAATCGAAGCTACACCAGCCCATTTCACCAGCCGTGCCAGGACCAGGTGGAACGAGAAATTGAACGGAAGCATTTTTAAACACTGGAATCGGGCTGAAATGCTTTGTATTATTAAAAATGAAGGTAGATGTCCCCCAGTTACAAAACTAATTGGCAGCCTCCAATTTAAATTTAAACTGTCACCAACGAAGATATTGATGGAACAAAAGCTTTTGCAGTTTTGGATCATGCGGTTTATATCGGCCTTCATTATAGTTTAAACTTGGATAAATACGTATTATTTTAACCAGGAACAGCAAATTTCACGCAGACATGAAGATTTCTTTAAAAAATACGAAGGACATGGCTAAAAAGTGGAAAGGATTTAGTGACAAGAAAACCAAGATGGTCATTAAAATGCTATGATTGCTCGAGCCAAATCTGTTTGGCAGTGCCTATATATGACTTGTTACTTTGTGTAATGTTACACCATCATAAACTAAAGGAACCCATTTATTGACTTAGAGATCACTCTATAGACATTATTCATTTTTTAATTGTTTATTTACAGTTATGACAAATAAACGTAACACCTCGCCTAAACTTGTGTTCATATTCGAAATTGCTTCAGTTACTGAAATTTCTTCCACTGAACCATGTAGCTTACACACTTCCTATAGTAAAACTTTCTGCATATCCTTTTTAATTTTCCCATTTGAAAAAATTAGTGTTCCATTCCAGATGTGATTTATTTCAAATTCATGGTAGGGTATGGTATGTTTTCCAATTTGAATTTATGTTTTTTCTACTTTCATCAAATTCATGACCTTCAGTTTTTATTAGGAACCAAAGTACCCAACAGAAAACCTCAAACCTTCTGCTGACTTGTGAATTAAGGTAGTCGTCAACCACGTAATCAATTGTAGATTCAAGAGTCAACCACTGTTTGACTTTGCTAAAAGGAGGAAACATTTAATTATAATTTGATTGAGTCAAGTTTTTATATTCTTGTTACAAATGTACACAAATTGAATTATAGGACCAAAAGACCAATCCAGAATGACTACCTTAAAAAAGCAGGCACAGGTGGAAGGATTCTTAATTCTCCTTTAACAGTGTTTAAGGTAAACTAAAGTTGTAATATTCATGTACAACATGTACATTACTAAAATGTGCAATATGTCAAATGAATGTTAAATATATGCCTATACTAGTTTAGTTTCCACAATAGTAGTCAAATGCCCCAGTCTCTGGCTTCAGTGCATCCAGTATTAGTCTACATTATTTGCATTTTATCATGTACACCTGTTGGGGACATACATGTACAGATTTTTGGCTCGTTTTTTCGTCCACCCAACCTCAGGTTTACCTTTGCACTGAAGCATTGTTTAGGAAGATGACGTCACATCTTTATGATACTTAGCACACAGTTACAACATAATGATATCTCTTCACCGGCAAACTTTTATAGTGTTTTGCCAAATATTTTCTAGCTAGAGTGAACTAAGAGAAGAAAAATGAGTGTGTTAACCAATATGTGTTAATCCAGACTTAAATGTCATCAATACACATTTTCTCATTTTCAAATTGTATTCAGGTGTATATAATTAGAATCAGACTTGACAGAAGCATTACTTTCAATTGGTAAAGTAGTATGCACAAGTGCAATTCTTCCTACTGGTCTGGAGTATCTTTGATATGTGCATTTCTTATCTTTAGGGGTCTTGGTCTTCTCTTGATTACAGAGCCCTTTATTGTGGCTGAGTGATTAACATAGTCATTTTACTTTTGATCAAGTGCCTGTCACCACTAAGGTTCTGGGTTTGAGTTTCACTGCGGGACGGTGTGCTCAACTCCAATCTTAACTGACAAGGATTTCTTGTTTTTATACCAATTATTGTCATGGTTAAGGAACTGACCTAATCCAATAACTTTAAAGTAGTACTCATCATAAGCTTCCACTAGACAAAATTTGATTTACCTAGGACTTACACAGATATAAAATATATAGTGTTTATGTAGTCGCCAGATTCCTATGTTTTGACTCCAGTCCCCACAGGCAAGACAATAAAAACTGGAAAACGATATAATTGAAAATTTGTTGAAACTGACGTTAAATCCCAGTTGGTTACATGACTGTTAACACTGGGGTTGCAGGTTCGAGTCTTATTATGGGTGCACTCAAATCTAATCTTAATTGAGCCTCGGTGGCCGAGTGGTCAAGGTAGTTCGTCTACTATTGATCACGTGGTCTGTCAACACTGAGATTGCGGGTTCGATTCTCACTGCAGACAGAGTGTATTCGACTCGATTCTTAATTGATAAGGATTGCCAGTTTTCCTACCGCAGGTCGGGGGTTTTCTTCTGGTACTCCAGCTTCCTCCCCCAATAAAAACTGGAGGCCATGATATTGCTGAAAAATTGATGAAAGTGGCGTTAAACACCATCAAACAAAACAAACAATCTAATCTCAATTTACAAAAGGTCATGGTTTTCATCATGGTACTTCAGATTGCTCCACCAATTAAACTGGATGTGACTATATAACTGACAAATTACTGAAAGTGGCATTAAATACCATTCAAATACACAAACTAATTTCTACAAGAAAATTTGATATGGTAATTAATCATAAAGGTACATACAATTAAATTTATTTGATCATCAAGTAATACTGAAGATCTGTTTTCTTCATCTTTATAGCCAGACTAGTTGTACTCTTGTTTATCATCATCAGACTCCATACCGACATTAGAATAAGATGAAATATATGTTGCATTATTTGCAACTGCATTTAGCAGGCATTCCACTTTATATTTTATTCCAAGGTCTTTAGTTCAGATGTACATTGCATTTATAAAATTGTTTGTCAAAAAACTATCATACAACAGTTTTTGTTTTCAGAATATTTTTTAATTTCAAAGTCAGTTGATGCAGATGATAATTTTAATAATGATAATGATAATATAAAATAAAAGCAACTGAAGAATTCCAATTTCTCCCTGTCCATTGTACATGTATAAAACATGTATATCCCTTTGAAGTGCAATAGATGATAGATTTTGAAAAAATAGCATTCTTTAAGGTACTGTTATCCATCATGACACTGATATCAATACTGTTAATTTTTTTTCTTTCATCCGTTTTAACTCTTTTGTGAGTATTTGTGTGTAGTACATGAAGCACTTTGGACCAGAACAGAAAAGCCAGTGATGATCATCTTCTTCCCTGTTTAAACAATTGAAAACATGAGAAAATAAGAGCAGTCGCTTGGAAGAAAATAAGAACTTAAATTTTATATAACATTCGGTAAAGAAGAAATTCTTTTATGTGTATCAAGTTTATTCCCTATTATTCAGTCAACTGCATACCTTTACAGGAAATGGTTCAATAATTTTAATTCAAAGTTTCAAATTGACTAGCACCTTTAATCATACATGTAGCCAATGAACCAAGCTATCCTTATGCTGTTATAAATCATGGTACATGTATTTGTCTAAACAATGGTCACATCTTAAAATGTAAACCATATTTAGTATTGTGAATAAATTTTAAATGCAAATTTTTTTAAACTGCATGTCACTGCACTCTTTTCAATTCTTGATTATTAATATTGGATTTTAATTACTTTCATACAGAATATAAGAATGCATCTATGTGGTGAGGTTACTTATAAATAACAATCCACTTTATGAAGATCTATACAAGTTGAAACTTTTATTAACAAGATACATTGTACTAGTAGATTAAAAAAAAACAAGATGTAAACATTCCACTTACCAAGTTGGCATCATGTGTGAAACTCATCTAATTTGAACAGAAACTTGGAACTTTTGAAAATTGCTTCTCCATACAGGGTCACCGGGTAGACTCGGTGCTGCACAAATGATATCTATAAATCTGTCTTTGATATTGTGATATTTTCAGAAATCTGAAATGGAATTGTTGATAATGTTAATTTATATATGTATTAAGTGACTTGAATAACTATATAACTATTTTATTTGTAGCATTGATTTTCACACACCTTTTTTGGACAAATAATTTTTAGAACAAAAAATCCACAACTTTGTTTTACAAATGAAATGGCGTTTCATTAGTGGTGATCAATTTACCTTAAATTTTTTCTGACACAAACCATGAATGTCGATTAAAACTGGAGCAATAGGAAATATGATGAATAATTCATGTCTACTAGTAGTTTATTGATAGTTTTTTTGTCAAATGTTTAATATTAATTCCCCCTATCAATCTCCTAACCACGTTAGTTACACGTTTTATATACTAGTACTATTTTACTGATACCATGTTGTTTGTTAATCGTATGTTATTCCCCTCCCCCTTTTTTCTTGTTAAAAAATTCGCTCCTTATTGTGAAAAAAGTTCATATTTACGTATATAATTTACGTACTGACCTTTCTATGCTGCCGTTCAGTTTTGAACTTCTGTTTACTTGATTCTCCACAAGCAATATCAAAAGCAGACCAACATCTCTCAAATAGCGCGATGACGATTTGTTCATCTTTTTCTTCATTGGAATGTAAATGATACATAATTGAAGTGGAAAGAATTTCCCTGACGCTTTAAGAAGAACAGCAACGCAACCATTTCTTTCTGTAAACAATCAAACATCATTCTTTGAGTTCTCGAGTACTAAAATAGTTTGTAAAACTTTTCAGACCGCAAAAATGCATCGGACATCGCCATTTTGACACAAAAGCCTAGTGTGATATACAAACCAGTATTTGATTGGTCGAATCACTCAACTCGAACTAAATTTGATTGGACGATCAAAATTAAAAATTTTGACCCCTGACGTGACCTGTAATGCGATGTTGTTAGATCTTACAACGCAGCGACCTATAACAAAAAGGGGGGAGCAAGTGAAAGATTTAATTTTAATTAGATTGCGTTATATAGTAACGTTACTGCAACCAAAAACATACATTTTAACGACGTTTCTACGACGTAAAATTGTTTGCTGGGATACTAGTCCCGCTGTGATTTAGAAAAAATCATCCAAGATCCATTTTTCTGGAATACAAAGAATATCTGTACTTTCTTCTCTGTTAGACAATATGAGCTATAGTTTCTAAAATATTTAAGTGGAAATGGGTATTACCTTAAGGTATTCCCACTGTCACTAGTATCTGAAATTTTTTTTCCACGTTTATGGGTACAAACATTTCTGAGACAAGTGCCAGTGGGCATTCCAGATTTTCGGCTGGTAGGTCATGTGATGGCCTACTCTGTTAACCTGTGAAATTGTTTTTACATTGGCAATAAACAGTTAACATTTTCCCTCACATTCACAATATACGAATACGAAAACTTGACTTTGATTCGGTACATTTATATAATAAGTAGCGTAGGCTGCATTTTTAACCAAATACAGTTCCATGTAATCAACACACTCGTCAATAGCAGCAAGTAATGACAACAGATGTACACAATTTTGTCTATTTTACTTATTCAGAAGTAGGCTCCTAGCGCATCTAGAACTGAATGTTTGAAATAAAATGAAAATGCTCGAGAGAATCCGAACGACCCTTGCGGAAACAAAAAATTAAACGCTTGTATGCACTTGGATCAGTGCGTGATTTGTTTTTCAACATTCGTATTTGGTTATTTGTAGTAGTTTGTCATTATGTGTAGTAGTTTATCATTATGTGTAATAGTTGATCATTACGCATAGTAGTTGAATTGGGATAACGAATTTACAATAAAGAATAAAGAATAAAGAATTAACAATAAAGAATATAGAACTAAGAATATAGAATTAATAATAATGAATTAAGAATGAAGAATGATGAATTAAGGATAAAGAATGATGAATGAAGGATGAAGAATAATGAATTAAGCATGACGAATGATGAATTAAGGATATAGAATGATGAATGAAGGATGAAGACTAATGAATTAAGCATGACGAATAATGAAGAATGATGAATGAAGCATTACGAATTTTGACACCGATGGCATTCCATAGATGACGAATGGCAATTTTGTTAATACTTTATTAGTGAAGAAGACGACCAGGACGAAACCATCGCGACAACTGAATCCAGCGAAACATCACACGGAGACAACATCTTCTCCGCCTCACTATCGGGAAGCACGAATGTCCTGAAATTTCCGGTAATGTCCTGAAATGTCCGGTAATGTCCTGAAAAATGTCATGAAACTGAGATAAATGACCATAACGTTTTTATTTCTTGATGGATTGAAACCTAATTTGGGTTAGTTTAAGCATTTATTATAGGAATATGAAAAAAAGAAATTAAAAATAATAATTTTGTGGAAGACAAGTTTACCTGAAGGACTACCTGTCGTGTCCTGAAAATGTGACAGGGAATAAAATTAATATCTATAACTTTTTATTTCTGAATATATTTTACTTAAATTTTGGTCAGCGCGAGATATTCATTTATATTATATGCAAGTTAAACAGAAAGTTAGAACAATTTATAACAGCAGAGAAAAGTTGACCTGAAGGATGATCTCCTACTATGAAGAGACATGACCTGAAAGAAGGAAAATAGCTGTAACTGTTATATTTAACAATGGGTTTACCTCAAATTCGGCAAAGTATGAGGTAGAAACATATTGTATATTTCAAGTCATTGAAAATAGAAAATATTAGTTTTAAATGTTTAAAAGTTTACCCGAACGATTCACTTCGTGTATAAGACGCACGGTGTCCTGAAACTGCACATACAAGATAAATGTCTTACCTCAGTGATAAAGAATAATATATCCACACAACAAAATGATAAAATCCATAGAGGACAGTTATAGATGCATAAAGTATTGAGGACTGACCAACTATGAATTTGCTAAACTGAACTAGAATTAATAAAAATGTGAGTAATGTTTAATCAGCGTTAATCATTAATTGCAGATAATTTGATTACAATCGTTTACTTGTTTGGTTATAATTTAATTACATTTAACTAAATTTAATTGGTAGTGAACAGTTTTTAACAGTGAGAAGATATCACCAATATGTATATATGGTGTGTTCACGTTTCTCCAACATTTAATATTTCAGGTAAAAAGTATGTTGGAGAAACGTGAATAAGGTAGTAGGCGAACTTAATTAATTTTACCTGTAATTAAGACTACAGTAAAACATGTATACATGAATCTTTGGTATGTAATAAGTAAAGAATATAGAATATTGTATGTATTTATTTGAATTACAGTACAGTACAGTAACAGGCATGCCCATATAACAAATTAAACAATACAGTACAAAGTAAAATGCATTTATTAAAGTAAAGTAAAAAATACAGAATATTTTACATATTTAATTGTAACAGACATAAAAATATATGTATTAAACAAAATAAAACATTTTATTCATTTTTTAATTTACTGGCGGAACTTGTTCGGAACGAAGTTCACTGCAAGCATTGCATTTGCCATTGTGGTTTATTTTGTAAGTCAGAAAACTGAATGATTAGCTGATACAAGTGTTCGACTTATATATGGGCCGTTTTCGGTAAACTGCTTAAAACAACATATTTGATTGCTGTAAAAACAACAAGCCCTTCCATTGTTCATTTCATGTTGGAGAAACGTGAATAAAATTTTTCAAATGTTGGAGAAACGTGAATAAACCGTATATATAACATGAATTTATATTCTTCCCATTCAAAGTTTACCAAGTCATCTGACTGCTATACTTGAATAGTG
The DNA here is from genome assembly GCA_944474755.1 of Limnoperna fortunei. Classification (NCBI taxonomy): domain Eukaryota; kingdom Metazoa; phylum Mollusca; class Bivalvia; order Mytilida; family Modiolidae; genus Limnoperna; species Limnoperna fortunei. The sequence continues at coordinate 49,895,188 of OX104119.1, forward strand.
CTACATTCAATTTTATTATTATTTAATTCTTATATAATCTATAGTGCTTAATTTTATTATTTTTCTGTACAAAGTTTCTTTATAGTGCTGTTTTTTTCTAAGTGTCTTCAGATATGGTTTTAGGATGACCATAGACGACAGTCTCAGTAATAGGTTTTCATTCTATATTTGTTTATGAAAGTTCTATTGCAATTTTTTTCCTTGTATTTTATAAATAATTTAGTATTAAACTTGTCTGCCCAACGCCTGTCCATGCTGTCCTAATTAATACGTAATTACCTTGAAGTGTCAATGTTAATTACTACCTGATGTATTATTGATCCAACTAAATACTCTAATTAATGTTTTCAATGCAATTTAGAGTAAACATCAGACATTTGTACTACTATTAATGGTTTTTAAAACTTTAATATGCAGAAAATTTGTAAGAAATTCTCATAAAACACATGTTATATTATTATTTTCAGCAACAGTTGAGCAATATATGAAGTCAATCTGTCAAGAAAAAATGATAATTTCTGTATGTTTTCAGGACATTCTCGGGACATACACAACAAACGACATGTAGTCTTTCAGGTCAACATTTATCCTACAAAATATTTAAAAAAATATTATTTTTTTTCATATTCATATAATATATGTTTGTATTTCCAGCCAACCAATATTTGAAGACAATACATGACGAAATAAAAAAGTTTTGACCATTTATATGCGTTTTCAGGACATTTTCAAGTCACGACAGACATGCCTTCAGGTCAACTTATCTCCCACAAAATTAATTTTTTATAAATATTTTTTTCATATTCTTATTATATATGTTTATATCTCAAACTGACCCAAATTTGGTGAAAATCCATCACGAAATAAAAAAGTTATGACCATTTGTATACGTTTTAGGACATTTTCAGGTCACGCCAGACATGCCTTCAGGTCAACTTATCTCCCACAAAAAAAAATTTTAATTTTTTTTTCCATATATTTCTATAATATATGCTTATACCTCAAACGGATCCAAATTTGGTGAAAATCCATCAAGAAATAAAAAAGTTATGACAATTTATATACCTTTTCAGGACATTCCAGGTAAGTTTCAGGACATTAGTGTAACCCCTCACCATGGACTTCCTGCGTAGCGATGTTTGTGCTCACCGTGTTTGTGCACTACTATACGTCACTCGGTGGTCGATATTTCGGGTAGCCCGAACCCGAACCCGAGACAAAATCCCCGAGACATAAATCGACTTTAATGTTTTTCCTGATTATTAGACAGAATTTTTACAAAATATTTTAAAGATATAACAAGATTATGATATTGAATTATTACGTTTCAGTCAAAGTGTAACAAAACGTATATTTATGAAAATATTGCTGTTTTGTGTTCCGTAGGTCGGTATTTCGGGTATGCCGAGATGGGAAGGGAGGTAAATCATGGCCGGTAACTTAACTAATTGAGAACAGTAAATAATAATAATAATAATAATAATAATAATAATAATAATAATAATAATAATAATAATAATAATATTATTATTATTAATATTAATAGAAGTAGTAGTAGTAGTAGTATAATTAATATTAAAATAATATAATAAAAATTATTATTATTATGTAAAAATAAATAAATAAATAAATAAAGAACAGATGAAAGAAGAAAATCCGGTTCCTAATGCCGCTGTATCTTTTCCTCCACTTGTAAATGAGATGCAAATTGTTTAAGACCAGAGTTCGTCACAACGTGCATGCACTTGCTATTGCGACAATTGAAGAAAAGAGAATAATTCATGTTTCGGAAGCAAAGTAATTTCTCGTGTAAGGTTCGACTGCCGAGAAATATGTTATCCAACTGTACCTCAAGAAAAATGTCCGTCCATAGGTACATATTACCACATAATTGCTGCTAAGATGAGCATCCGGCTCACGATTCTGACGTAAAACGCATTTTGAACTTGTCGCTACTTCGGAAAAATGACAGAAAACAGGCAAACGAGAGAGGGTAGAACGCAACCTAGACAATGTGTTCCAACTCCAGACTGTCAAGAATTAATTTATATTTTCGAACCCAACCTGTATAAGTGCGGATGAAATAATTCCAACTTCAATTATAAAAAAGCGAAATACCAGCAGCACCGGGTCTCCAAGAAAACAAATTAAATTTGACACACCAAAAATCGAACTCTCAGTAATTCCAGAAGAAAGATTTTGCATTGACTTCTCGAATCTTTTTCAGATAGCTCTGTAAGATCTGGTGTTCCTGAAACCAGTCAATCAATACATGTTCCGTCTGAACTTCAGCCCCGACAAACTTTAGCAACAAATCAAGAATTTCGATCCATTGAAAACCACCAAAAACTCAAAAAGTCGCAAAATGCTCCGCGCATTAGCATACAACATGGCAACCTGTTTTAACATTAAAATAAAAAAGCGACATTCTAAATTGTCGACTTCCGAATTTGTACGATGATATAGCAAGTTGCGAGACGTGTGGAGATTTTTTTCCATTTGCACTGTGTCAGCCTGCTTGAATTTTTCTTCAACAACAGTTACCCGTTTCTTTCCCCGTCAAGCATCAACAAGTGTTAAAATATTAACATTAATTTACAAATTACACAGATCTGTTAAGGATGTATTTGTTTTAATTGTTAAGATTTAATTTTTGAAATAGTTATGAAACCTAAACGTTGCGGTTTTTTTCTTAGATTTCTTAGCTTTTTTGATTGACAGTCGCAATGTTTAAATAAAAAAAAAACCCCACTAGCTCTGCCAACATATGAAATGTAAAACTCAAAACAAAATATAACAATAGAAAGAATTTTACGGTAATAATAATAATAATAATAATAATAATAATAATAATAATATTATTATTATTCGTTTAGCAAACCATGTTTTACCGGACATGAGTTACCTCCCATCACATCTCGGCATACCCGAAATACCGACCAACGGTACAAAAAATTGCATTATTTTCATAAATATATGTTTTATTACATTTTAAATTAAATATAATAATTCAATATCAAAAGCTTATTATATCCTTCAAATATTTTGTGAAAATATGGTGAAATAACTAAGTACTTAATTAAAGTCGATTTCTGTCTCGGGGATTTTGTCTCGGGTTCGGGTTCGGGCTACCCGAAATACCATCAGTAGCTGGCAGCGGCTTAATCACCGAATAGGCAAATCACCGGATAGGCCGATCCACTACTTCAATAGGATTTTATTGCATAGTATGAATGAAACATGGTTATCGCGCTTGTCCAACAATTCAGTAAATAATAAATGATAAGAATAAATTAATTATATACGGAAGGTAATTCAATTAGTCATTTTTCATCTTAGATTTAGAAAGGGACAGGCATCACATTTTTAATACAAATTATTTAAATTAAAATAAAAACGTCTTTGTGCAATTTAAATTATTTAACCTCCCTTTAATTATTTAATATCGATCTATTTGACGTGTGTATCTATTCATAACATTTGAAGACAAACATTCTGTCGAATGAATTAAATAAAATCCACGCACAGACTATAAGCATTTGTTTCGTATTCACGTTAGGGCTATAATATTAGCGTCGCTTCTATTTTACACCAAAATGAATTGTTGTCAACGCAATAATGCCTAAATTATGCTTCAGAATTGGAATCCATATACAACCTATTATGACAACATTTATTAATGCATTTTCGCATGACATTCGAGACGCGCACATGTTCTTCTCTAATTTTGACGTATATATCAACCGCTTGACCAGTGTGGAAAAAATATTTCTCGTCACTAGTTGTTCTCAGCAGTTGATTGGTTAAAAATAATAACGTCACAATAAGAACTCATGACGTCATAAACGAAACACCTTCAATTTACCGCGTATTCAAGTCATGAACGTAAAATTGGGGTTGGGAGAATTTGTACTTCGTTTCGCAAATTCGCCAAGGCTCGGACTTAAAATTCTATAATTTAACTATCTCGATTGGAGAAATCCGATAATCCACTCGTACCAATGAAAGATCCTATATATCCATGCGACGGGTATTATTAAATTTATATATTTCTGCTGTATAAAAATTATCCGGACCGCTCTGATATGATCTGAATTTTAATGGCATCACGTATGCCGCAACAATTTTTTTTAGGCACAGTCCGTTTCAATTCAAAGACCCTTTTGTTTAATTGAAACGGTCTGTACGTGGATTAAAGTTATTGCACAAAATGTCATGCCCGAAAGGCCTTTATGAACAGTTGTATTAAAACGGCCTTCAGGAGCGCAGATATTATAAGACTGGAGCGCGATAATAAACATTGGTAATAAGACGGTCTGGGCGAGGATTAAATAAATCAGGCATAATTTAAGGCCTGGAATGCGCTAATAACCTGTAGGATTCAAATGGTAGGACGTGGATTAAATTTAAATTAAATTTAAAGCCTGGAACAGGTTAATATACTCCGTAGTAAAACAGTCTGGGCGTGGATTATATGTATATGACATAATTTTAGACCTGGGAGAGTTTAATAGTATTGAAACGGCATGGGCGTGGATTAAAGGTATCTGACATAATTTTAGGCCTTCAAGGGTTTAATATACAGTAGTATTGAAACGGCCCGGGCGTGGATTAAATATATATAAAATAATTTTAGGCCTTGAACGGGCTAATAAACAGTAGCATTGAAACGGTCTGGGCGTGGATTAAATGTATGTAACATAATTTTAGGCCTGGAACGGGCTAATATACAGTAGTATTGAAACGGTCTGGGCGTGGATTAAATGTATATAACATAATTTTAGGCCTGGAACGGGCTAATATACAGTAGTATTGAAACGGTCTGGGCATGGATTTAATGTATGTAACATAATTTTAGGCCTGGAACGGGCTAATATACAGTAGTATTGAAACGGTCTGGGCATGGATTTAATGTATGTAACATAATTTTAGGCCTGGAACGGGCTAATATACAGTAGTATTGAAACGGTCTGGGCGTGGATTAAATGTATGTAACATAATTTTAGGCCTGGAACGGGCTAATATACAGTAGTATTGAAACGGTCTGGGCGTGGATTAAATGTATATAACATAATTTTAGGCCTGGAACGGGCTAATATACAGTAGTATTGAAACGGTCTGGGCGTGGATTAAATGTATGTAACATAATTTTAGGCCTGGAACGGGCTAATATACAGTAGTATTGAAACGGTCTGGGCGTGGATTAAATGTATGCAACATAATTTTAGGCCTGGAACGGGCTAATATACAGTAGTATTGAAACGGTCTGGGCGTGGATTAAATGTATATAACATAATTTTAGGCCTGGAACGGGCTAATATACAGTGGTATTGAAACGGTCTGGGTGTGGATTAAATGTATGTAACATAATTTTAGGCCTGGAACGGGCTAATATACAGTAGTATTGAAACGGTCTGGGCGTGGATTAAATGTATATAACATAATTTTAGGCCTGGAACGGGCTAATATACAGTCGTATTGAAACGGTCTGGGCGTGGATTAAATATATGTAACATAATTTTAGGCCTTGAACGGGCTAATATGCAGTATAGTATTGAAACGGTCTGGGCGTGGATTAAATGTATATAACATAATTTTAGGTCTGGAACGGGCTAATATACAGTAGTATTGAAACGGTCTGGGCGTGGATTAAATGTATGTAACATAATTTTAGGCCTGGAACGGGCTAATATACAGTAGTATTGAAACGGTCTGGGCGTAGATTAAATGTATGTAACATAATTTTAGGCCTGGAACGTGCTAATATACAGTAGTATTGAAACGGTCTGGGCGTGGATTAAATGTATATAACATAATTTTAGGCCTGGAACGGGCTAATATACAGTAGTATTGAAACGGTCTGGGCGTGGATTAAATGTATATAAAATAATTTTAGGCCTTGAACGGGCTAATATACAGTAGCATTGAAACGGTCTGGGCGTGGATTAAATGTATATAACATAATTTTAGGCCTGGAACGGGCTAATATACAGTAGTATTGAAACGGTCTGGGCGTGGATTAAATATATGTAACATAATTTTAGGCCTGGAACGGGCTAATATACAGGAGTATTGAAACGGTCTGGGCGTGGATTAAATGCATATAACACAATTTTAGGCCTGGAACGGGCTAATATACAGTAGTATTGAAACGGTATGGGCGTGGATTAAATATATGTAACACAATTTTAGGCCTGGAACGGGCTAATATACAGTAATATTGAAACGGTCTGGGCGTGGATTAAATGTATATAACATAATTTTATGCCTGGAACGGGCTAATATACAGTAGTATTGAAACGGTCTGGGCGTGGATTAAATGTATATAACATAATTTTAGGCCTGGAACGGGCTAATATACAGTAGTATTGAAACGGTCTGGGCGTGGATTAAATGTATATAGCATAATTTTAGGCCTGGAACGGGCTAATATACAGTAGTACTGAAACGGTCTGGGCGTGGATTAAATGTATATAACATAATTTTAGGCCTGGAACGGGCTAATATACAGTAGTACTGAAACGGTCTGGGCGTGGATTAAATGTATATAACATAATTTTAGGCCTGGAACGGGCTAATATACAGTAGTATTGAAACGGTCTGGGCGTGGATTAAAGGTATAAAACATAATTGTAGGCCTGGAACGGGCTAATATACAGTAGTATTGAAACGGTCTGGGTGTGGATTAAATGTATATAACATAATTTTAGGCTTGGAACGGGCTAATATACAGTAGTATTGAAACGGTCTGGGCGTGGATTAAATGTATATAACATAATTTTAGGCCTGGAACGGGCTAATATACAGTAGTATTGAAACGGTCTGGGCGTGGATTAAATGTATATAACATAATTTTAGGCCTGGAACGGGCTAATATACAGTAGTATTGAAACGGTCTGGGCGTGGATTAAATGTATGTAACATAATTTTAGGCCTGGAACGGGCTAATATACAGTAGTATTGAAACGGTCTGGGCGTGGATTAAATGTATGCAACATAATTTTAGGCCTGGAACGGGCTAATATACAGGAGTATTGAAACGGTCTGGGCGTGGATTAAATGTATATAACATAATTTTAGGCCTGGAACGGGCTAATATACAGTGGTATTGAAACGGTCTGGGTGTGGATTAAATGTATGTAACATAATTTTAGGCCTGGAACGGGCTAATATACAGTAGTATTGAAACGGTCTGGGCGTGGATTAAATGTATATAACATAATTTTAGGCCTGGAACGGGCTAATATACAGTCGTATTGAAACGGTCTGGGCGTGGATTAAATATATGTAACATAATTTTAGGCCTTGAACGGGCTAATATACAGTAGTATTGAAACGGTCTGGGCGTGGATTAAATGTATATAACATAATTTTAGGCCTGGAACGGGCTAATATACAGTAGTATTGAAACGGTCTGGGCGTGGATTAAATGTATATAACATAATTTTAGGCCTGGAACGGGCTAATATACAGTGGTATTGAAACGGTCTGGGTGTGGATTAAATGTATGTAACATAATTTTAGGCCTGGAACGGGCTAATATACAGTAGTATTGAAACGGTCTGGGCGTGGATTAAATGTATATAACATAATTTTAGGCCTGGAACGGGCTAATATACAGTCGTATTGAAACGGTCTGGGCGTGGATTAAATATATGTAACATAATTTTAGGCCTTGAACGGGCTAATATGCAGTATAGTATTGAAACGGTCTGGGCGTGGATTAAATGTATATAACATAATTTTAGGTCTGGAACGGGCTAATATACAGTAGTATTGAAACGGTCTGGGCGTGGATTAAATGTATGTAACATAATTTTAGGCCTGGAACGGGCTAATATACAGTAGTATTGAAACGGTCTGGGCGTAGATTAAATGTATGTAACATAATTTTAGGCCTGGAACGTGCTAATATACAGTAGTATTGAAACGGTCTGGGCGTGGATTAAATGTATATAACATAATTTTAGGCCTGGAACGGGCTAATATACAGTAGTATTGAAACGGTCTGGGCGTGGATTAAATGTATGTAACATAATTTTAGGCCTGGAACGGGCTAATATACAGGAGTATTGAAACGGTCTGGGCGTGGATTAAATGTATATAACATAATTTTAGGCCTGGAACGGGCTAATATACAGTAGTATTGAAACGGTCTGGGCGTGGATTAAATATATGTAACACAATTTTAGGCCTGGAACGGGCTAATATACAGGAGTATTGAAACGGTCTGGGCGTGGATTAAATGCATATAACACAATTTTAGGCCTGGAACGGGCTAATATACAGTAGTATTGAAACGGTATGGGCGTGGATTAAATATATGTAACACAATTTTAGGCCTGGAACGGGCTAATATACAGTAATATTGAAACGGTCTGGGCGTGGATTAAATGTATATAACATAATTTTATGCCTGGAACGGGCTAATATACAGTAGTATTGAAACGGTCTGGGCGTGGATTAAATGTATATAACATAATTTTAGGCCTGGAACGGGCTAATATACAGTAGTATTGAAACGGTCTGGGCGTGGATTAAATGTATATAGCATAATTTTAGGCCTGGAACGGGCTAATATACAGTAGTACTGAAACGGTCTGGGCGTGGATTAAATGTATATAACATAATTTTAGGCCTGGAACGGGCTAATATACAGTAGTACTGAAACGGTCTGGGCGTGGATTAAATGTATATAACATAATTTTAGGCCTGGAACGGGCTAATATACAGTAGTATTGAAACGGTCTGGGCGTGGATTAAAGGTATAAAACATAATTGTAGGCCTGGAACGGGCTAATATACAGTAGTATTGAAACGGTCTGGGTGTGGATTAAATGTATATAACATAATTTTAGGCCTGGAACGGGCTAATATACAGTAGTATTGAAACGGTCTGGGCGTGGATTAAATGTATATAACATAATTTTAGGCCTGGAACGGGCTAATATACAGTAGTATTGAAACGGTCTGGGCGTGGATTAAATGTATATAACATAATTTTAGGCCTGGAACGGGCTAATATACAGTAGTATTGAAACGGTCTGGGCGTGGATTAAATGTATGTAACATCCCAGCAAACAATTTTATGTCGTAGAAACGTCGTTAAAATGTATGTTTTTGGTTGCAGTAACGTTAGTATATAACGTTATTTTTACGAAAAAATGGATGGTTTTCTTAACGTCGCCTTAACGTTTTTTGCAACCAATTTACGACGTTTAACAGACATTCACCAAACGTTACGAAAAAATCGTGACGTACACCCGACATTTAGACTACGTATGATTTTGACGAAGATGTTCTGTAAACGTTGTCACAACATTAAAAATAATACATAACACGTTCCACAGACGTTTGTCTAACGTACTTGAAACAAGCAACTGTTGCATATATGAAAAAAATGTCTTCCTGAAAATCACTGTTCCGTTTTTTCATCGAAAGAAATATGGTCATAACCGCATCGTATTTATTAGCCACAACAATACATCTCTGATAGCCAACGTAAAACAAATCCAAGATACCAAATGGTGAACATTTCAAGAATTCAAGGAACATATAAAAAGCTACATATAACTGCCTTTATGTCTCGAAAAGCTCTTCTGCAGGCTCCACAAAATACATAGTAGGGTGAAATACAAAATACGATTCAACGATGCAAATTACTTGTATAATTAAAATAGAAAAATAAATTAGTTTCCTATTTTTTATTGTTTAAATATTACAAGACAAAACAGTTAATTAAGCCTCAAACACACAGTTGTACAAGAGGACACAAAGAAAATATAAACAGTAGTTGGTTTAAGACATTAATAGATACAGACACAAATACAGCTCACACAAAGGCAATACATATTAAAACATATGTTCAACAATTACTTACAGTCAATACACAAAGCAAATAAATAACAATAAGTGTTGTAGAGAGAGCAAAAAATACAAAAGCAGTTTATTCACAACACAGATCTATATAACATCTGATCTTAGGATTTTGTAATATACAATCAATACATTAACTTTTTAAACGTTTTTGCAGAGTTCTGCAATACAGTTACAACTGGTTGCTGTCTGGATTCTGGCACCTAAATAAAAATAAATAAATAAATAAATAAATAAATAAATAAATAAATAAATAAATAAATAAATAAATAAATAAATAAATAAATAAATAAATAAATAAAATGTCTTGCATCTTCCCATATTTTTCATAAGAATTAGAGATATATAATTTCTTTATCTGATAGACTCTTTTTAACCATCTATTACATTATTATTTTTTTATTGAGTACATTAAGCATTCTTTATACGACACGGTAGCAGTGGTCAAGTTTGAAGTGTGTGTAAAGCTCTACAAAAAATGTTTAAAATATATTATAATTTTATGAATTTGGTCCCAGGATAAAAGTTTTTATATCAGTGTGTCTCTGTACGCTAATATTTTGAAACGAGGGCGTCGGTTATGGTAGTTAGTCATCTTCTATTGACCCACGTGTCTGTTAACGCTGCGGTCGCGGGATCGCGCCTTACGACGGGCAGGGTGTGCTCGAATACAAAACTTAATTGACAAGGATTGAGGGTTGTTCGGGCTTTTTACCGGGTATTCCTCCCGCAAAAAAACCTGGACGTCATGATACAGCTAAAAAATTGCTGAAAGTTGCGTCAACCACAATTTATATAAAAACTAACATAAATCTGAAAATGTTTGAGACAGTCTATGTTCTGAATACAGTATTTTTTGGTTTTCCCTAAGTTAGCAATTATTAAACTTACCTTATATCTGGATCCCCTGGCCTATTAGGGTCATGTTTTAGGCATTCCGTTATAATCTCCTTCGCATCCATTTCTGTGGCTGACGGATGATCTTTTCTGTATGCCCCTGAAGAAGAAGAAAATTAATAAATCTTTCGGTATTTTTTTGTCATCTGGTTAACAGTAGTGTTGCACTTCGATAAATTGGTCATTTGCAAAGATTGATAAGGGTTTACAGTTTCATATTTGTCCAAATAATAATTATTTAAAAGTGTTGACAAAAACATTTTTGCTCTTCCTTTCATATAAGCATGTATCATGTAACAAGTAACAACCCGTAACAATCCTGTGTTGTGGATTGATTATTAATTATAATACAATGATTTAGAAAATAACTTACGTATCATCATCTGACAACACACAGAAAGATTCAGTAATGGGAGCTTTCTTTTTTCCCTCTTAAACTGTAGTCAGACCATAATGCATTGCTGCCAATTGTCTTCATCATTCGCCGTATGGAGTCCCAACCAGAGCTACCACCCAGAGCAGTAAGCAGCTTGAGCTGTACGACGATAAAAAAAACAATACTATACATATAATCTTAATCCTACTGAAATATGTGCAAAAATGAAAGAAGAATAATAGGAACCTGATTATTTCCTGTATAAGCGATGTTTACAGAATATTTCAGTTTGGGGTCCAAATGCACATAAGAAAATGTCGACTGTCAAATGCGTTAAGGACATATTTCACGAAATAAGATCAACTATAAATACATTCTAAGACCCAAATGAATATGTCTTCTTCTTCTTGTTGGGGGTTTTAACGTCCTACACTGATAAATAAATACCCTCGGTCGGGCGGTTGTTAGTTGTTAGTAGTCCATGGATTCCACCATGGTAGGTTTGTCGAAGCCCAGCCTTCGGGAGACCTAGTCGAAGAACTCGGCACCATATGTTCTACTAGCGGCCGGGCTGCTCCGATGTAACGTTGGCCTACTCCAGTACCCCACATGGGTAGTAGCGTTTCCGCACTATCATCGAGGTCTTACATCAGCAGAGTGAGCAGCCAGTGTGTGCTTTCCTCTGACATTTATGACATGACTAGGTCTAAAATATTACTGCATTTTATACACGCATTCCTATTCATTCCTGTTTTCAATAAAACGATAGGCGCTTACAGGACTCAAGTACGTGTAGAACTTTAAATATTCGAACGTGATTTTGAGGAAAGGGAATTAAATTGTGCGAATGTCGCAACGAAACATATACAATATTCAAATTCGTTTTTTTTTTTTTGCTCTTAAAGAATTAAAAGAAGAATTATTACAAATCAAAAATATGCTAAACGTTTTCTTATGAATTTTGTCTTTTATATCTTGTATATTATAGTACTTACTTTTGAGCTTTGTCTTTTCTTTCCATGTGGCGAATGACCCAGTTTTCTTTGTTTCAATAGCAAACACTCACAATTAAGATATCAAATTACGCGTGCACGTGTGGTTTTACAACCCTTGTGTAATTTCATGACCCTTGCTATTTACATTCGATCGGCATGAACAAAAAGCCACTGTAAGAGATATACAGAGAAATTAAAGCGAACGAAACTGACCGGGAAATGTTAATTAAATTCTGGTAGAAATTCATAAAATTTGATACAATGTCAAGTATCTATGTTGCAATCCCCCACCCCCGTAAATCGCCAGTTAATAAAAAAACCACTGTAAGAGACATAATTTGAAAAAAAGCAGATTGAGGAGGAACATGCTAATTAAATTGTTATGGAAATTCATTTATTTATTAAAATGTAAAGAATCTATTATGTCGAAACCCTCCCACCCTCTTCAATCCAGGAAAGATTTTTAAACAGAAAGAAAAATTGTTTAATATCATTTGTTTTAAAATATTTAAAATGTTTAAACTATATTCTTTATTTTAAAACATACGTGTTAAACTGTAAAATATTTATATCTAATCTCCATCTACCCCAACCCAACACACTATTTTTGTCAAAAAATCGTATATGGATTCTAAATAAGTCGAACACTAATAAACGTTACAAGGACGTTGCAAATATGTTCGCTAAGTTTATTGTAACGTAAATAACACGTTGAATTAACGTTATGTTTTACGTGATTTAACAACGTCTACACAATGTTATACAAATGTTGCTATTTTTGACGTTTCAACAACGTCAGCTAAACGTGCTTAATTACGTTACGAATTAAAGACGTAACAACAACGTTGCTTTTTCATTGTAGATAAGTAACGTCAGGTCCGACATTCTCACAACTTATAACCAACGTTAGATTTACGTCATGTGTTTGCTGGGATAATTTTAGGCCTGGAACGGGCTAATATACAGTAGTATTGAAACGGTCTGGGCGTGGATTAAATGTATATAACATAATTTTAGGCCTGGAACGGGCTAATATACAGTAGTATTGAAACGGTCTGGGCGTGGATTAAATGTATATAACATAATTTTAGGCCTGGAACGGGCTAATATACAGTAGTATTGAAACGGTCTAATTAATGACCTATGTTCCCTTTGTTCTTCGTTGTCCACGAATATAGTTCAAATAAAATAGTAAATTGTTTTGTAATTTTCTTTCTGTTACACTTTCCTTGTATTTTGATCATTTTTGTATCTCATTGAGCAAAGAATGTTTGAAAAAAATAATATTGAACACTTGATGAAATATAATAAATGAGGAGTAATTTGGTCGATTGGAAGCGGACAATTTTCCTCCTTTTGTATAGTCTCTCTGACTTCGTTCCTGACGGTATTGATGCTACTAGAGGATAAAAGCCAATTGAATTGGAATGATCTATTGTACTAATATTTGGTATATTTTTGGAATGGTATTGTACTTTTAGACCCCAATATGTTATTACAAATGTAATGGTGGAATGTTATTATAAACAAATACAAATAGGCCTATGCCAATACATGTATTTTTTTTGTTATCGAAAGACGATGGTATGTTGCCAAAATAAGCGGGCAAAGATAAACGTTCATTCTTACAAAGTTTAAATAAACCAATTTGAGTCTCGTAAACTATGTGTACCCCCCCCCCCCGCATTAACCTCATGGACGGCTGCTGACACAATAATAAAGATCCTGTGACAATTTTCTTTCCTGTGTAGCTACAGAGGTCCCATTACTAAGCCTGATTTTGTAATCTTGATAAGTTTCTATCCGAAGGATCACTGAAGCAATATTCTGTTTTTACGCATGTTATGCTAAATCGACAACCAAGAAATATAGTTTACAAAAAAAAATTTTAAGGAAAAAGTTATTAACGGTAAAAACTGTTCCATTTTTCAGTTCTTTCTTTCTTTCAATATCAAATAGTTTATGCGACTGAATTGTGCCATTTATGTTGCAATAATTTGTTTAAATCGTCGTCTTATCACAAATTCTTTTTAACTTTTGCTATGAAAGAACTATCAACACTTACTCGTGCATTTACTACCTTACACCAGTTGATTTGATTGTTTTGTGCTATAAGAGAGTTACATCTTTTCTATCAACATTTCCAATAACTATCCCCACGTGTACAAGGAAACTAAACAAATAAAACTAAGTAATTGTGACAAATGGGTAATAAAATTATAATAAAACGAAGTATGAAAGCCATGATAATGCCTTAATCATACTAATGACACGGCAGCTGGAATTTAACATTCATTACAGATTTTGTAAATGTATGGTGTTAAAAGTTGAGATTTTTACTCGTTTTTAGAAATGTTTATAAATATAACAAAATATTTTATAGTCTTTTCCGGCTGATGTCTTTCATGCACATTATGAACCGTTTACCCTCTGCCCACTCCACTCCGATTCATAAAGAAGGAATTGTTGTTCTACTTATACCACCCCCCCGCAATTTTTTTTGGGGGGTATATAGGAATCACCCTGTCTGTCTGTCTGTCTGTCTGTCTGTCGTCTGTCTGTCCGTCTGTCCACATCCCTTGTAAGCGCTTCTCCTCCTAAACCGCTTGACAGATTTTGATGAAACTTTACATGAAGAAAGTGTAGATGTGCATGAAGAATTTTCGTCGCTGTCGGATTTTATTTAGGGGAGATATAGGACTTATACTTTTTAAATATAGTATTCAGCGCTTGATCTCGCAGCGCAACTCCTCCTAAACCGTTTGACAAATTTTGATGAAACTTTACATGAAGGAAGGACATCATATATAGATGTGCATGATGAATTTTCCTCGCTTTCGGATATTATTCAAGGGAGATAATTGGACTTGAAGCGAAGCGGGGGTATCCCTTTGTGAGCGTGCTCACAGTCCACACTTGTTTTATAAATGTATAAAATTATAAATTTTTATAAATTTACATAATATATTTGATATCGAATTTAACTTAACACAGCCAAAAGTATAGTTCATATTTACATTAATCAAATAGCATCAAATGCTATTCTTGTTATGATTAAATTGAAACAAGTGTGTCTGGTTTAGCAAATTTTTGAAAATTTGTATCTTTGATGACACTCATTTATAACTGTCACTTTAATAGTAATTTATCGTTTTCAAACTGCATTCGCATATCTTACATAAAATTGTGAACTTCACATTCCATAAGTAAACATGTAACTCGAAGAGAACAAAAAATTCAAGCGGATTGTCGAAGTCTACGATTTTATAGACTTTGAATTGTTTGCTATTACAGAGTAATATACCGGTATTTCATATATTATCCACACATGGAAAAAAATGAAGCAGCACGTGTTGTATCAAATTTCGGCATTTTCTGCTTCAGCACACCAAAACGATAAATGTTATGTATACATATCAAACAAAAGGTATACAAAATGACCTTGTGTTATTTCATCAAACACAAAAAAAAGTACAAGAGAGAAATGCCAACTTTTTTGTTTAAAATCAGAACTATGATAAAATCAAATTATTATGGACATGTCATTTTATGTCACAGTGTGTTTACGATTTTCTACTTTTTATTTTCGACGCATTAAAACCGAACCCACTTTATGTGTAACAAATGACCATTGACTTTGTCGTACCATTTTCCATCCTTTTTACTGGACAATGAATATCCCCAGATAAATATATTTAGAGCATTTAACCTGACTGACACGACGGGTGCCACGCATGTAGCAGAAGTTGCATACCTGGACACACTGCCGCTTTTAAGTGGGGTTCGTGTCACTCTATTTTTTGTTTTTGTGTTGTGTGTCTGTTTTGGTACAGTGTATTTGTCCTCTTTTATTTAAGCTTTGTATTGTCTTATTCTCTATTGAATACTCTTCCGTATCTTGTCCTAGAAATTGTTGTTCAAATAATGGACAAGTGCGATATCGTAGATAATAAAGATTCCACAAAAACACGAATAACCGAGCATGGAATTTTGTTCAATATTAAGAAATAATATTGGTTTCAAATGAAATGTTATATCTTATAGTTGTTCACATGCATTCATGCTAAATATATTATATGGTAATATGGAGGTGTCATAACATAAAAACAAGACACGAATAAAGTAAATAATGGTTAAAAACAAATTCAAAATAAAGAATAAGGAGTTGGCAGTTAAGACAAGAAACAACTTGTGATGATTGTAAGCAAGTCATAAAATGTCCCCTCCCATCCACAAACATAGTCGGGCATATGTCATTGTAAGTTTGTGCATTAAAATCTACCTAAATATCCAATATCGCTGTAATCGGAAAAAGTTTACGTTTGTTTTGAAACGGCTGCCTTTACAGAATGGTGCGTTCGCTTCAAATAACTTCGTTACAAATCCTCAGGATAGTCAACTGTATTAGTTTACAAATTTTCATTGAAATTGCTTTAATCATTCCTGAGATCTGAGGAATGTACTTTGATTTTTAACTGCAGCCATTTTGAGAGTGCACAAGAAGAAATGGCATTCTATATTTGTGCAAAGTTTCATGAGGATCCCGAGACTCGTTCTACAAAAAAAAAAAAAAACGTGCCGGGCACACTCTGGTAAGAAAGTCAATAAGAAACTGAACAAAAACAATATGTTCGACAATTCGTGGACTTAATTAAGTAAATTTAATTGTTTAAGAAGAAAACAAATTCAACATAGAGAATTCGTATTCATTGTGTTGAATGTTTCTACTATTAATTAATCAATTTTTAGCTTTAGTACATATTAGCCGTATAACTTAAAAGGCTGTCTATTTTAAAAAGGGAAAATGCATTTTATTCCCTTTTCCCTTGTAAACCTCAACTGTAAGCATTTATTTTATAATACTGCAAAAACTGTAGCCATTATTAACTTTTATTCAACAAACAAATATATATACAACAAAATTTCACATCATAAACACTAAATACAAGCTCACTTTATAAAATGTGTACATTTGCACAATTTCGGGAAAGTTCCCGAAACAAATCAAAATCTAACAGTTTGCTTACTCTTGAGAATCATACAATTTAAAATGTTTCGGGAAATATCCCGAAAAATCTTATCGCATATATCACTACATTTCTTTAAAATTTTAAAGAGAAAAAAATGTTTCGGGAAAGTTCCCGAAACATGTAAAAATCAAACAGTTTGCCTACTCTTGACAATCATACCATTTAAAATGTTTCGGGAAAAATCCCGAACAATCTTTTCAAATATATCGCTACATTTCTACAAAATTTTAAGAATAAAATATTTCGGGAAAAATCCCGAAACAAGTCAAAATCCTACAGTTTGCTTACTCTTGACAATTATACTATTTAAAATGTTTCGGGAAAAATCCCGAACAATCTTTTCAAATATATCGCTACATTTCTACAAAATTTTAAGAATAAAACATTTCGGGAAAAATCCCGAAACATGTAAAAATCAAACAGTTTGCTTACTCTTGACAATCATACCATTTCAAATGTTTCGGGAAAATTCCCTAAAAAATCCTAACAAATATATCACTACATGAACATTTCTACAAAATGTTAAAGAGAAAAAAATGTTTTCGGAAAGTTCCCGAAACAAGTCAAAATCTAACACTTTTCTAACTCTTGACAATCATACCATTTAAAATGTTTCGGGAAATATCCAGAAAAATCTTATCAAATATATCACTATTTTTCTACAACATTTTTAAGGAAAAAATCGTTTTTAAGAAAGTTCCCGAAGCAAGTCAAAATCCAAGGCTTTGCTGACTCTTGACAATCATAACATTTAAAACACTTTCGGAAAGTACATGAAATTAATCTTGTCAAATGTATCACTACATTTCTACAAATTTTGAGTAAAGATAATAGTTTCAGGCAAGTCAAAATCAAACATTTAACCTACCCTTGACACACGTACCATTTAACACTTCTGGAAATTTTCCAAATAAATCTTATATATCATATTTCTTGAAAATTAGAAAAAAAGTGGTTTCAGAATGGTTCCGACTCATATGTTTCTTGCATAACCTTAAAAACTTAGCATACAGAATTTCAGAAAAATTAGAAAAAAGTAAAAGGCTACTTTATTTCATTATGTTTCTTACAGACTTACAATAGGTAGGGAAATGCAAAATAATAACTTTCATACATTTTCTTTTGAAGATGCAATTTTTGTCATACAATACATATGATTGTTGAAAATAACACAACTGTCACAATGTTAGGTAAAAATTGTCTGATTCACAAATCACTCAACAAGTATTTTACTCAGTTTTAAAATAGTTTAGTATGGAAGCCCAAAGGAGCATTTCTTTTATATTATAAAAATCTATGTACAGAATTTGTGATGAAGAATAAAATAAAATACCTAAAACTTAAACCCTTGATTAAAAATACATTAAAAAATGTGACAGTGGTGGTGACTACATTGTAATTAAAAGAAAATATACACAACATATAGACACAATACAACTTTTTTGACCGGAACTAAGACTTAGAAGACCTTATAAGTTTTAGTGTGGAATCAGACTTTTTTAACCTCCATAGTAATTAAAAACCTGATCAAAATAAACAGGTGTGGACACAGAAAATTTCTGGCCTGCATTCTGCATCAGTAATGAAAAAAAAATTCATGCCAATATGTATAAACCTCTAAATGGTCATCATTTAAAATATGAAATGCAAGGTTACAGAGAAACTGACCTAAATCAAAAACTTAAATGTAGTCATTGTAAAATTGAGGTCAAGGTCAGGTGACAACTGCAACCTATATACCAAATATTGTCATCCTACCATTCAAAGTTACATAGAAACTGCACTAAGCCAAAAAACTTTAACATAGCCACTGGACCCTGAAGAGGTCAAGGTCAGGTAACAACTACCAGATATTCATGTACTAATTCATCAGCAATCTATATACATAGGTTCTGGACCGTGAAAAAGAGGTCAAGATCAGGTGACAGGAGACTGATTGGTAAGAACGCATCTTTGGACCAAATGTGATGGACCTAGGGCTTTAGCTTACAAAGATATCAAGCAAAATGTCAAGTTTTAATACCACCCCCCACTTGATTCCCATATATATATGTTTCGTCTCCAGTAACTATCATCACAGGTGAGACAAATACTGTTCACCACAGATCTCTAAAACAAAATAACTAATCAACAATTTTTTTGTTTGAGGAAATTTACCCTTAAATGTAGTATTTAATAAAGTCTTAATTCACAAAATTAAATGCAAAAAACTTCTTGTCTTAAGATGTTCAGAAAAAAGCTATATCAAAGTGAATACAACCTTGTCTGCCTTACTGCTATATTTCAAACCACAAAATTTAATGCTACATGACTGAAAGTTACTGCAAGTAATATTTTTCGATGCTTCAGCTATGTACAGCAAATGGAAAGTGATTAATATATTCCATAAATATGTAAGATATATATCTAAATTAAGATTTCAATAATGGTCTGCACACCAAAAATTACATACAAATAGTTTAACAAATATTTCACTAATGTCTTTGAAAAATGTTTAGAAAAATCAAATGGTACCGCCACAAAAGTTTGAAAAATAGTCCTCTCATTCATAACAAGAATATAACTTTACTTTTTCTTTTTGTTGTTGGTATCCTTCCTTGTTTTCTTTGTTTTTGTTCCTTTCTTATCTGTAACAAAGAGCATAAAGCATAAGTACAATACTCGATAAAATAGCTATAAAACTGTTGTAAACTATAATTTAATCTATTATTACAAAAAACAAAAACAAAACAAAACAACAACAAAAAAAAAAAAACAACAAGAAAATGTGCCTTGGCCACACCCAATCTCTCTTCAGTCAAGTATGAAATATTTGGCACAGCCTTAACGAAATTTGCCAGTGAAGAAGTCACATCATGTTGTAACTGTGTATATATATCAAGTTTCATGATTATGGGCAGTTAAAGGTTCCAGCAATGGAAAACCTAATGTGGGATGCACAGTTGAATTGACGGACAAACGAACAGAAAATATGTCTACTGAAATTTTGTAGTCAGGACATACAAAAACAAAAAAAAATTCCAACAATCGAACATATTTTTTTCAGCAGGAATATTTAAACACCCATTTTTTTCTAGGGCCCTATGCTTAAAATGTGAGCTACCTTTGCTTGAAAATAAAGCAAAGGATTATCCATTCCAAAACTAGTAATCTGTGAGCTACTGCTCTCTCAGTATACCCCAGCTATACACATCATTTAATTGACTGAGTCGGTAAACAGGAAGTAAATATGCAACGGACCTGAAATCGGTAATCGCAATATAGGACCACATGGTAATGTCATATATTTTCAAAATTTTCAGTGGTTGTGGTAAGAAGAAAAATGTAAGGAAAGTTATGTTACGGACCAAGTATACCCCTTCTTCTTCGAATAATTAGTGTAATTAAAATTCTCTCTGTTAACTGAGATAGGACTAAAATGTACAAAGCGTACCGTAGATGTTAAGAAAGGATTCTTAAAAATATAAATCACTAAAGTGGATAATTTATCCCAGTGATCGAAAAATAAAACATATTATTAAAAATACCTTTTGCCACACTTTTTTCTCTTCCTCACTGTTACAATCACCTGTAAAAATATTTTTTTTTTTATTTATTGAAAATATGCCAAAATACCTGATATTTAAACATATCACATGCATATGTAGCTATAAATTTCTTATATAAATTTAATTCTATTTCTAAGACCATTTGTGTACATGTAAAAAATAAAAATATTACGTTGCACACAAAATATAATTATTTCATGCAAACAACTTAAAAAGTTGTTTGCATGAAATAATTATTGTGCTCACAAAATATTATCTGGTGGGGACAAAATGTTAAACTGTGGGCATAGCCTCTTATACAGGAAAGGTTTCAGTTGGTCTGCTATATTTATTCTATAAACATATATACCAGTGCATGTACCTTGTTTCAACGATCTGTTTTGAATAATACAATCAAAAACATGTACCAATGTTCCTTTGCCTGTGTCAAATCAAGTCTTTATATATTTTTTCCCACAAGTAGCTGCCTTTGGCATACATCTTTCCATTATTATTTCTTTGCCTTTTTACATTCAATCTGACAAAAAATAACAACATTTTCAAGTTAATACAAAATGATTACAGGTATTGAGATTTTTTAACCATTAATAACCTACCTGAATCAAACACAGACTGTACATTGTATTATATCTATGGTTGTACTTTGAAGAATAGAAATAGGACCAAATTTATGTATGCTTATAAAATCAACAAAATCACTTAAAAATTAAAAACTGTTGCCATGGTTTCTGTACCATTTATTATAATATATATTTTGAAACTGAGTTGAAAGTTTTCACAGATTCTCATTAAATTTGAGAAGTTTTAAATTTATATAAACATGTAAACCTAGAAGTCAAATAAGAAAACTATTCCTATTTCCTATTATCTCCTCAATGAAGAAGGAACAGCCATTAATTTGAACAAATTTGAATTCTTTTTACCATGGCTTTTGTTGAAATTCTCAGAAATTGAAATTAGCACAAAATTACCTAAAAATATGGAGTTTATTTTTATTTTAACATATAGTATTTAACAATTTCTTAATAATTTTCCATTTGTAAAGTGTATGGTCCTCCATTTGAAAAAACTTTATTCCCTTTCGGTCCAGGAAACTACATATTAAGTTTGATGGAAATGAGCCCATAGGTTCTAGAAAAGAAGATAAAAATGTTAAAAGTTTATAAAAACAACATGCACATATAACTATCAAATTGTGATTAGAGAAGCTCACTTTAGGACTTTACTAAATTTCACAGGTACTAAGTAAGCTTTAAAAAATGTGCTTACATCTAGGATCTGTCCTAATTTAATTTTAAATCTGCAGTGCTTTTCACAAAAAGTCGGAAGTGTAAAAATTTATCGTAAGTGTTGCAAGATCAAAAGGAAATCCATTGCGATGTCAGCACTTACGATAGATTTTACACAAACAACCTTTTGTGAAATCGACTTCTGTACTTTAATTAAACTAGAGGCTCCCAAGAGCCTGTAATCGCTCACCTGGAACTCAAATGACTTAAACTATATTTAAATTTTTGAAATTTACAGTTTCAGTCTAGTTGTTAAAGCTTTTAAGGTACTGTGCAAAAACTAAACATTTCTTCAAAAATTTTAGTTAAGTACAAAACTCCTATAAGGTGACATCAGACAATTTCTGAAAATTAAATGGTTTTTAGGCCTTGTCCTTAATTGTCATT
Organism: Limnoperna fortunei; assembly: GCA_944474755.1. NCBI lineage: Eukaryota > Metazoa > Mollusca > Bivalvia > Mytilida > Modiolidae > Limnoperna > Limnoperna fortunei. The sequence goes on from OX104119.1 coordinate 49,917,586, forward strand.
TAGAAATTAAAAGTTTCACTCTAGGTGTGTTACAGACTAATTTATAATACAAAAACTGATCATTTGTCTAAATTCATAATTAAAGGGCAATAACTCCTATAAAGAGTCATCTTGCAATTTTGGACTAAGCAATCATTTGTAGGCCTTGCTTTGCTGATCATTTGTGCAATTTACAGTTTCAATCTAGCTGCTCTAGTTTTCATTTAAGGGCAATGACTCCTATAAGGAGTCATCTGACAATTTCAGACCAATTAAGTGAATTGTAGGGTTTTTATTGCTGATCATTTTTGCTATGTAAAGTTTAACTCTACCTGTTATAGTTTTTAAGTTGCAGGACAAAAACGGAAAAATTTCATAAAAAATTGCCATTTAAGGACAATAACTCATAAAAGGAGTCATCTGACAATTTCAGACAAGCTAAGTGAATTGTAGGGCCTTTATTGCTGATCATTTTTGCTATTTACAGTTTCACTCTTGCTCTTATAGTTTTCAAGTTATACTGTAAATACCAAAAAGTTTGTCAAAAATCGTCATTCAAGGGCAATAACTCCTACAAGAAGCCAATACAAAACTTCACACAAATAGCAACTATTGTAGACTTAATGTGCTGATCAATTTGAAGTAACGGTTTTCTCTATAGCTATTATAATTTTGAGTTATGATCAAAAACATGTGTTGACACCCATGTTCTATTTTTAGTAACAGCGGCCATCTTTGTTTGTTGATCAACACCCTGGGTACAAATTTGAAACTAGGAACCCTAAGGATGATTGTGGCTAAGTTTGAAAAAAATTGGCCCAGTGGTTTCAGAGGAGAAGATTTTTGAAAAGTTTACGACGAACGACAGATGCCAAGTGATAGCAAAAGCTAAAAAATTGGGGCTTAAAATAGAATCTTTTCACTGGTTTTATATTGTCATAAAATCACGTAAATTCAGTAAAATGAAAAAATTACACAAAATCTTGACTTTTTAACTTGTAGTTGTTTTTTTTTAAAACTAGTCAAATAAAGTTTGGACTAGTGATACCTAGCAGGTCTAAGTCTGAAGAAGTAGTCAAAAATGTTTATGGCACAGACTGCCTCTTGCAATGAATTTTAAGGGATTAAAAAAATGTAAATACATGAATACAGTTCATGATTGTATGAACTGATTTAGCCTTATATTCATTAACAGTTCATGAATGGTTCATATATTCATGGCAGGGATGTTTTAACATTTCACACTTTGGACATCAGAAAAGACAAACAGTAAAACAAAACAAAAAATGTCTGCAACTTCAAGATAAGAAAGCAAATTTCAAAACTCCTTCAGAAATGCATGTATTTAAATCAGTCTGTGAAAAAATAGGTACTGTGCATAAGCAAGCATACGAGTTGTGTGTCTGGCAGACAGAAAAACAGCATACATGTAGATGGGAGACATACTAGTATAATAAATAACAGTTATTACCTTAGTCATGACTATGCTTCCATGGCATGTATGTGCCTATACTTGCATACTCCTTTACCATGTTTACCATACATGTTGGGTTGATACTAGTATCTGAAAAAAAATCATTAGAAGTAATATTTTATACAATATAACTTCAACTCAAAAATGTGCATAAATCCCACACAAAAAATAAATTTGCATGTTTCCTTATTAAAATTATTATTATTAAAATTATTTATACATGTGTATGTAACAGTGTTGTCTTTCCACCAGTGTATTACTTCCTTACACTAGTGTATTATTTCCTGTGGTTAAATTACACTAGTGTAAAATTTCCAATGGACAGATCAATTATTATTAACTCACCTTCTATTAAAATCTTGTTACATGGAATCTTAAATCTTAATTCCTTCACTTGTAATCAAGTGGTATGTTGGATTACTGAATATAATGTTCACATTTCTGAAAGTTGTAACTTTTCAACAATTTGATTGACAGCAACAGATCTGTTATCTTATTTCAAGTTCCCATTAAAGTTCAAGTAAAGTTCATGCAGTTTATTACTCATGTTATACAGATTATAGAAGATGCATGTACACTAAGCACTAGAGTTGGGTAAATATATTTACTTGTTGCAAAATGGTACAAATATTGTTGTCTGCACTTTTAAGTATCTTAATCTTAAAAATTAATTAATGCATTTCTTGGTCACTAGAACTAAGAGTATATGGGGTCTTGTAATATTTTCATGTTTGAAAACCCCTCAAGTAACTAAACTATTATTGTTTTAATTTTACTCAGGCCTGTCAGCAGAAAAAAATTCTTAAACCAATATATTTTTCCTCAGATCACCTAAGTTATCATAGTAATTGAAAATCAATAGAATTCAATAAAATTTTAGAATTTGCTTTGAATAAGCTATGACAAAAAATTTTGTTTAATTTGTTAAACAGAAACATCTTTAATCTTTAAGAGTTCTGATGATTTCCAGTGTTAAATTAATCAGGATCAGGATAAGTCATTCCTTAATGAAGATCAAAACCTATTCATGATCTGTTATTCATGATAAAAACAGATTATCATTGTCTTACAGCAACATTACTGTCAAGTAGCTAGATGCAATCATTAAGTTTTTAGCACTGATTAAATTATTACTCGATTATATAATTATTTAATCTAGCTATGTGTAAATTGATTATGTTTGCAAATTAACCTAATGAAAATGACTTGTTTGTGTGAATGGTGTTTAACACCACTTTCAGCAGTTTTTCTGCTGCTATATCGCCACATTAAATTTATATTGGGCGAGAAAGTCTGAGTACATGGAGGAAACCCAGACCTCTAAATATGCTAAACTATACATGTAGGTAATAGTCTAAGTCTATTAATAAACTTTTAAAATCTATTCTGCAACTTATCAGAAAATTATGCTGGATATGGAAATTCTGTCATAATGTCAAGGAGTAGTTTTGTTTGAATGCTTTGTCTGTATCTGTATGTGGTATAGTATTGGATCATTTCATGGTGATGGGTGTAGCCACCTTATTAGCTTTCTGGGAGCCTTCAAGGCTTCTTCAGTAGATCACTGGTGACTGTTTTAATAAATTAAATTTTATTATTTGGTTACAGCTATTTGCAATTTAAAGCATTTTTATGATAACATGAAACATTTACTACTTTTGTGTTTATTTTTGTATTTTTAAGTTTAAAACAATTATATAGTACTATCTGTACCAAACCCATGGGGAGGGAGAATTCATAAATTCTCATCGAAAGCAGAGTGACTAGTAACAAATTAAGTGCTCCAATAAAATCACTTGCTGAAACCAAATCCCTATAGTATGTACTAGTATGGCTACATGGATGAAACATGCATTATGCAGTGATAATAAATGAATGTTAATTAGTTGAAAGGAATGCACAAAAATGTTTGAAATTTTTCAGTTGTGAGAAATTCTAATATGACGTCCTGCATTCGCTATGTAAACAAAGCCGTGTTAAAATTCCAATAAATTTAGTTCGCACATGCACAAGTTATTGGTTGAAGTCGTTTAAATTTAATTGAAAACAACTCAATTTTTTCAACTATAATCATCGTTACTTTTAATAGAGTTGTTATTTTAAGTCTGAATTCTGCGATTTGCATGATTCATTATTCAGCCATTAAATTATGTTTCCACCTTTCTACATTATGGCAGCCATTCACTAGCGCACATTTATATGCCGCTTCACTGTACAGATGATCGTATTTGTCATTAATTCATGGATACCATACTTTATTGTCGTTTTAACATGGGTGAGCATTATATTCATGATATTTTACCCCTCGCTATGGCTCGGAGAAAAATATTCAAGAATATAATGCCCACCCATGTTAAAACGACAATAAAGTATGGTATCCATGAATTATTTCTTAAATTAACAATGGGAGAAGAAATTCTAAAAGACAAGAAAACAAATACATTTTATGTCTTAAGACATGTGTCAACATGTTGATTAAAGATGTGGATTTATTTTTAGACTGTTGTGTCAATGTGAATGTACAATAAACTAGAGGAATGTATTCACACGAATACAACTCACCCGCCTGCCAAATTTGTTTTCTAGCACAAATGTTGAACAATATATTACAAAATGCAAAGTCAAGATCATGGGTGTACACGCAGGATTCAAGGGCTTTTTATTTTTTTTTTCAATCTGTCAATATTTTGCCACTTGCAGCAAAAAACTTCAACATCTTGTTATATTATTTCTGACAGAAAATTTTCTTCATTCAGCCATTTGTTCCCAATGACAATAATATGCTGAAAAGTACACCCGACATTGTTTTAATCCTGATTCGACACGGAAACTATCAACAATAAGAAAAATTATTTAATTAAAAAATAAACAAACGTGAAGGATAGATAAAATCTGAGATTTTTTTAATTAAATTATTCCCCCCTCCTCAATATAATAAATTGGCATTCAAAACCATGTAGGTATATCCACTGTGTTATCTATCTAAACTGCATCTGTAGCTGTGTAAGTTATTTATAGAACAGTGTGCACATCAATGAACAAAGAAACATTAATTAGGGAATATCTCTGTAATAATTTAATTAATAAAAAAGTTAATATATTTTATAAAAGTGTTATACAATAGATAATTTATAATCTACACCTTTTCACTATCTTTTAAAATTATGTCACGTGACATTTTTACAAGCACAAATGCACAACCACGTGATATATTTAAATACCTGTTACCGATCGACAACGTTGGTTATTTATAGAACAGTGCACACAGAATTGAACAAAGAAAAGAAACCTTAATTAGTGAATATCTCATTAATAATTAAATTAATCAATCGTTTATTGTACTAAATACGTCGTTTTCAAGATATAATTGCTCTCGTTAAAGGAGGTGGAAATTGTAATACTGATCACGTGACGTCATAAAAAATTTAGGGCACTTTTAGTTTAAAACGGTGACACTTGACACGGAATGGGACGGCATAAGAAAGACGATTTAAAACGAAACCTGTGCTGTGTTGTGCGGGGGTGCAACGCCAACACTTAACATAAAATTTATGGAAAGGAGTCAAGTTTTATTCCGTTTTATGACGTTCACATGATGTTAAAGACGGTACGTTGAGGAAAGTGCCCTAAATAAAATCACGTGATACCATTACTCACGTGATATGATACGTCTAACTACCTATCGTGAAAACGACGTATTGGACCAATAATCCCTGCAAGTTTGAGCTCTTAATATTGTGGTTTTCGGATAAAAACGGTTTCACACAAAATCTGTGACGGACAAAATTTTGCCAAAGTGAATACATTACTTAATGACCCGCCTCCTACTGGAGGGTGGGTAAGTAATTAAATTTATGAATAGGTCTGGTTTAGAAATTAAAATATATGATTAGGTCCCGTTTTATCTCCTGAAAGTATATACATAGGGCGCATTTACCCACAAATCTGTACCTAAAATTGTACCATTAGTTACCCACCCCTCTCCCATGTGAGATTAGTACATTTTCTGGGGCTTTGAAGTTTGTAATTTTGTCATGGTTTTGATTCAATAGAAATTATATTTTTAATATTTTAATTTCGTTTAAATACTCTATACATGAGCAAAGTTGGTTATTTCGTATAACCTAACTTGGTTTTTCAGCACGTGACTGATTGTGACGTCATAATAAGATGTATTGATGATGTTGACTATACATGAATTCTTTCGCAAACAACAAGTGACGACACTAAAATTGTGAATTGCAAATATTATTTGATTACTTGTAAAATATTGTTCATGTTACTTCATTTTTACTATAGAATTTAAAATATAAGGTTTGTTTTCAATTGTTGGTTAGATTTTTGGATATAAAAGACTTTGGATCGATTTACGCTGCAACATAAACCGCTTCGCGGTTTATTCAGTGTAAATCGACCCAAAGTCGTTTATATCCCGGCAATTGAAAACAATCCTTAAATACTTAAATTAGAACTAAGAAATTCCATAATATAAGAATGGACTATAAATTAATATATAAATCAATATATCTAATGATCTGCTAATTGGTTGAAAGCATTCTATTTCATATATCTATAATTCTAATTAATATGATTTGCATATTTAGAAATACATTTATTTCATTGGTTGAGATTACTTCCGGTAGAGGTTTTCAACCAAATTTATTTTTTGATAAATGAAGTTGACTTAATTTATATTTGGATAAATGACGTTGACCGAACTATTTTTACCGTAACCAATGTAAACAAAGATGGCGGCTTTCAATATCGAAAGTAGCGATCAGCTTATAAATTATTTGTTTGATGAATTATCATAAATGATTTGCTAAATTTAAAACTTTCCTTGTGTTCGATACAGAAAATAAGGTTATAGATTGATATAAAACTTAATTGTGTTTATTAAAATCAGAAAATGGTTTATGGAATAATCGCACGTAAAAATAAACAAAATATTCATACGTTCAGTCAATCCCGCTACCAAATACACAAGAAATATGAAGTTGAGAAACACGTTAGATAAATTAATTCCTTAATGCAATTTTAAAGACTTTTAGAGATTAAACACAGTTTTCAATGGATTTATCTGTATATCAAAAAGACCAACTCACTCACAAATATATCATAAAAGTCCTTATTTGTTTGTGAGTGAGTTGGTCTTGTTAATATACCGATAAATCCATTGAAAACGGTGTTTAATCCTATAATAAATACTGCTAGACTCCCCTTTTGTGTATAACTAGAAGGTGTGTGGCAGTGCAAAAAAAAAAAGATAAAAGTTAAAGATGACAGGAAGACATCTATAGGAACTATTGTTATTGAATAAAAATTGGGAAATTTAATTAAAATTAGAGATGGAATTGATAAGGAGTTAAAAACGGTCATGAGTGTTTTGCTATATATCTAGGCTATGTTTAGATTGTTCAAAGCCTGTCTGAAATGATCAGGATCAGGCTGCATAACAACAGTGGTTGGTAGTTTATTATTTTATAATACAAGAGTCTGCTGAAAAAATTAGTATTTGTAAGTGTAACTTAGTGTGAATCTGTCCTTATGTTTTAGGGACGCATGATTCTTCTCAATTGCTGTACATGGTCATGGGGGGGGGGGGGGAGCTAGAGGTGGGTCCATTCACAGGTTAACATTTTTTTATTTTTCCCAAAGCAGATAACAGTAGAAACAGCAAATAAATAAAATGAATTTTCAGTGTTCTGACTATTCGAAAAGGTCAATGGCCCTACTTTTCAGCAGCTACAGCTGTCGTACTGTCAGCTAGGGCTACGATGTGATTACTCATTTTGAGATAGCTACAAAAGAATCCTGTCACTGTCAAATAACGAGAATATGGGAAAATAACACAAATATTGATAAAAATTCTACTCACGATTTTCATTACACTTGGTCAAAATCACTTTCGTCTGCTTTTCGCCAAGTCTCATGCTGTAAATCGCCGCATTTTAACGGTGGTCGGTATTTCGGGTAGCCCGAACCCGAACCCGAGACAAAATCCCCGAGACAGAACGTCCGTCTAGTCACCGAGAACTAGCTTACTGATTCGGAAGACCGGGCAATATGACTTTCCTTATTGCCCTGTGGGCCGAACGAAAAAAGTTATTGACCGGGTAGCCTTTTTTATAATAATTTAGTAATCAAGATATTGATCATGCAGATTTTAGCTTATTAGGGACAAATTTTACTTATTATTTTATAATACACTATACAAAAACGATTTACGCACAATGTACGAATGATATAGACGAACATTGTACAAACTATAAATACACGATGTACGAACGATACAATCGTTAATTTATGGATTCCAGAGACTGTAGAACGCAGTTTGAAAATCGCACTGACAAATTACAATCGTACCACACTTGAAAAAAGTCTTTGCTAAGGAGGTGATTATACATCATGAAGTATATAAGTGTATTGCCCAAATGTTCTGTTTTCTCTATACGAAGACACCGAACACCCCCCCCCCCCCCGAAGCACAGTAATATTTCAATAAAATGTATATTATACTTAACTGCTGCTCTGGAGAGATAAAATGGTTTTCATTTTACTAGCCAAATAAATGTTAACTTTGTACTTTTAAAGTTTCATGCGATATAGTGTGTTTGTTACTTGTTCAAGATCGGCGGATCTTTCTGGGGCAGTTTGCCTTTCTATCGAATGATTTAAAGCCTTTCTTTATTGAACACATTTTTCAGCGTATCGTTCACCTCGACGCCTCCAAACTCGTGTTCGTCCGTCACTATGTCTCAAGTGATAACGGGATTCATCGGACCACAACACAGATGCCCATTGTCTATGTGCCCATCGCTGAAGCACTCGTGTTCATTCAAGTCGGTTTCGACGCCTCTAAAGGGGTGAGCATGTTTATTTGGAGAGGTCGTCTTGCTCCGAGTCCATGTTGGCGTAGTCGACATCTAACTGTATTAGATCCAATTGGCCTTCTGTGCGTTCCAATCGCCTCACGTGACGTCTGTACAGCGGTTCGGAATCGATCTCGTAAATGCTGAAGGCGAATGTAACGGTATTGCTGAGGATCGTTGTCTTCCTGGGCGTGGAATGTCGCTTACTGAACCCCTCGGCTGATGTTGGGCCAAGCGAGTAATTGTCGACGGTGATCAATGCATCCGACTAGAGATTTTACGCCGAGACATCCTTCCTTGGATCATGCCAAAAACCTCCTGTCAAATTTTTTTCCAACGTCAAATATCGATATCAATAAATAAATTGGAAACAGTGATGGGACATTGGAAATTTTTACTGGTACTGTAAAAGTATGGAGAAATGGGTAGGGAGCAGAATTGAACCTTTTGTAGGGATACAGTGAGCCTAATATTTTTTTACAAAAGGGGTCGTGCAAAGAGCGTTTTATTTCCAAACACGCTACCAACTATACAGTCCATGTTCAGGCTTGCCTTATTATAACATTACAACCCCCAGCCTACCCCAAAAGAGGGAGCCTTCCAAACCTGGGAACGCATTGGAAAGCTCTGTGGGTAGATCACTGGAAATCCTCCAAGTATAGTCCCAGAATATAATATGAACTATGATTATTATAATCATTTTTGCAGATAGTCGCTATGTTTGTTTTTGGTTTAGTCACAGGATCGTTGATTTCAAACTATCCGTACATTTTATAGGTTTAGTCGAATTTTGCGCATAATCAACTTAGATGCTTGGTTTAAACCTATATATGCATTGCTAAGAAAAATCAGATACTATTAATCCTTTATTGTTAAGTTTTGTATATTAGTTCACTGTAAAAATTTTACTATAGTCTAAACTAAACATTACTATTTTCTTTGTTGTATACGGTAAATCATAGACACCACCCCCCTTCCAAATAAACCAGTTCCCTATAAATTTCCTGAAAATCGGGGAATAAATGAAAGTACTTCTGTGCAGCCTGAGGCTGTCCAGAGGTACTTTCAGGTGGTACGATTTCCACACACCCGGGTTATAACGTAGGTACCGGATTTATCCACGGTGTACAAGGCTGAAAATTGGTTCTTCTGCAGTCAGAAATAAGCAAAATGGGCAACGTCATCAGAGTTGCTCACAAAACATTATACGTTTTTATGCAGAAAATGCCCATTTTACCAAGTCAAGCATGGTACCTTCGGTACCAACCTCAGACTTAGCGAGTTTGAAGAGTTTTTATTTTGTTTTACATTTTTTTCCTACTTTCGGTATTTTGGCGCCTCAAGTTACGCTATCAATACGTCAAAAGACAATGACGTCAAGTTCCGATTTAATTCATAATTTATGTGTGTCAGTGTGAATGTAGGGTACGGAAGCCGTAAGTTGAAATGAAAAATAAGAACTTTTTTTAATATGTTATCTCGATAAAACAAAGTTGTTATATCGAGATCTCGATAAAACTGTCTATCGTTATCTCGAGAAAACGGAATTGTTATATTGAAATCTCGATAAAACAATGTATCATTATCTCGACAAAACGATATTGTTATATCGTGATCTCGATATTAAGATATCGTTATCTCGAGAAAACGATATTGTTATATCGTGATCTCGATAAACCAATTGTATCGTTATCTCAAGAGAACGAAATTATCGAGAAAACGATATTGTTATCTCGAGAAAACGAAATTGTTATTTCGTTTTCTCGCGATAACAATATCTTCATATCGAGATCACGATATAACAATATCGTTTTCTCGAGATAACGATATAACAATATCGTTTTCTCGAGATAACGTTACACTTGTTATATAACAATATCTTTATATCGAGATCACGGTATAACAATATCGTTTTCTCGATATAACAGTACCGTTTCTCGAGATAACGATCTCTTTGTATCGAGATCACGATATAACAATATCGTTTTCTCGAGATAACGATACACGTGTTTTATCGAGATCACGATATAACAATATCTTTATATCGAGATCACGGAATAACAATATCGTTTTCTCGAGATAACAGTATCGTTTCTCGAGATAACGATCAATTTGTATCGAGATCACGATATAACGATACATTGTTTTATCGAGATCTCGATTTAACAATTTCTTTTTCTCTAGATAACGATATTTTTATATTGAGAAAAAGATATAACAGTATCGTTTTCTCGAGATAACTAGACTGTTTAATCGAGGCTTCCGTAGTAGGGCATCTGCAGTGTTTGAAAGGAAGTACAAATACAAATATAAAAAGACAGAAATATTCCTCTGTAGAATAGCATACAATGGTATTTTAGAAAATACATTAGCAACGCGCAAACAATACACCATGCGTAACGTTAGCAACGCAGTCGGGAGCTTGGGATTTGTACCGACGGGTAACCAACTAGTCCGCATTTTTAACAAGCCGGGGATAATACACTCTGCCGGTCACATACTCATGTTTGATCTTTGCATGTCCTACGTTATTTTTCCCGCATTCTACTCGTACGTAAATAAATACTTTCTTGACTTACATAATTTTGTATAGAGAATTATCGAACATGAATATGATTCGTTTACAATATCTTGGGTTCCAAATAGATACATGTACATGAATGCAGTTTCCTCAAATAAAACATATATTCCAAGATACAAAGATCTTTAGGAGAGGTGGTGAAAAGGATGTGGGGTGGGTCTACACAGCTAAATCCCAGAGTAACTATATTGTAACGAACGTCGCATTAGTCAAACACACCGGGGAGCACAGTGCAGAAAGTATTTTTTTTTAATTCCAATAATATTTAAGTATAGAATGTTTACCGTTATGTACAGTATTATAAGACGATGAGTGCTCACAGTCTGACAGTACAAATAATTCTATTTTAAATGTTATCGTTTTATTGATCTTGTAGGATAATATATATGTGTAATAAATGTCAGGACATCACCTGATGACCGAAGTTAAACAAACATTTGATATTTGTGTGATGTCTTAACTGACATCACCTGATGACCGAAGTTAAACAAACATTTGATATTTGTGTGATGTCTTAATACTTCTTACACAGACAAGGAACTGCATATCGAGTACTAACGATTCACTGTACATTCTAAACTTCAAAGAAAATAGATTATGTTTTATGTTAAAATTAGTAACTTCATTATATTACGTCCTGACCTTTTTACTGTATTGAAATATGTTTTGCACAAACACGCAGAGATACAATAAACGAAGGTCTTGAAGAGATAACAGGAACAATGTTTATAACTGATTAATTGATTGATGTTTAATGTCCAACAATCAGTATTTCAGCTAAATATTCAGGACGTGTACTATATGTATAATGTAATATTTGTATATTATGGTCGCTATATCTTCAGTATATGAATGATGTACGTACATTGTATAGAGCGTGGTACACATTATTTAAAACGCTCTACATACTACGATATTATTACGTGATGATTTCTGTATTGGTCTAGTTATTGGTCCAAGGCTTGCTGTATTGGCCTGAGGCAAAGCCAAAGGACAATACATCTGGCCAGGACCAATAGCTAGGCAATTCCAGAAATCATCACGTAATGATATCTTTATTAATTAACTCATCCAAATCAATTAGGATTTAAATACAGGATGGAATCAGGCCAATACAGGTCGAATCAGGGCAATAACGACATTGGACTAGTTAATTCTTTATTGGATTAGTTCAGTAAAATATATCATATCGACAGTTTAACTGTTATTTAAGTGAATATTATATTAGTTAATTAATAAAGTGGATTATGCGCTATATACCCAATACAAGGAACACTCTGCCTCCAATATATGGACTCTATACATTTTATGGAACGCCCTATATATAATACATGAAGCTTTACATAATGTATATGTACGAGGTATATGTAGACCTCTATATAAAATGGGGGCCTCGGTGGCCGAGTGGTCAAGGTAGTTCGTCTACTATTGATCACGTGGTCTGTCAACACTGAGATTGCGGGTTCAATACTCACTGCAGGCAGGGTGTACTCGACTCCAATCTTAATTGACAAGGATTGCCAGTTTTCCTACCGCAGGTCGGGGGTTTTCTCCGGGTACTCCGGCTTCCTCCCCCAATAAAAACTGGACGCCATGATATAGCTGAAAAATTGCTGAAAGTGGCGTTAAACACCATCAAACAAACAAACAATCTATATAAAATGTGGTGCATATACAATGAGTGAAGCTTTCTGTGTAAGTTATATTGAGCGCTCTGCATGCAACATATGGAGCTTTACGTTCAGTATGTCGAGAGCTTTACATTCAGTATATATAGAGTACTGTACATGCAGTATACGTGCAATCTACATACATCATTTAGAGTGCTCTGTATAAAATGTGGAGCACACTACATACGGCATATGGAGTGCTAAAACACTCAGTATACTGTGCGCTCTACAGACAGTAAGTGGTAGGATCTAAACTAAGTACTATTATATGGAGCGCTCTTTGAACATTACATCTATGTGGTCTTATTCCTACAGTATATTTAGACTCCATCCCATTATACAGTATATTAAGCGCTTTGCATAATATGTGTAGCATACTAAATACAATATATGATACGTTCTACATACTATACATACAATACGTGTATATACAGAAGAGACTACATACGAGGACCATAATTTGAGATATCTAATTGCAGCATATGAAGTGTTCAACAGGCAGTCTATGTAACACTCTAAATATTATATCTAGCCGCCTAATGTACCACATCGGCCATTAATATATGGAGTGCGCGACATACACTTTATAGAGAGATCTTTTAAATTCGAACAATTGTCATATTTGAATTTGGGGGGGGGGGAGGGGCCTGCCGAGTGGTTAAAGTAGTTCGTCTACTTTGGATCACGTGGACTGTAAATACTGCGATTGCGGGTTCGATTCTCGCTGTGGGCCGGGTGTACTTGACTCCAATCTTAATTGACAAGGTTTGCCAGTTTTCCTACCACAGGTCGGGGGTTTTCTTCGGGTACTTGGGCTTCATCCTCCAATAAAAACTGGACGCCATGACATATAGCTGAAAAAATGCTGAAATTGGCGTTTAACACCACCAAACAAACAAACATATTTGAATTAAGGCTCTAGAAGAGGAAAATGGAAACCGCTACGTCGGAAATCCTAATAAAGGAAGCTAGGTTCTTTACGGAGGACAAAATGAACCAGTTACAATAAACATTTTATTCCAATTGTTAACTGGTATGAATAGTAGATTGGTTGAGATAGAAAGAGGAATGTCCAAAATAGACAAGCTGCTAGACAATACCATTATCAATCTTGTGACAGGTTATGAATAAAAAACAATAAAAGTCGGAAACATGGAGCGCGCCACCGATAAATTATTAGACAAATTTAAAAGTCTCGCATCAGAAATATTCATAGTCAAAAGAAGAGAAGATAGAGATTAAAAAAAAATAAGTTCGGTGAAACAACAGCTAATCTGAAAAGGTCTTAGTTATATCATTTACGAGCGTAAAACGAACCAAGAGAATAATCTGAAATACATAAACAATATAAAAACGTCAGTAAGCAAAGTGGCAAACGATGCCGACGACCATGCGTTTGAACTTAGACAAAAATCAAATGATATGCAACTTTAGAGTGGACAACGAGGAACTTAACACCGAAATTTAAAATCAGAAATGCCTTTTAATGAAAACAACTTGCTTCAATATAAAGAATAGATTCGGACATGTATAAAGCTTTGGATATGGTGCACAAAAAGATTTTGTTACTATAACGATTGTTGCGATGGGTTTTGTAACGCAACATAATAACTAGAAACTGTCCGGGGCTAAGGCCCTAAGAATTAACTATATTTCACAACTACATCTTTATTCTTCAAATACTAAAACATGACTGACTACATTCTAAAAGAGCATCCACATTTTACAAGAATTACAACCACATGTTCGTGGGAAAATGTCAATAAGAGAAACATATTAGAATCTAACTCTGCGGGAGAGGTCCGCTATGTAAACATAAAGTGCTTATCCATCGTCAAATATATAATTGCTGACAAAGCAGGTTATAATTTTATTAATACACATTTCCGTTGTAACATCACTCCCGGGTTTTTAAAATAAAGTTTCCACTACTTTATTCAAAATAATTCTTTAAGATAAAAATTGAACACAAGACTTACAAATATAAAATAGATACAGAGTAAAAAAAAATAAAATAATTCGTGCTTCTGCACTCTAAATAGTTGAACAGCACAATTCAAATTTGTTTAACAGTGGAAAAATTTTAATCTTTAACTAAAACAAATCAAATAGTACACGCGTGTCATACTACAGATTTATTAAATTACCAGTTGATGAGTGATCAGGTCATCAAAAATAATAATTCTTTCTAGCTAAAAAGAAAAATTTCAACCACCAATGAAATCAACGTATTCATATATGGGCGGAGTGTATACTTTTACATCAATGATTGACAAAATGACACGTAACAAAACATGCACATAATTAATTAATCCATGACTAATCTCATTAACTCTAATGAACTGTCCATTCTCGAGAACCTTTCAGTACACAATATATCAAATAAGTATAAATGAACACAAGATAAAATAATATAGTACATACATGATACTAGACACATAATAATGAATCAAAGTGTTTTATCAACAATATGAAACATAAATGTCTGTGGTATTCTAAAATGTACTTGTAAAAATCAAAAAGAGAAACATATAAGAAAAAAAAGTAATGTACAACAAAAAACCAAAAAGGTTGACACAACAGTACGCAAAGGATGATAACGGACCAAATAGGAAAAACCAATTGTTATACAACACAAAATGTGATTTCCCTTGTCCGATCAATGCTATTGTGTACTTTTACAAAAAATTATTAAAATGAAGAAAAAAAAATACATATACACAATATGTTAAAATACAACATTTAAGAAATACTAGCTCTTCTTTTTACTTCTTTTATCTGTAGGAATTTTGTTGTGAGTTCGTTTAACTAATGTTTGACATTCAGTTGATAGATCATTGTAATTAACCCAAGAGTTGAATTTGTTGTCAAATGTTAGCCATTTTACTCTGTACTGCCATTTACCATCAGTAAACTTTTTTCTTAATATTTTTTCAACTTCGTACATTTTATTTTCATTTGGAGCATTTTCTTGAACTTCTTTATTGACAGGAGTAATTTTAAGCTCACTTTCTGAACCTGTAATGCTTTCTTCGGGTATTTCAGAATCTGACAAAATGGCAGGCTCAGTTGCATCTATATCATTAGGGGGTGTTTCATCAAAATCTTTATATCTTACTGTACCATGTTTTAATCGATTTATATGGACCCTGTTTAAAATAAGTTTGCCATCGGAAACTCTTCTTAACCTCATATGAATTTCAGATAATTTTTCGGCGATGAAAAATGGGCCTACCCATGGTCTTAAAAATTTTGCTGTTTTGCCAGGTGTTACGACGGGTCGATATAAGTATACAGTTTCTCCTACTTGGAATTTAAGTGCATTGACCTTTCTATTGGACCTTTTAATCATTAATTCTTTTCTTTTGTCTAAAGTTTCTTTTGCCATTTCTTTTGCCTTTGTCAAACGGTCAATTAAAAGACCAATGTATTCAGTTGTTCCTGAGGTCAAGTCATCAGGTACTTCGAATTCAATGTCCGTAAATGTAGTTGGATTGCGTCCGTGAGTTAGAAAGTAGGGGGAATAATCAGTAGAGTCAAGACACGGTGTTGTGTTATAAACAAACTGAACAAAAGGCAAATACTTATCCCAGTCGTCATGTTTGTCACCGTCTAGGTATTTTGACAAAGTCTGTAGTATAACGGACATCATGCGTTCTGATTGACCATTGCACATAGGATGGAAACTTGTCGTCTGTGTCTTTTTTACCTCAAGTAACTTGCATACCTCTTTGACAATTTTTGAAAGATATTGAGTACCTCTATCCGAATGTAAATACTTAGGTACACCATGCCGACAAATGATATTTTTGAGAAGTTCATCCGCTATACATTTGGCAGTAATATTGGTAACTGGAATCATCTCGACAAATTTGGTAAAATAGTCGACAAATACTAACACATAACGATTTTTTGAATCCTTACACAAAGGAAGGGGTCCCAAAATGTCTGTACTTATCCTCTCAAAAGGCTGGCCGATTGGCATGGGTGTAATTTGAGCACGTACAGGATTTTGTGATCGTTTACGTTGACAACATACATCACAAGAACTAACCCAGTTGACGATGTCACTGTACATACGATTCCAATAATATCTTAGTCTCGTTTTTGCTATTGTGCGGGATATTCCCAAATGACCACCTTCAAGGTGGGAGTCGTGCATCGCTTTGAGAACTTTTGTAACAAGTGGGCGTGGAATTACTAACTGTAAATTGACACCAAACTCTCCTCGATTTTTCTTGTGATCCACGTGATACAGCACGTCATTATGCATGAAATACTGATCTTGTTGTACTAAAATTGAATGACGCTTCCTACTGTCGTCTGGTAGTTTATTAGAAACAAGATAATCAATTATCAATTTAACATCTGGATCTTTAGATTGGTGTGTAATGATATCTTCCATCTTAATACATTCTGGTAACGAGATATTTTGCGGTACTTTGTCTTTCAATACACACGTGTTGTTAATTTTCTCTTTTGATTCTTCATAGCCACGCCTACTGAGTGAATCTGCATTACCATGTAATTGACCGGCTCTGTACACAATATTAATCTGATATGATTGCAAAAATGCAATCCATCTTGCCAATCTACCTGTTGGTTGTTTCAAACTAAAAAGCCATTTAAGTGCGGCATGGTCAACTACAGCATCGAATGTAGTGTGACGTAAATAACAATCAAAGTGTTTTACACCAAACACAAGTGCTAAACACTCCATTTCTGTAATTGAGTAATTTTTCTCGGCAGCATTTAATTTTCTCCCTGCATAACTAATGACCCTTTCTACAGAACCTTGTCTTTGACACAAAACAGCTCCTGTGGACTGTTTAGAACAGTCTGTGTAAAGAATAAATGGTTTGTCAAGGTCGGGAAATGCTAAAATTGGTGGGGATATTAAAAGCTTTTTCAATTCGTCGAATGCAATTTGAGTCGTCTCATTCCATTCAAAATCTTTGTCCTTCTTTGTTAAGTCATACAACGGACATGCAATGCTTGAATATGATTTAATGAATTTTCTGTAATAACCCGAAAGACCTAAAAATGCTCTCAGTTCCTTTAAATTCCTAGGTATTGGATAATATCGGACAGCTTCAATCTTGTCGGGATCAGGGGATATTCCTTCTTTACTTACAATATGACCTAAATATTTGAGCTCAGTCTTAGCAAAGTGGCATTTCTCTGGTTTTAACCTTAATCCGGCGTTTTGTAGACGCTCAAATACTTCTTGCAAGTGCATGACATGCTCTTCAATTGTTTTCGAAAATATAATTATATCGTCCAAGTATACCAAGCAAGACTTCCATGACAGTCCCCTTAATACAGCTTCCATTACACGTTGAAATGAACCTGGTGAATTTGCGAGGCCTTGGGGCAAACGCTTGAATTCATGAAGTCCCATATGTGTCCGGAAGGCCGTCAGAGGTCGGGATTTTTCTTTAATTTTTATTTGGAAAAATCCGTTACATAGGTCCAGAGACGAAAACCATACAGGTCCTCTTGTGCCTATGCTGTCAAGAGCTTCTTCAACAGTTGGAAGGGGAAGTGCTTGAAATGTCGTGACAGAATTTAAAGCACGGAAGTCACAAACGAATCTATAACCTTTGTTGTTTTTCTTTGCTACTAGCATACATGGAGAACTCCAAGGACTAGTCGACTGTTGAATTATGTCTTGTTCGAGCAAGTCCGTTATAATGTCTGTCATAATTTCTTTCTGTTTGTGACTAAGTCTATATGCTCTTTGCCTAATGGGAGTTTGACCGTCTTTCACATGAATTTCATGTTCGACAATGTCGCATTGTCCTAAACGTCCGTCTGACGAAAATATGTCTGCAAACTTGTCAATCAAGTCAGAAATTAATTTTGTATCCTTATCATTTAACTCTGTGTTTATTTTGCATTGATTTGAGGGTTTGAATTTGTTTTTATTTTGGGTGATAATTGGTTTATTTGTGTCATTGACTTCAATAACCTTATCATCTTTTGATAAACAAACAAATGTTCCCATTTTAGTGTTTTCTTTCATGCTAATTGCATGGTCACTCATGTTAGCTACTCTAACTACTACCTTTCCATCATTAATATTACATAATGATTTAGCATGTATTAGATTATCATTATTATTGTTACCACTTACAATACCAGATATTCCATTAGGTAACGAACCCTTGATAAACGCTACAAAAATAGCTTCTGACTTTGCAGGTATATTTACATCTTCAGAACAAAAAACATTTCTTTTGGGGTCAATAGATAACATACCTTTCCCAAAATCTACTCTAATTCGGTTTGTCTTCAAAAAATCTAAACCAATTATAAAATCTGTCAAAAGGTTTTTAACAAGGTAAAATTTGATAATAACATTATGATCAGCTAAATTAGCCGGAACATTTATTACACCTTCAATATTTACCCTTTTGCCACCTGCTGTGGTTATAAACTCTTTATCAGACTCAATAATTGAAAGCTTATCAAACTGTTGGTATTTGGTGAAAATATTGTAATTTGCTACACATATATCAGAACCACTATCAAGTAAAGCATACACTTTAGTGTCAAAAATTGTAATAGGAATATAATTACTTAAAAAATTAATAGCCTTACCGTTCTCTTCGGTATTAAATTTCCTATTTACATTGGAACATTTTGGATTATCGCTTATAATATTGTCACATTTATCAAGGATTTTGTCCTTCTGAGCAGGCGACTTGGCATTACCTTGACCAATGCCAAGTCGTACTATTTTAGTTCTTCTTTAATTTCTGCCCTTAACTTGCGGCAGTCTCTGATTCTATGGTTCTTTAAACCACAAAAAATCACATTTAATGTGAGTGTCATTTTGCCTTGCTGTGGGTTTCTTCTTTAATGTCCAACAGTTTTTAGCTGTGTGATTCGGCTTATCACACATTTGGCACACTAAACGGGTTGATGACGGGGTTGATGACGCTCCCGCGGCACAAAGTTCCTCCTTATTAGTTCTGGTTTTTGCCATTGAACTTACAATATGTGTTAAGGTGTCTATCGATTGTTGTTGGCGCTCAACTATTAACTTTAAATCCGTTGGTGCGTCCGATGAAAAATGTTTGTTACCCGAAAAACTTATGGCTTCCTGGCACACACGGGCACATTGCGCAGCTTCGAGGAAGGTTTTGGGATCCCGCTGGACGACTGTCATTCTGATGTATGGGGGTAGACCTCTCACAAAAGCTGATAATGTTTCCTTGTCGCTTTTGTTAAGCCTTGACGTGAGCGACTGGATATCAGAAATGTAATTCTCCAACGTCTCTGAACTTAACATAGTTTTGTCCCATAATGTTTGTTCTAGTAGCCATGTAGGCTGTTTGGATGAAAAATATTCCTCAAAAGAATTATAAATATCGTCCACTGTCTTAATGTTGAGACTGTCAAACCATCTTAACTCAGTATCTGGGAGTAATAACCGAAATGTATGTTTGATCGTGTCTAGATCGTCCTGGCGATTAATTGTAGTCCAACTTTTAAATTTTGAGAGCCATGTAGACGGCGATTCGGTTAAACTGGGTGTAAATTTATCTGGCCTAAATGTTTGGTTTGTAACTCTGGTTATATTCACTTGACGTTTCGGTTCTTCCTTTAGATTAGTAATTAAGTCCTTCAGAATAGTTGTTAATTCCGTCATATTTTCGGTAGGAATCGGAGCTGTAGCTTGTATATCGATGACTTGGGGGACGTCTTCGGCTTCAGAGTGTTCAGATTCTTGCTCAATGTCCGACATAGTTAGTTTGGCTTTAGAACGAGTATAATACATTTACATAAATCCCGGATTTTCTCCACCAGATGTTACGATGGGTTTTGTAACGCAACATAATAACTAGAAACTGTCCGGGGCTAAGGCCCTAAGAATTAACTATATTTCACAACTACATCTTTATTCTTCAAATACTAAAACATGACTGACTACATTCTAAAAGAGCATGCACATTTTACAAGAATTACAACCACATGTTCGTGGGAAAATGTCAATAAGAGAAACATATTAGAATCTAACTCTGCGGGAGAGGTCCGCTATGTAAACATAAAGTGCTTATCCATCGTCAAATATATAATTGCTGACAAAGCAGGTTATAATTTTATTAATACACATTTCCGTTGTAACACGATCTAGCAAATATCTTGTAAAATGCATTTTGCTTGAAAGGAAAACTGTATGGTATCGGGCAGCAATACCGTGACGAAATAGAAAATGTGCGTACGAGTTTAAACCCAACAATTAAACAACAACGAGATGAAGAACACAGGGATAAATAAATAAATAAATAAATAAATAAATAAATAAATAAATAAATAAATAAATAAATAAATAAATAAAATTTGTTATTATATGTAAAATATTATCCAACATGTTGAACATCTGTATGTTGCCTTGTATGGAGAGGATTTATATAGGCTATGCCTGCTATCCAATCCATTTCAATTTTCTTGAATAAAATATGTTTAAACTATATGTAAAATATGTGCTGAAATACACTGGATTACAAAGCATTAGAGGAATTGAATGTAATTATTTTTCAGATGAAACTGAAAGAAAGAAAATATTATCCCCAAAAACCTCAGAAGGAAAAACTTAGTGGTCATTATATTGATTTTATAATTTTTGTTTACCATTTGTAAAACACATATTCACTTATTTATGTACTTCTGACGATAAATGTGCAGTTGATTAATGCGATTTGTGCTAGACTGTAGGGAGCCCCAGAGCTACAGAAACCGGATTAAAACGATATAAATAGACGAGCGTGATATTTGTTGTTGGTCACACGCTGATACGGATGTTTAACTGCAATCCATGATACAACACTCATTTTCAAAAGAAATTAGTTCAAAGGTAAGGACAGTTTACTTAATTAAAAATAAATAAGGATTTTTATGTATGAACAGTTTTCGTATGTTTTTAATACTTTAATGTGCAATAAAAAATAAGTAAATATATATAACAAAATGGAATTCATATTAGGTCATTTTACTTTTTTTTCACATTACATTAAACTAGTTAAAGCACAGTGTGACTTTTTAAAATAAATAAAAATTAAAATAACATAGTTTGTGTAGATTGTTCATAAATGTAATTAGATTTTTGGTGTTTTACTTAACATTTAAAAAATAAGTGTAAAAAGGGTGTTCCGCAAACATTGTCCACTTTAAACAGAAATTGTAGTTTTTTGTATCGCTGGGAAACTATTGCCTAGACAATGTAAAATATTATATTTATTAATATAACAACTTCTTCTTTGGCGGGTTATTATTATTTAAGTTATCGACAAAGTAACTGTCGCTTATATTTTTAGTACTTTTTAATTCTCTGATGCAAATATTAAAGTACAACAAAAAATGCAGACAAACTCTTTGCTTTATGAAAAAGTATCACAAGGTGATATCTGTCTGATATATTTGTCAAAAACAAATAAAACTTACCATTTTGAAGCTGATTCTAATTGTCACTTTAAGTCTCCTCGACAAATATGCTTTAGATAGAACTATTTAATATTAAGTGTTGCTTCGTCTTTTTTGAACTGTATTTCATCAAATTAAATACTTTTTTAGACTGTTAACAAACCAAACATCCTATATAAAAAAGTTGTTTCCTTTTATTACATTGACAACTTATAATGCAGCCCCCTTAATATTTTGGCGGAACAAGTATCTTCATATTTCTATTTTCCGTCTTTTACTTTCCTTCTCATTAAATGCAAAATTTCAAAAAAAATTTCAGGTCTGACATGGATTTTGATGGAAATGCAATATTTGATTTTCACCAAGGAAACAGTGTTTTATCGAAAATAGGTCAGCCACGGATTTCTCGGGGTAAGTTTCTACAATTAAAATCAAATTTACAAAAGATATAACAAAATATACAATTTTTATTATAATTTTTTGTTGAACTTATAGCTTATGATACACGCTTTTTACTTCATACTCATTTTTTTTTGCGCATGTGTTTTTAAGATCCATTGTACAGAGTATACTATAAAATGTTTAAGATAGCACGATGGATTCTAATTAATGCACCTTTCATGCAATTACACAATTTATACTCATCAATATAATATACACTTTAAAAAATTTATCTGACTAATATTATATTATAACAACTCGATCAGTCATGCATTGCTATCGTCATTTATATAAGAAAAATGCATCTGACCAGTTGTACCATTTCTTTTTTAATGTGGATATATACATGTATGTATACTAAAAAACACACCTTGTTTACACGTATGCCTAAGATAAATAAACATCGGCTGTAAACTGATATCAACAGAATTAGTTGCGATATAAATACACATTTTCACCATTTACAATTACTTTTGCACACTTAACAGATACTTGCCTTATATAATATTATTTAAAAAAATATTTTGTGTATACACACTTGTGCAATGTACTTTTGAGTACAATATGTTGCGCAGCAGAAACTACGCGCTTATAGATCTTGCACCACGTAACCAAACTTAGTAAAAAGTTGTGTCAAGAGTGGACGATATCGATTATAATCATACAATACAAAAAATTGTATACTCAATAACCGATAACGAAATACAAACGCAACACGAATATAATTGCATGCAATTGACGAATAAAAATAAGTCCATATTGGTTTTAGTCAATGGGATCGATTGATTGATTGATTGATTGATTGATTGATTGATTGGATGTCTGCTTAACGTCCAGCGAGCAGTATTTCAGCTATATTCAGGACGGGAACAAGTTAACAAACAATAAATTAATGGAAAATGGGGGTGGGATGGGCCACAGGGAATACAATTTTGACTGCCACTGGAAAAGTATGTCGTTTTGGGTAGGGGCGGAAATTTAGCCTTTTGTAGCGGCTGCAATGAGCCTACTCTTTTTCGAAATCTACAAAAGGGGTCTTTATCGTGCAAGGAGAGCGGCACTCTCCAAACACGTTACCCACGGTCCGCTGTCAGGCTTCCGTATTATTATGACCTGACAAACCCCCCCCCCAATCGAGAGGGTCTCCCCTATCCGCCACCAGGGGACGCGCTGGGCTGCTCTGTGGGTCGAGCACTGGGAACCCTCCCAGTATGGTCACAGTCAATTGGATCGAAAGATTAATTCAACAAAGGGTCATTTATTATCTAATCGTGATGTAAGTTTATCCATATCTATGTTAAGCCAAAAAGAATAAAGACTAAATGAAGATAATCACTTTCCTTGCCGAGTTCGGGTGTTTTTTCTCCGGGTTCTCATGCTTAATCCCACTATGAAACTTGGACGCCATGATATAGATGATAAAATTACAAAATTTAAACAAAACCAAAATAGAATGTTCTCCCATATATAATTGTTTTTTTTTAATTTCTATGTTCAGACACACTTTATTTTTATTTTTAGTCAGTTCAGTACGATTCTCTTTGAAATGAAATATTTTCCTGATTTCTTATTAAATATTTTTCCAACAGGCGATATCACCAGTGCGAAATTTTCTTGCAACCAAGATTAGTCGCCTGATTTCGTCCGACATAGGGCATTTAGTTGTCGCCGTAAAACCCTTCAAGTAAAGTCGATTCGTCGCTTGATTTTCAGGAAATATGTTTACAAAGTCTCAGTTTACATGTACATAGTATTACAGGATTGAAACTGAACTATTAAATTTCTTTAACGTAGACACCCCGGTTTTGTTATAATTAACGCTCCATTGCACACTGGCACATGCAGATTTCTTTTCACGAGTTTTCCGGCCAAGGGGTCTCGGTGGCCGAGTGGTTAAGGTAGTTCGTCTACTATTGATCAAGTGGTATGTCAACACTGAGATTGCGGGTTCGATTCTCACTGCAGGAAGGGTGTACTCGACTCCAATCTTAATTGACAAGGATTGGCAGTTTTGCTACCGCAGGTCGGGGGTTTTCTCCGGGTACTTCGGCTTCCTCCCCCAATAAAAACTGGACGACATGATATAGCTGAAAACTTGCTGAAAGTGGCGTTAAATACCATCAAACAAACGAGTTTTGCAAATATGACATATATTGTTTTTTATTAATGCCTGATTTAATAGTATTTTTCTTTTTTCTTTTAATATGTTGAGATTAAATATGGTGTTTTTCTATTTTATTGTATTGAGAAATTCTCTTGAAAACGTATGTATTGCATTCATTCGGCCTATCTTGGAATATGGGGGAGTGGTGTGGGATACCTATAGGCAAGAAGGAATCTGATATGTTAGAAAATGTTCAACTTGATGCAGCGAGAATAATTACTGGGCTAAGAAAGGGTATATCCCCTGAAACGCTGTACAATGAATTGGGTTGGGATACACTTAATGAACGTCGTAGGATAGGCAAATTACGTACATGTATATTACACAAATCTCTAAATGGCAAAACACCAGAATATCTCTTTAATGAAATTTTACCATTTATAAACATTTCCCCAAATTGCAGTTTGAGAAGAATTACAGTTTGAAAAGGAGTGTTCCTTTCAAACCCCCAACTTGTCGCACATTATCTTACAAAAATAGTTTTTTATCACAGTGTACTAAACGAATGGGACAAACTTGATGGTAACACTCAGAACTTGCAGAGTAGAGCAATGTTTAAAAAGAAAATAAGGGAAAAAATCCCTTCCCCTCTCCCCACCCCACCCCACCACTTTTGTTATGGATTAAGGCGATATAATATCATACTCTGCCAGTTGCGCAATCTGGCCAGTGATCTTAACAATCACAAATTTTTATCCCATTTGTCAGACAGCTCTCAGTGTATCTGTGGGGATGACATTGAAGACAATTTTCATTATTTTTACGTTTGCCCATCATTTCTAAGACAAAGATATCACCTGCTTTTAATTTAAGAAGATTCACTGACATTATTCTACTTGTGAGCTCGCCTAATATATCCAAAGATGATAACATCGAAATAACATATACAAGAGACTAAAGGATTCGAAAAATAACCTTATAAACAACCTTTAATACTGTTAATACTTTGGAATGGACTCTTGTTTAACGGTTTATTATTTTCTTTATTCCTTATATGTAATTAAGAATTTTAAATTAAAATTTGTAAAACTCACCAATAAAGGGTTGTACATATACTGAATTTATAGTACTTTATACTGTTTATATTACATTATACTTTCTATATATTGTTTTAACGTTGATGTCCACTTTATGGGAGAACACCTATCTAGGCTGTGTCTGCTGTGTAATTCCTTTGATTATATATCTATTGATGCATTTTCAATAAAATTATTTGAATTGAATTGAAAAAATACGACTTTTGTGTTTTCAAAACACTTTGATTAAAACTAGAGACACACAAAACAATAGATCTGCAATTTCTTTTAGGGACAAATAAGTCACTATTATTCTGAAGCCACTACATCAGTTTTATATTGCAGAAATCTCCACAACTTTACGGTATTGTAAAATGAGGGTTTACTTTTGCCGTTAGATCACTCAGTAATAAATGAACTCTTAGTATGCATTTGTTCATCTAATGACGTGTAAATTACTTTAATATTTAATCTTATTATCTATTTGTCTTCATTTTCAGAAGACAATATTTTGAATACGAGTATTTATGTCTATAATGAAATGTTTTATTTCTTCAATTAGTCTATTCGCCGGTCATTTGTGTTAATAAATTTAACATCACAGACAAATTGTTCCCTGGGAATTAATGACATACTTTATTATGCATTTGTTATCTTAAAACTTTTCACAGCTGGAACTTTTAATGATTTAGTGCTCATTTCAAGCGTTTATATGCAAACCACATGACACTTTCATAGTCAGTTCACAAGTGGGTGTGACCGTATTCCTAAAATTGAAAATCGTATGGAAACACATTTTTTCTCTGTATTCCCATAAGTCGAACAGTCGAGTTGGTACTTTTTAAAATAATAATATATAAATTGTGCTTTTTAAATTGGGTTTAACGCTCCTTTCAGCGTGAAACTTAAAAGAGCTCCGGTAGAGCATAGTATACGGTTCATTATGTAACGGAGGTGTTAATTTCACATACAGAGTGCCATACATTGTAAATGTATCTGTCTGTGTCCGTTGACCCCACTAATGTATTAGCAGATAATAAAACAATAATGAGGACCATAGGTGGTCTTTTGGACATTTTAATCGTATATTCTTAGCATGAGCAAAACGTTCCCGGTCGTTAAAGTTGAACACGGATTTTTTGTGCGAAAATCGTAATTTTCAAAAAACCGTACATCCTACCTTTTTGTAAATGTTGCCAATCTATTTAGAATCTGAATTTTACCCCAACCAAATATATCCGATCTGCATAAATGTTAATAAACCCCGAAATCAGCAGAAAAAAACAAAATGTCCGGACCCCTTCGCGAGCCCCTATATTTCACCGGGTGCATTTTACTGTATCGATACATCCTTGAAATATACCTCTTTATCGTTTCTTCGTGATTTGTTCACTGTAACAAACATTTTTAAGATACACAATTATTTTGAAATTACTGAATAAGTTTTGCACATTTACACAGCAAAGTAACTGGTGTCCGGTTTTCTACTGTCGCTTTAGTAGTCTCGATCATCCAGACGTTTAATGGCACTTGTGTGTCTGGATTCATTTCTATATTGAACTTGTTATCGTTAGCCCCAAAATTGGCGTAAATTTTTGATTGGATGGTATTTTATTGTCTAAAAAATTACTTCTATTCATACCAAGAAGTGTATAAAAATGCATCAAAGTTTACATGCGAATATTTTTTATAAAGTATAACTTTATCAATTAATTGAACAATTATTATTGTTTTGCACAATCAACGTTGCATGGTTCGTGACGTATGCGTCATACGTGAAAATGGTCTTTATTTTATTCATTATCACACTTTTCCACAGTTAGACATGTTACACTACTCGGTTTACTATTTGACCCGGATCTGCGCAGTCCTTGATCTACTTTTTTAACTGCAACTAATATCGAGGGTCCTCAGTGACCGAGTGGTAATCTACTATTGATCACGTGACTGTCAACCCTGAGGATGCGGGTTCGAGTCTCACTGCGGGCGGTTGTGCTCGACTACAATCTTAATTGACGAGAATTGCCAGTTTGTTAACGGAAGGCCGGGGGTTTTCTCCGGGTTTTCGACTTCCTCTCCCAATAATAACTGGACGCCGTGATTTAGCTGAAAATTTCCATTAGTTGCGTTTAATACCCGACTAACAAACAAGCAAACTTCGATGATGTCAAGACATTTATTTGGGAATTGGTAATCAATTTTGGTCCAGTAGCAGTTTATTATTAGTACTTGTCAGTCAGTTACCTTACCTTTACCTCAATTTTACGTTCTAGAAGCTACATGTCCTACTATATCTGTCATTACGTGACTTGTCACCTATGCAATAATAGTAATGTGTCAATGTCGATTTTTTTCTACTTTTTTAGAAATGCACAGGCGTGTCATATATATCTGCAATTTGTATTAAATTAACTAATGAAGAACTACTAGAGAAATCCAAACTGCCATCATCAAAAATTAGAAGAATACGAGCTATAGCCACTGAAACTTTTAAAATCATAAATAAACAAAGCCCAGTATACTTGCATGATCTCATTGAAATTAAACAACATAAATACTCTTTCAGATATCAAATACAGCTACCCTTCCAAGTGTTCGAACAACAAGGTATGGCTTAAATTCATACAGATACTTTGATGCTAAAACCTGGAATGATCTGCCTCACCACTATAGGAAAGAAACCTCTTCCTCACAGTTTAAGAACATAATAAATTGCTGGAATGGCAGATCATCCTGCTCATCATAACTTCTTGCTTTTTATCAATCAGCTGCTGTTTTGAATCTTTTTAAATTTTAACTTTTAAAATTTTTAAAATTTTGGAAGTATTGAATTTTGGATTTTGAATTTTAAATTTTGGATTTTATATTTTAAATTTTAATTTAAAATTTTAAGATTTTAAATTTTGAATTTGCTATCTTGCAAACTAGATTTTTAGAAGCTTGCTTTTGCTTTATGTGCATTTACCGTCTGCTTTAATATTCCTAATGCATGTAATGTTTTTATATGTGTAGTGCTATATATATGTGACTTTTCCAATTTATTATGTGCTTATACTTTGTGTTATGAATGTTTTGTTGTGTCTTAATGTCTTAGTAATGTTATGTCTTGTTTATATATGTAATGTCGGCATAAAAGCTCATTAGAGCTTGTATTTGTATGTTGCTTTAACCGACTTTAAATAAAGCTTTTTGACTTTTGACTTTTGAACTCGATGTCCGAAAAAGATGTGCTGCTATGTCATAAAAGTATGATCGATTACCAATACTTTGAGTCCTTTTTAAATAGATATAAAATTTGGCAAATCACTTTCAATTTGATTGAGAAAAAAAAATCATATTTTTGCTGAAAAAAATTATATGAATACTGTTGAAATCCCAATTGATCTTTTGCTTACATAAAAATTTGCTGCCCATGTGATTATGTTGTAATATGGAACTAAAGATTTTAGGGAAATCACTTCGAAATTTGTTTGGATAACAGTAATTGTGATCATAACTACATACTCACAAAACAAAAGAAAAGCCATAAAGTTGTCAATACCCAAATTAAAATGTTTTATTTTACATACTAAGGAAACAGTATAACTAACGTAATGAAATGCCCTATTCCGCCCATTAGAATTTTATGGGACACAGCTTGATCAAAACAAGGGCAATAGGAACGGTCGGTAATAATTTGCTTCTCCATAGGATAAACACGTATTTATCTATCGTCACTAAGGACGTAATGGTCAATTTATGTTCAGTAGTGGCCTTTGATTTTGTGAGAAAGCTAAAGAAAAGGAAATGTTAGGTGATACGAGGTTTTGCGTGCAATGCAAATAATTAAAGAAAGGTCAAAAGGTTTTATGTAGTGGCTTGTTGTAAGACTAAGTATACAGTGTGGACTGTTATGTATAATTATTCACGACTGTCTGTTATCGTTTATTATAGCGCGTAAATACTTTCTTTAATATTTTAAATCATTTAGTTTCCTTATTACAGTCTGTAAACATAGCAGCTAGAGCTGAATTAGCTCAATATCATGTAGATACATTTATTAAAATACAGTCAATCAAATACCTAATAAGACTTCTTCACCATACTAGTAATCCTTTGGTAGATGATGCGTTCTTATTATCACAGTCCCTGCATAATAATGCTACATACTCCTGGTTTTCTTATATACATAATATATGCAGTTCAAATAATATGGAAATAGAAGAAATAAAAATATTAACTATAATAAAAACTTGACTTTTTTTACAAAGACATTAAACAAAAATTTTAAAGATAACTATGTAAAATGCTTTTTTCAAATAATAAAAAAACTTACATCAGAAAATAAAATATATTTCTATAGTAAAATTAAAATTGAATATATGAATATTTATTAAAAACAAACTTTGATAACAGAAGAAATATATGTAAAATGAGAACAAGTGATTATTTCCTTGAAATTGAAAGAGTAAGTTACAAAAGAGTGAAAAGGCCAGATAGACAATATGTACTAACAATGTAGTAGAAGATGAAATTCACTACTTTTTCCATTGTCCGAAATACTCGAAAATAAGAAAAAAATTAGAAAATAACATTAAAACTACTTATGAAAATGATATAAATAAATATATAAATATACATTCTTCTTGGAGTCATTTGCAGTTTGTCGTTCCATTTGTTAAAAAGTATTCAATACCGAGGAAAGTGGACTTGAAGATTTTGCATGATTCTACTATATGATCTGTTATTTTTTGTTTATGTATGCCTTCAACCCCTCACGGAGTATAACTGTGCTATAATTAAATAAATATAAAGGACAATTCAAATAACGACAGCTTTTTAACTGAATATTGAGGAACAAGAAAATTAGTCAGCTTCAGTTTTAATTTCTAATGTTTTTGAAAATTATTATTAAAACAAAATTAATAATAAAATAAAAATGTACTCACAATTTTCATCGGATTGTTACAAATTGTTACAAATTTATAGCTAATGATATGCATTTTACAGAAATAAAAAAATCGATTCATATAAATTGTTAAAAATTCAAAAATATATCGGAAAGATCATTGAAATAACATTAAAAGGTTCAAAAAAACATCAGAAAATTAAGGTTTTTTATAAAGTTTTAGTAGACATGTATCGTTCTATAAATTTGTATTTCAAGAAATTTCATTTAGGGTGTTATTGTAACGATGTTTTATTTTTTCCAGAAGAAAACAAATACGAGAAAATTAAGACTAAAAGGAGGTTGTTAGTGACTTGAATCGGAATAAAATCCTTTCAAATGTCTGGGTTATTTTGGACGGCAAACAGCTTCGGACGATTATAAAAGGTATTGCGATTTTGTTTATCAAAACAAAACAATAAAAAAGTAAATAATTTTCACGTGCACATTTTTTTTTGTATAAAATAACGAAATTTTATTTTAATACTACGTGAAGTAAATAGCAGTCTGCTACTTGATTCGGACTCTTATGTATTTGGTTTTTGACTAACATACTCAGAGTGTTTACAATATATAACAGTGCAGATGTAGATCTTTATCAACATGATCAGTTATCAGATTAAGGTGAATATACTGCATATACTAAGTACAAATAAAATATTTTATTCTTTCGGCCTATGATATCCACATAAAGGTTTATCTCTTGTGCAGATAAACATTTTCTTTTACCCTTTTAACTTTACATTTTTTTTTATTGATTTGATTTGTTTTTTTTCACAAAATAAGATTAATATATATAGTTAGTGATTGTAAATAATATTTTATGAGACTTTTTTATACACTTGACCATTTGGTAATTAAATCTTCTATCCTATGAACAACCCAAGATTGCTTTAATTAATACAAACAAATTGCTGATAGAGCTATACTAGACCGAAGGTCCATGTGAGCTTTTGCCATCACTTGGCGTCCGTCTTCTGTTGTCCGTCGCAAACTTTTTCAAAAATCTTCCCCGAAACCACTGGGCCAATTTTTTTAAAATTTGCCACAATCATCCTTAGTGTTCCTAGTTTCAAATTTATACCCAGGGTTTTGATCAACATTCAAAGGTAGCCGCTGTTACTAAAAACAGAACATGGGTGTCAACTCACGTTTTTCATTAATATCTCAAAAAATAGATTTTGTCACTGTTCTTTGGTTTACTATTTTTGTTGGCTGTTCAGTTTTCTTACATTTTACTATTACAAACTATGTATTGCAGGGTAATTGACAGGAATTAAAACATCGTATGCTGTGTTCCATCAAATCCAATATAAACAAGCTAAACAACATGTAAAGCTGTATTTATTTATGGATAATCCCTTTTGCAGACAGACGAAGAACAACAATTTCAAAAGCTATCAGAATACAAGACTTCAGCAACAGATTTAAAGATATCTGGACTCGGAATGTTCCCAGGCGCATCAAGCACTAAAACTTATAATGAGATATATTGAGACAGACATTATGAAATATTCCTCAATATTATATATGTTGTGATCAGATGTGTCGTAGTTGAGCGTAAAATAAAAATACAAATGTGAAAAGTGCACTTTTTAATTGTTACTTGATACAATTTGTAATATTTGAAGCAGATATAAATATTCACTCTTAAATCTCGCTTATTGTGCAGTAATCAAATGCTTAACATCACGGGGCACAGGAATAGTATTCAATTATGCATTCCGTTCGAATTGCTTTTAAGTATACACCTGGAAAAAAGTTAAGCAGACCCTAAATATTTAAGTTTTTTTAGTTTATTGTAAATAAAATATAATTTTGGTTATTTTGGTCAGTATTAATTAAAAGGACGTGAGCGTGAAGGTTGCTCCCTTCATCACGTCCAAAGTGCACCAGCTATTTTTTCGTGCAACATATCGGTATTTAAATCCCGAATTTCTAATTGCCTAGTTATTTAAAGTAAGCATGGCAAGGAGGCGGATATCAGAAGCACAGAGATGGCAAATCATCGACATACATTCCACTGTAATGTATTACAAGGCAATAGGACGTCAGCTTGGCTATCTGTATACAGTCATTAGTCGTTTGGTCAGAAAACGCAATATTTAAAAGACCGTTCCCGATTTGGTCGACCATCTGTGACAACCCAACGTGGATAGGAGTCTTGGTGGGTTGGTTAGGCGAAATCCGTTTGCAGCAAGCACCTGTCTCAAGCAAAAATGGTTACCTGGTCGTAATCAGTCAGCCAGAAAAGTACGAAATCTTATTAAAGCTGCAGGATTGAGGTCATGGAGAGTCATTAAACGCCCAATGCCTGATAATCGCCATCGCAGGGACATGTTGGCCTGGTATAGAGCAAGACAAAATGGAACCTTAGAACCTGGCGGCGAATACACTGGTCAGATAAGAGCCGATTCTTACTCCATGTAACTGATGGGCGAATCCGTGTTTGGAGGCATCAAAACACAGCTTACACAACAAGAAACGTTGTTCCAACAGTGCCTTTCGGTGGGGCTCAATTATGGTGTGGGGCTGTATCTCAAATGATTGGATCTGGTAACAATCAATGGCAACCTTAATGGCGAAAAGTACACCCGAAAAGTGCTTTCACCTGTAGTTGTGCCTCATTTTGAAAACCACCTGTTAGAGTCAAGACCTGTTTTCATGGATGACAACGCTAGACCTCATCGATTCAGGGCAGTAAGTTCCTTTCCGGAGACCGAAGCTGCGACCACTCTTTTGCGGTCTGCAAGAAGTCGAAAATCCACCCAATAAAGCATCTGTGGGATCAATTGGGTAGGCAATTACATGCTCCTGAACCTCATCCACAGAACTTTTAGAACATTTAGCAACATTTAGAAGCTCAATTACACCGGGAATGGCGACATATAACGCTTCAACTACACTGTAAAAAATGTGTTTAGGGCCTAATCACTTTTCTAAACACATTTCTTGTTATAGATTTTGAGACATGTTTAGGCTCTCAACACATCTTAAATCTAAACATGTTTAGAAAAATGTTCAAATTCTAAACATGTTTCATTATCATGTGTTTAGAGTAGAAACGTGTTTAGATTGTATGTGTTTAGAGTAGAAACGTGTTTAGATTGTATGTGTTTAGAGATATACTCTGAACATATTCCTCTTGCTATGTATGTGCTGAAGCTGTATGTAGAAAAACTGCTCACAGGTTTGACTGAAATGGAATAGGTAACTGTAAATTGGTGGGAGGTTCAGGTAGTATAGGCAACTAGGTGACCAATATCAATCCTTGATTGATTACAATCATCAGTTTTCTTCCATATTTCGTCTCAGAAAGATTTTGTTTACATGCTTTGTATACCCTCCGCAAACTTGTTGTGGGGGGGTATATAGGAATCACCCTGTCTGTCAACTCCTCCTAAACCGCTTGATGAAATTTAATGAAACTTAGCATAAAGGAAGTAAATTATATGTAGATGTACATGAAGGATTTTTATTGACCTCGGATATCATTAAGAGGATCTAAATTGCCTAGAAATTAAATCAAGTTAATCAGATGAAAACAAAATTGAATTCAGACATAGTTTATTTTTACTGAAATTATATTGACCAAGAACATTACAAATATTCACTGAAACCATATTGATCAAGAATATTACAAATATTCACTGAAACAATATTGATCAAAAACATTACAAATATTCACTATTGATCAAGAACATTACAAATATTCGCTGAAACCATATTGATCAAGAACATTACAAAATCCTATGTATATACAAATGTCTAAATATTGCAAAAATCATATCTACCCTGCCAATTTCCAAAGCATCAGAAATACAGGTTTTTCACCAAATATATATATACATCTGCAAATAGTTCAGGTCAAATGGCAGTATATGGACAGGTTGGTGGCGCTTCTGTCCATATAATTTTTGGAGCCTCAAACTGGTCCATATACATGTATTTTAATATTTTTTTGTGCCATGAACTATTTTTTAAATTTAAACAAATTAATTAGAATTTAAAGTGTCCTCAAGTTTCTTGCTAAATTTTAAATAGTT
This sequence comes from Limnoperna fortunei, assembly GCA_944474755.1. Classification (NCBI taxonomy): domain Eukaryota; kingdom Metazoa; phylum Mollusca; class Bivalvia; order Mytilida; family Modiolidae; genus Limnoperna; species Limnoperna fortunei. The sequence continues at coordinate 49,952,185 of OX104119.1, forward strand.
TGCAGACATATGGAATTTATTCTTTCTGTCTTTTAAAATGTAATGTTGTACAAGTCCAAGTAGCTGGTATTGTTTTGGATAGGACAAGTCCCAAACATAGTAACAGAATAGCAGTCTTAAGACTGCTTCTTTGAGGTTATGCCCCACATCCACTTCAATTCCCTCTCCAACTACAAAACATTGAATAAGTGTTCTGTCACTATTTTCTGCTATAACAAGCCTTGGCGCCTCTGTTTTCTTTGAGGAAAGGGTCAGGTTGTTTCACTGAAAAAGATCAATAGTATTAAAAATTAAAACCTTAGTAAAAAAAAACTTGCATTTAAAAAAAAATAATGGTCAGAATGGTTTACTGTATTCTAACAAATCTGCAACTAAACTATCTATACTACTAAATCTACAAGATGCAAAATTGTACGTAGCTGGCATACAGTTTTAACCACACATCGAATGTTTAAACTGAGACCCTGGTACAGATTGAAACATTCATCCTTCCAGATCTTTTTTGTTTTCCTTGTTTAATAATTACAGGTAATTAATGACTCCGGATTGTAAAATAAAACATTTTAACAGTGTGTCAAAGGTAATTTCTGGTACATGAGAAAACAACAACATCAAACAAGATGAATCCAATTATGTTAAAAAAAAGAACATAGGTACTTACATTACATCTGGTTAACAATGGCTTCACTGCGTTAGCCTTGGCATTATACTTTATTTGTTCCTCAACTTGCTCAAGACATGAAAGAAGATCACCATCTGTCATTTCTGAAATCTAAAAGACCAAAACTGTTTTTACACATTACAACACTAATAAGACAATAACTTTAGCATGATTTTCATTACATGTATTAAAAGGCATAGCCATTTTAGGAGCAGAATTAAATGTATAATAAATATAGAAGACAATACTAATAATCAGTAAGTTACATTTTCAAAATGACAATCTTCAGCTAAATACAGAAAGTTGTTCACCTGAGATATGGTCTAAGAGATGGATGATAGGCAAAATAATCTAGGAATTTCTAAAAATAATGGCAGCTTACATTGAACTCAAAAGTTAACAGCTAAGAAAATATATATTTTATGTGTACACAGGTTTTTATTACATGAACAAATTTTTAATACACAATTTTTACTACTCTACCTCTGTCACATCAGCCTCAAACACTCTATTCAAACAATTTATCATGTCCTCCCAGTTTGCCATCATTTCCTCCTTTTTTACTTGGTCATTTATCTGTAGATATTCTTTTTCAATCTGAATTAAAAAACTTTTATATGAATAAAGAAATATGCAATTGAGAAAATCTGTTGACAACTTCAAGTTTATTGATTGTTTTAATGCAGTCAAATGTGTTTCTAAATGCATTGAGACAGCATGTGTATGATTTTTGAGATTTTTGGTATTTTACTTAGTACTTCATAATGGAATACCTTGCAATATTTTATTTCAAAATAACATATGACAGTATTGATTGATTTGGAATTTTGAAAGGGTACATTTAAAAGAATAAAGGTCAACCAGTACACAATCATTTATTCAAGATATATCACATGCTATTTTGTTGACACATGCGAAAAATAAATACAAGAAGAAGTAAAGGAACAACACTTACAAATCTACACGGTGGCTGCGTGGTTAAGGTAGTTCTTCTACTATTGATCACACGTCAGTCAACACTGAGGTTGTGGGTTCGAGTCTCACTGCGGGCAGGGTTTACTTGACTCCAATCTTAACTTACAAGTATTGCAAGTTTTTCTACTGAAGGTCAGAGGTTCTCTCCGGGTACTCCGGCTTTCTCCCTCAATAAAAACTGGATGCCACGATATAGCTAAACAAATGATGAAAAGTGGCATTAAATCACCATTAAAACAAATCAGTGTTGTTTTTTTCAGGACATTCATTCGTTATTTAAAAAAAAATCTTCACATATACATATTGTAGTTATGTTTTACTTACCCTCCAGTATGTTACATTTCTCAATTGAAACTCCAGTGCCCTGTAAAATGATCTTTAAATCCTCTGTCGTTGTACTTTCACTGATTGCAGTCTATAAAAACAATTAACACTTATTTAGATAAGTTTAGGAAGTCTGATTTTATTAATTAAGTTTGAATACAGGGAATATTTTAACTTTTATCTTAAATTAATCAAATCCTATCTGTTATCATGTGATAAATTATTATGCTAAACATATGGAATTGATTAGATGAGGATAATTAATTTTTTTTTTAATAATTTCATAGGTCGTTCTTTTAGTTTATTCGAATTACAAGTGCATTGTCAAAAAAAAAAAAACGATGGTAGTGGTCGATTAACCCTACAAACTACAAAGTCGAAAAATGCTTTGGCGTTAAATTAAACGATAATAAATAATAAACACGGATACAACACCAAAATAGTTATACATTGCTTTAGATCGTGCATCTTGACTGAGCGTGCATCTCCTTCTCAAATGGCATACATCTACATTAAATTTACTAGATCTATATAAAAATCATTCAAATATGCGTAAAATAAATATAATTGCTCTTCTTACCTTGATATTCATTCGTATTTTGGCTCTCTGTTTTCAAACTGGCGATGAAGACAATCGTAGCGTCTGGCGGGAAACATGTGGTCGCTAAACACATTTATCTATGTGAAAGTCACCTGCAGTGTCGTTACATGCTGAGGCTCTAAGCGTTTTAGAGATAACATGTCTAGTTTCTAAACATGTTTACAATGAAGATGCTAATGAACTACATATGCTTAGTTTCTAAACATTTTCTTAAACATGTTTAGAGTAAAACATGTTTAGAATACGTTTAGGCTCTAAGCACAATTTTTACAGTGTAATTAGACGCCTTACTGGCAGTATGCGACGTAGGGTTGCAGCTATCATTCATGCTGATGGTGGATTTACCCGATGTTGACCCTTCGACGGATAAGTATCAATTTGGCGTTTATAAATGACGTTCTCAAGTGTAATTGGACAATTAAATAACAGTTTGGAGCTTTCGGTGACAATGGTTTTTAAAGACTACGTGAAAGAGCAACACCGTCCATTTCTTGATGAAAAGATATGTAAATAAAACAATGAGTTTTTTGTTAAAATAATGTTTCATTGTACCCAGCAATGCATATTTTTGTTTGCTATACAAATGAAAAACGAATGGCAGTCCAATATTAGTCAAAAGGTGTTCGAATATATATGACTTGAAAAAACTAGCGGGTGCTTAACTTATTTCCAGGTGTATATTACATTGGTCTGATAAAAAAATTCGCCAAAAAAGTTTTACTTTGCATATCAGTCTTATCAGAATTCAGATAACGCATTCTGAAATATTTTGTCAGATTTCTGATAAGACTTATTTATATGCAAAGTAAAACTTTCTTAGAGAATTTTTATCAGAATTCTGATAAAACTTATATTCAAAGTAAAACTCTATTGGATTATTTTTAACAGAATTCTGATAAGACTTATATTCAAGGTAAAACGCGATTGGGATTAATTTTTAACAGATTTCTGATAAGACTTGTATTCAAAGTAAATATCGATTGGAGAATTTTTAACAGAATTCTGATAAGACTTATATTCAAAGTAAAACTCGATTGGAGAATTTTGAACAGAATTCTGACAAGACTTATATTCAAGATAAAACTCGATGATTGGAGAATTTTAACAAAATTCTTTGAAGAATCATAAAAATAACAATTTGTTGCTGAAGTTTGAAAACCTATAGGACAGTAGTCTTCAATGTGTTATAACAATTTCGATTAATATATCCCTTCAATATTTATTTATATATATCGTTTCAATAAATATATCCTTAAGGATTTGCTATTTGTTAAGATTTTTGGCTATATATTCTGGTAAATAATAGTACATTACTTCATGATAGTATCGTTTTCTGCAGCCCTCTATGATTTGATCATATGGAAATGATCATACACAATTGGAAGCTGTTTTCTCTGTTCTTAGTCGAGTTGCAAATTTACTGCGTCGCTTTTGGTAGAGTTGATGGTGACTCGATCTGCTTGGGTGCAGTTGTTGACAATGTGTAATGCGCATTGGAGATCCACTGGGTTGTCTGCGATGATTGCCACATCGTCGGTTACTGTAGGTGCCCCGATGTATGTGGTGCCTATACGTGCTCCAGCGCTATGTCGTTCTAGGGTGTCTAGCAGTTGGTTGTTGTATCTTTTGTAAAGGACATGTGATAGTTTTGCCCACTGTCGGATGCCTTGGAGTGATGGGAATTAAGGTGTTAGGTTTCCTTTCCATTTCACTTTGGTCAATGCTTCGTTTTGTAGTGCTTTGATAAGCTACCAGATGTTGTTATTGATTCCGCTCTAGAAAAGCTCTGTAAAAAGTTCTAAAGCAATCTTCTGAAAGCTCGGAATTAAAATAAATAAATTATCCACTTTAAAAATTATATCGGTAAAAAGATAAAAGTTTTAAAAGTCTAAAATAGTCGCCATGTTTTTTTAGCGGGAACAGCAAGGGCATTGAGAAATTAATTTTGAGATTTTTGATGGAGAATTAATCTTCTGAAAGCTCGGAATTAAAATAAATAAATTATCCACTTTAAAAATTATTTCGGTAAATAGATAAAAGTTTTAAAAGTCTAAAATAGTCGCCATGTTTTTTAGCGGGAACAACAAGGGCATTGAGAAATTAATTTTGAGATTTTTGATGGAGAATTTCCTATTTCACGAGTATTCCTGAGCATCAATATTATCTGACGGCTTTGATGCACCAACACCACATATACTACAAGCATAAAAACCGTTCAAGAGTTTAAAACGATAAAAGTTTCAGCTCCCAGAATTTTTGCTCCTTCACCAGTTGACCTTCACCATTAACATTTTCAAGTGAACATCTTATGTTCACATGTTAAACATATTTGTGTAATCAAATGAAGTTGAATTCGACAATATGGGACTGACCATTCGCAAAACTTGCGAATATTGCGCTAAATGAACATTTCATTCGTTTTTCATAAAAAAGCTATTTTATTGTGAAAAGGTAAGAGAATGCATGTCTCCATAACGTAAATTATGTATTATTTATAACAAACATGAACCGAAATATAATCGGAAGCTTAATTTTCATACATTTTCCGATAGTATTGAATGTAAACTGTTTCATTATCATGCAAATGGTTGAATGGTGACCAGTTTTTCCAAGCATACATATTCATAACAAATGTAAACATAAAATAGTACCTGGCTTTTAGGAAAAAATGGAAGTATAAAACCACTTATTGTGATCATGAAGAGGTAAAGCTCTGGAAATGAAACAAAACATGTTTGTGTCAAATTAATGGCCAGTATTTTTCTAAAATAACAGTGATTTATTGAACAATGCAAAACATATATTAAGTTCACATGGAAGCTTCTATTAATCTTTTAGATAATGTGAATTATAGAGGTCACGCATGTTTATCATATATATGCCTGAATTTAAATTTTGAACATCGGTTACAATCTTAAGATTCCATGACAAATGCGACCATAACAAATTTTGGGACAATGCGTACATCGTTTTCAAGATATAATCGCTCTTGTTAAAGAAGATGAAAATTGTAATGCCGATTACGGGATGTCATAAAAATTTAGTGCACTTTTAGTGGAAAGTGGCATTATTTAAAATGAAATGGGACAGCTTAAAAAAGACTATGCGAAAAGAAACCTGTGCTGTGTTGTGCCGATTCGCAAAGCCTACATTAAAAATAAATTTACGGAAGAGGGTTGAGTTTTATGCCGTTTTTTATGACATTCAGACAATGTTAATAGACAATGCATTGAGTAAAGTTCACTAAATAAAATCACGTGATAAACTACAGCTATCTATCTATCTATCTATCTTGAAAACGGCGTATTGCCAAGAACTAGCATAAAAATATAATTTAAACATATTTAAGTTTCTGTTCTTTAATATAATTCATTTATTCGAGAGCAGGTCAAATCACTCTCAGTCAAAATACCTTTGCCTTCAGCAAAGTCTCCCGCTTAGCAAAACTTTCCTCCGTCAAAATCACCACACTTCCACATATCGCTATACAGTATAAAAGTTTTAAAGGTATTTTTAACTTATCAAGTCTGCATACATATTGATTTGTCGCTTTTTAAAATTTATATACATTTTTGAAATAATATTTTGCTTAAATGATTACAATTATCCTAATAAAGAACTATATCAACACTACTTCTATAGTTATTGTTTTAAATAATGAAAGATTTTTGTATTTCTTAAAGTGCCTGTTGGAAAATCAAAAGTTTGTACAAACTTAGATGCATCCTCACAAGTCAGGATTTCTCTGTCGATATCTGTCCATGAAACCCTGACAAACTTAGCTAGGAAATTCCAGGGCTAGAAGATTTTCATATGATGTCAGACCTTCAAAATATCAACCAATGAAATTGCTTGAAAGAAACAAGTGTTTGTCAGTAGAATATGCACATGTCATTCTGAATCATTCATTAGTGAGAAGAAAACGTAAAGCAACTACATGTAATAAATAAAACATCCATTTTGTTTATTTAAAATCAAAATTGGGATATGCCCTAACTGAGTCGTGTATGAGCAATTACATCAAGTAGTTATTTTAATGCATTTTTTATAATAAGCTTATATATAACAGTATTTTATTATAACTTTAGTTTATTTATTATTATCTTTTATTGTAGTGTGCTGATATAGAGAGAACAGTTTACATTGGGCAAAATACATCAAAACATTATCATTATTTATAATATTTTAAGTGTCACAAGTAAACAGTACAGACAGATAACCCATCAAGTAGCAGTACTTCTACAGCGTAAACCAACAACTCACTAGTTGTAGAACCATAAGATTCACTCCATAAGCAGGATTTAACTTGTACCATACTAATCCTTTATCCAGTCCTATATATACTCTGTGTTCAGTTTGGTTAGTCATTATAGCAGGTGTAAGCTTATAGACATTCAGTGAACCTTGTTGTACCACAATGAAATATGAGATTAGCCGTGACATATTTTACCACATCCAAAGTTAACATTGACACTCAAGAATATTCAAAACAAAGTTATTCTGAGTTTTCTATGACATATATTCATAAATTTAATAAATAGGATTCACAATTGTGCATACAGTAGAAAATTGAATCAAGGATGTATTTTTTAATAGAAGAAAAAATAATAGTCTTAATAAAAATAAAAATAACATTATGAATGTTACATAAATTTAAATTGCAATATTTAAAATACATATACATTTATTGTAAGGTCATGTAACGATGATTGTAGTTTATAGTTTTTATGTGTAATTTATTTCTCTAATTTTTTGGCAGGATGCTGAACAAGAAATATTGTAATGAGGAATTATGCAATTAAAAGTTGTTGTTATAAGAACAGAAAGAAAGTTGTAAGGGGTAGTAACATCATCTGAACATCTTTGATGTAAGTTACAGTGTGACTCATATAGGTAGTTAACTGTTCCAATTTTTTCAACTCCCATGATCAGATTCTTCTTTTTTGAGACATCAAAAATACTATTACTAACTGTAAAAAGTCGCATATTGTCCGCACCCTTTTCTTGGAGCAGAAAATTGCACCTCTATGTTTTTAACAAAATGGCCTAAGATGAAGACATCCAAGTCCGACTTGCCCATGCTTTTTAAACAGTTTTAACTGTAATATATAATTTATTCTCTCTGAAAATATCATTTATTTTCATAGATGTATTTTTTTTTGCGATGGATTGTAATAAACAAAAATATAAATAGTGCATTGTCGAATCATCTATTATGATTGTTGTTAAAATGAAAACTCTCACATTTCTAAAGCAACTTTCATTTATAAACGAAAGCAAAGATAACATGTTTTGTTTATTTTAATCTCTCAAAGATTGAAACCAAAACATCGATCTTCAACAACTTAAGGTTAACTTAAGGTTATTTAATGAGTCATTTGTATTTTATGCAAAACAGGTTAAACATCTGCTGTTTTGTATGCATTTCAAGCTACAATAGTCCTATATAATTAATATCTTATTAGTAAATACATTTACATTGTTAATGTTCATGTTACAATTTCTTTTTCATGTGAAAAGCAATGCAAATATGATATATTAAACTTGCTTGAATTGAAAACAATTTTGTTATTGCTAATATTTCATAGAAAAACTTCATGAACAACAAATTGTATAACTCACTTTTTTGGCTGATAGTTGTAACGGTTAATTTCTGTTTTTTGTCTGTATATTTTTTATTTATGTAGCAAATCTTGAAGTAAACATTTTCTTCTAATTAAAGTATAATTCTATTACTATTGCATTTGTCCACCATTTCATATAAGTACAATCTGAGTGTTTTACAAGTAGCAAGTTTATTTAATGCTACATCAACAACATTTTGTTTGTTTGTAACTATATTTTGCCTGTCTACAGCAGAAACCGGCAAATCATCAAAATTAACCAGAGTTATAGATTGATCTGTTATACTTGAACTTGAGGAGCATTATATGGAAAGATTGGTGCAGTTGCACCTTTTTCATGATCAGTCTTACTGTAACTGTTATGGTCAGTAGCTGTTAACACATATTTCTTTGGTCAGTTAACGCAGTAGCTATGTATAAAAAATTGCTAATGCTTTTTGTTTCTTTATCATCGTTTTCAGTCAAATGAAAAACATTTGAGCAGGATGGATTGGTATGAGATATTGAGATTGTGTATGTATGATCTTCAGAAGCTACTGAAATGTTTTGAACAATGGTTAAACTGAGTTGAACAAAACTGTTATGTAGCTGTTTGTCAGTTAGTAGTTTTAGAAATTCAGTTTGAAGAAATGTTTAAATTTTTGTGATTCATGTGATGAAAAGTGTTGGACTTGTGAACAATATTCTTATATTCATCATGCAAATATGTAAGAAAGAAAGTTTTTTAAATGTACCTTAAGTGGTTCTGTTTGTGCCTTTTAACTATTACTTGCACTACTGGTATTAAGTAGCTTTCTTTTTGTTTCGAAAAATAAAGTAAATTTTCTAAATTAATATGGTCAAATGATCTATTCCAAATTAAAGCTGTTTTGGTAGAATTTGGTATTTTATCATTCTGTTTCGATGAACTTGTTTCAACCATTTAAACCCCCCCCCCAAGCATAGTTTCTTCAAACAAACTAATGATCTGCTTACTCATGGCTGTCAATAGTTTTTGCTGAAAGGAAAATAAATGCTTGTTTAATTTTCAGCAAATGGACTTTTTATGCAATTTAAGACAAATATTTTTTAAGTTAGACAAAATTATTACAGGTTCTATTAGCTTTTTTTTATATCAGGTGAAAACCTTTGACATTTCGACAGGAAAAAAGTGCTAATATGTATATATATATGCAGCACCCAGAAAAATGTCAGGTTCCACAAACATGCCTAATTCCTCAGTAATGACAGATTGGATCAAAACATCATAAAGAATTAAACTGTCATTTGTCCTGAGCAAAAAATATATAATAAAAATTTTTTTTTAAATATATGGTTAAGGACTTTCATGCCCAAAGCTAGGGACAAAATGACACATCCGTTCATAAAAAACATCTTTCAGTGAAAAACATCATTTAATTCTAATTAAATATGGTTGCTGAGGACTTTTTATAACAGTTACCTTGTTGCTATGGTATGGCATTGACCTATGACCTTAAACCTTGGCTCAAATTGAAGCTATTTTCCTAATTATTACTTTAATCCTATATGTTTACTATCTCTGTTTTCGAGTTGTAAGCAAAAAACCGATTAACGAAATGAGTCAAGAGCTGTAACTCAAAAGTGTTCATAGCAGTTTTGAACCAAATATAACAAATGAAGGTCTCGATAAGTGGAGTATTTTTCCCATTTGTTGTCTGCTTCTATCTTTTATAGTTTTTTTTAGATATAATGCTAACAAGACTAAGGTGACATTTGACCTTGAAATTTTTGTAATATGTAATATATGTCCCTTAGGATCAATGGTGTGGTCCCAAGTCTCTAAGACTAGGTTTTCGAGAAACGAATTATTATGGCCATAGGTCGACCGACATTTTGTACACTTCTGATTTTGAGAATCCATTACAGTGTCTGAGTTTATCTTTCTAACAAGGGTTTAGGGTGTTGGCAGATAATTCATGTTGGCAAATAATCATAAGAATAGTACATAGGTCTTTCCCTTGTAGTGAGAAAGACCTTAAATATAGGTTCAATGGTTCTATAGAACTATTATTACGCTTTCCGCTATAAAATAACACCTATTATGAATGACTCTGTACTTAAAATCTAAACAACATAAGTAATTTGTCTTCAGAAATTAACGACATTGATATAAATACTATTTGGATAGTTTGAAAATAAGAAAGGTAATTAAATAGGACATAAGTGAACTTGAATGACCTAGACTACTGATCTTTGATCTATGCATATTACTCATACACAATAGCAATGAGCCTCTTAACATTCAAAGGACGTGAAAAACGTCACAATAGGACTTGGATCTTTACCTCTTATAGAATGACCTTGACCATGCTGAATGTCAACAGTGATCAATGTTGAAGATCTTATGTCAATATCTCTTATAGTTATTGCGATATTTCTACTGATCATAAATTGTTAATACCAAAAATTATAAAATGACCTTGACCCTTTACCTTGTATCACTTGTTAAGGGTCATAATGGACTTTAGTGAAAACCCCAAGCTTTTACTATCAATAGTTAATAAGTTATGACTGAAAAACTTGTTATAAATGGTTGTACATGGAGATAACTCCTCCAACATGAAGTCAAATTCTTTTTCCTCCAAATGTATCAAAACTACGCTTTTATAGGTCAACATTTTAGCCAATATAAGTTATTGCCTATCTTTAACTGTTTCAAAGGAATAGAGATGAAAAGACCCTGTAAATAGAGAACTTGACCTTGACCTTTAACCTTCTGTTCATTTTCAAGGTCAAGGTTAATGATGACAAATAGCAATGGTCCCATGTAAATATCTTTTCTAATTACTGAGATATCTCTATTTACAATAACTTGCATTGATGTAGGAAAGATAACTCTGAAAAAAGGTCAATTCAAGACCTTAATAAGATGTGTATTTTGTTAAAGGTTTCAATTTTGTATATATAATGATTAAGGAGGAGATCCACACACAACACAAGGTCAAATTATAATGTGACACTTTACTTTTCGACATTCAGGGTCAAAGGTAATGATGACCTATATTGAAAACCCGAAGTCACCATCACATTTGGTTCATGAGTTACAAAGTCACACGTTAAACATCCAATAAAGAAGGTAAATAACTCGAATTCTTTCATGCCATATGTTACAAAATATCAACATTCATCACAGAATTGGAACAACTTTCATCGCGGCACCTTGTAAAGTTTCATAGTTTATCTGCACACAAAGTTTTCTTTGACAGGGGAAATAACTATGTGAAAAAAGGTGTTCGGTGTGCCAAGGTTAACTACGAAAGCCTAATGTGAAATACATTCATGATACAAAATATCTTTACGAGATGTCCCCAAAAAATGTATAATGGGGAAAGAAAACTGGCAGAAAAAAGAATAACAGACAGACAATAACAGTAAGGCCTTCTACCCAGAAAGTGGAAAGCCTTAAAAATCATAGATGTGTCCGATTGGGATTTCACGAAACTAAAAAAAATGTCACGTCACAGTTTAAATTTGTAACGTCGAATGCAAATCCAAAATGTGTGAAATTATGAAGAAATTATTCTGTATCATACGTTCTGTCCAGCGCCGTTGGTTGTGTCAATCGATATGTCTAGCACCGTAGGCTGTGTCAAACGTTTTTCTATGGCCGTAGGCTGAGCCAAACATCATGCCTTGCGGTGTTGGCTATGTCAAACGTCCTGTCTAGAGCCGTAGGCAGTATTAAAGTTCTTTCTAGCGCAGTAGGCTGTCATACATTCTGTCATGCGGCGTTGGCTGTGTAAAACGCCCTTTCTAGCGCGGTAGGCTGTTTCTTACGGCCTGTCTTACGTCGTAGTATGTGTCGAACAACCAGTCTAACGTCGTTGGCTGTCATTTAACACCTAGGGTTTAATGAAAATTTTATTTAACAATCTTGGCTCTGTTAAGCATCCTGACATAATACCGCCTTAGGCTGTATCATACTTCCTATGTAGCGACGTGAGTTGTACACCTATCTGTTGCCGTAGACTGCGTTAAACCTCCTATCTAGCTCTGTAGGCTGCGTCACTCTTCCTACCTAGCTTTTAAGGCTGTGTCACACCTCCTATTTAGCGCCGTGAACTCTGCATAACGCTAAACAAGTTGTTTAACACGGCCAATGACGACGCTAAATAGTACGTATATCAAACGTCGTTTTAAGGACATCGATCACACCTAGCCTCGAGCTGTGTTAAAAGTGCATCTTAGCGAGTCTATGCGTATCAAACTTTCTGTAAGGAGTATTACGATGTGTAAACATGCAAAATATACTTAGTATTGAATCTCAAATCCGACAGATTTGTGTAATTTTACCATCGGAGTTTGTGGAGAATGACCTTTCTTGGTTGGTTTTTCAAAACTGACGTCACAATCAAATTGGACAATGTTGTGGAATCTGACAAGTTTGTGGAACCGGTACAGAAAGTCCCGGGCCCTAAGTAAACATTAACACAGATGTGCAGGGGGATTTTTTTTTATTTCCGTTCTACAAATTTAAAGTGAATTGTGACATTAAACAATATTTTATGGTTATTTGTTTGTTTGCTCTTTATTTTGATTTCTGTCACGAATCATTTAAATGTGATTTATTTGAGAATAAAGTATTATTATTATTATTATGAAATTTCAATCAATCATTTTCAATTGTTTGACATAACTTCTAAGATATACAGCTTGTCGTTCTTGCTTCAAACTATGACATCATGTAACAACTACAGTAACATGATATGCACATGAAGGTACTTTGGATTGTACCTGTTATAACTGATATTTTGGATTTTATGTGTTAAAATAAATACTTTTATACACACGAGCATTTTTATTAAAGCCCCCACTTGAAAAGGGGGGCTATATAGTGATTGGGGGTGTCTGTCCGTCCATCCGTTACACTTTTTCTTATCTGTGACTCCACCTACATGTACACTACTGAAAGAGAGTATAATGAAACTTTCACAGAATCTTTGTCACATAGTGACATTTTGTCCCTGGTATTAAGCATTTTGATCTGAATGATATTTGGTGTTTCCCATAGAAAAAACATGGACTATGTCATTGTTGTTGGGGGATATATCCATATCCTATCCGAAACTCTACCTACACCACTGAATGTAATTTGATAAAACTTTAACAGAATCTTTATATACTGCCATTTTGCACATGATATTTAATATTTTGTTCCGATTGATATTTAAGGTTTCCCTTGGAAAAACACGACTTTGTCATTGACAAAAGTGACATGAGCATTTTGATAGCTTCTGCTTATAACGTAAAAGATGTTTTTTGTTTGTTTCTTTGAATGGTTTTTCACGCCTTTTTCATCAATTATTCAGCTATCATGACGTCTAGTTTAATTGGGGGAGGAAGTCAGAGTACCCGGAGAAAACACCCGACCTTCGGTGGGAAAACTGGCAATCCTTGTCAAGATTGGAGTCGAGCGCACCCTTCCCGCAGTGAGACTCGAACCGGCTGATATTTTGTTGAAATACTCAAAAGAACTAATATGGTTGTGTAGTTCAAATGCATTCTGCGCCCCTTTAAACAATTAAGTCATAAATGCGTCTTCAAGGTTACTTGAGATATCTGTGAGCGTGGGCTTGTGTATAATTGCATTAAATTTGATAATAAATTCATGTATTAGGGTGCTTTGAATTATGATGAAAGTCCATTGTTACTACGCTCCCTTATAAGCATTACGGAAGCGGTTCGTTTCGATATATACCACTTGATATAAACTTACAATTTTGCAACATAATACAAAATGCGATTCTATACACGTGTGTCTAGCAGTGGTATAAAACGTCAGTTACACAATTGTGAGTATTTAGAAACAGGATTTTTTTTACTAAGCAGGGAATATTTTAGTATGAAATTTCTCATATTTTAAGTATGAAAACGATTAACGTGTATACTTGTAAAAAATGTACGTCGACCTATAATTTTACTTTTACACTACACGACTCCTTAATTTTCTAAATAAGTAATTTTTTTCGCGCATGTGAAAAGATAAAATGTGACACGACGTCGAAGACGAGGCAAAAAATAGTGATCAATTCCATGCGCTTTTTCTAAGCTGGCAGTAACAATAAGTATTATCTTGACTATTCGGTTCTAATCCTTGTTTTCTAACATTATTGTTTTTTTTCATATGTGAAAAATCTATGAAAATAATCACAAATTATTCATAATTTAAAATAAATACAAACTGTAAAATTTGTTTATTCATGCTTCATATAACCATGTAGTGGGCTGTAGTAATTCAACGTAAGGTCAACAGGCATCAATGAATTATTCATTATAATTTGGAAGTGCATTCATCATTATGCTTTCTTTTAAATATTTGTTTACTTTGAACAAGACGAAATGCACCACCACAATATCTTTTGCATGCCTTCCTTTTCTTACTTTTTTTAGAAATAATTACTACAATACGTACAAGAATCCATCACCACACATAGAACATAGAACAAAAATACCTAAATGAACTTACTTTGACTCTATCTGTACACATTTTTAATATACAATTTTGAGGAAATGCGCAATGTTACTAAAAAACATCGAAAGAATAATAAACAGGAAAAATGAAATGGCAAAAACCACATGCTAGTGAAAATGAAATGTATGGAAAATGGTTATATAAGAAATGTTTATTTAGCGAACAAAAAAAATGGCAAAATAAATGCAACAATAATGGCAGACTTGAAACACAAAATATGATGGACAACAAATCAAGCGAATGGTATTACGGATGTTTGTAGATCACAAAAGCAAAAACAAAATACAGTGCAAGCGAAATCCAACAAAAATAACAAAAATTAGCACTCAAAAAAAACAAAGAAAACAACAAAATTGAACAACTGCATGAAAATCAAGACAAGTGTGGTATCGAGTGAACCAACACGTGGACAACACGCGAGGTAAACGGAAGCTTAGTCTATCAAACAAACAACTCAAAATATTTCAACTCAAATTAACAATAAAGATAAGAACAAAAAAATAAAACAAAAGTGGTTGGAAGAACCAACTTTGCCTCAAACAAAAGTCTAATTTGAGAAAAACAATACTGTCCTTGCAACTGACTATGAACATTTGAGAGCAAATATTGGTTTTGGGGGGGGGGAGGAGTTTACGTCCTACACAACTTAAAGCCCTTGGTCGGACGGAGATTAATATAATTTATAAAGGTAAACATCACGAAGTGTAATACGCCACATCGATATAGACAAGTAAACATAACCTTACAAAAGTTCATACACGGTGTATAATTAGAAAATGGGTGGACAAAATTTTTGTGTACATTTTATAATATGATCATGGATTAGACATTTCTTTGTCGTTTTCATAACTTCTGCCTGTAAATAACAAAGATGATCCAAGTAGAATTTTCCACGCATCTAGCTATGTGTTTCGTTCCCCTTTCCCTATGTCTCCCCTGGAAGAACTTTGTGAAGTCTCAAGGAAAGAAACCAAAACAAAACACGATGAAAAGAAAAATGTTTCTTTAAAAGGGTATTTAGCTTCTTTCCACCACCCGATAGGTTAAATTCAAAATAAGTCGATCTCCCAGTTACAAATGATTTATCACCCTTTTATAACGTCGTTAACAGATAACACGAGACGCGTCGTTTAGCACTGAACCGTGATGTCCATGCATTATCTAAAACTTCACGCGATAGCTTGTAAAATACCTGGTATTTATGGTGAAAAACTTAAGAAACGATAAATTTACTTACAACTTTGGATGAAACTAATATTTTAAAAATTATTTATAAATTTGATTATTATTTACAAAAGATTTGCCGCCACAGTAGGAAAGCAAACGCCTGTAATGGCCGATTTTTAACGACTTCAGTCATGTGACTAAAGGTCAACTTTTTGTCGGTTTTTTGTAAGCGTGATAGTGTCTCAGTTTTTGTTATCGTACGTAGCACTGTCATAACATACATCAATAAAATAAAATACAGCTAAGTCCTAAGACAATTACCTATCATCAATTTACAAGGTTAAAATGCCCTTTGAAGTGGCATGTTTTGATCTGAACTCGCCACTCGCCAGACAGAAAACTCTAAATAAAAATTATAAATAGTAATGGTGACAAATCGCGACCTATAAATTATTAAATCAATTATCATATTACGTCTTCGGTCCAATTTTCAGCTTTCAAACCCCCCCGGGAACAAATTTGTGTCAGCTTTTTCGGTGAAAAAATGCAGAAAAGGGGGGTGTTCTAAGCAACTCGATGTACGCTTCGAAAAATATTTAGCATCTGTCTGCCAAAGTAGAATAGATAACATATCAGTACTTATTAAATATATAATATATTATAGTATTACGTCTTTTGTGTAATTTGTGGGTCTCAAAGCCTCTTTGAACAAATTTGTGTCAGCTTTTTCTACAAAAAGGGGGAGGCAGAAATACATTTGCAATGTAATGGTAAATTTTTGGAGCTGTGTGTGCATTAGAGAAAAAAAGTGTGGTATAATCATAACAATCATTAAAATATATTATAGAAATCCCAAATCAACATGATTGTTCAATATATACATGTATATATTCAAGCTGAACAAATTTTTAAACCTTCAATTCAGGAATATTAAACCATGTAGACAAATATTATTGTCTGCCATTGGAAAACAATGTAAATGTAAAGGACAAAAAATGCCTTTTTGTTGTACGCCATTTTCACAGTAAAGGTGAAAAAAGCATTTCACTTTAGGCAAAATTAGAAGTAAGTTATATCTTAAAAAGAACAACTGCATCACACAACACTATATTTGAGGAAATAAAATCTAAAATATCATGAAGTATCCTCACCCAGGGGCCGCGCTGGGCTTCGCCAATGTCGCCAATTGCGATTTTTATTTTCATTTGGCGACAAAATATTGCATCTGGCGATTTTTTTGGCGCCAAGGTTTTATAGTGTTAAACGATGCATGCACGTTTTAAATTTATCGGTAATCGGCGATTGCATCATTAAAGATCCTTTGTCGGCTTCTATGGTCGTAAATACACGTGTATTGTGTAGTATACAGTGACATGTGTGTTATTTGGAGCTATTAAACGGAAATCGGCAATAAATGAATCAACAAAGTTGTCTGATGAAAAGCAGCTTTACCTGCATCACTTTGAGTAGACGTAATAAAACAATTGATGCTGTTAATTGATTTATAAAAATAACAAAACAAACATATTTTTGTAGTAATATTTTTTTATATAAAAATGTAATTAATAAAATACAGGTATGAAAACTGACGTCGTTGTTGAGTGATTTCCGGACCGGATGTCCGTCTTAATTTCGTAATTAGAAAACTCTTACACATGCGTAGTTCCATTTTCATTATTTCCGGTTTTATTTTCATTCACGGGAATAGATGTTTCTAATAAATTACTGTAAAATTTTGGTTTTCTGCCAACAAGAAATCCCTCACACATCTTTTCATGATTCAAATAAATTTAGTGAACGGGCTGCTCGAGACCAAACTTTTGAAAAACTGAATTTAAGAGTCCGGCAAACTTGGATTTCGTCCGACGTTACAGAATATCAATATGTCACACATAATGTTAAAACAATTTCGCCATGTCATATAGTGATCTAGCGATTTCTAATATGGCGACACTTTTACAAAACTGGCGACGGAAAATTGCAGTTGGCGATTTTTAGAAGCCAGAGCAGCCCCTGCTCACCTATTTAATTTGCTACCGCATGTTATTCGAGGCGAACCAGTACTTGTTGCGGACACTACAATAAGCTTTGTTATGTACTTAGTAAACAGTGTTTTAATACTATACATCATACTTTTATACTTATTTTTACTCTATAACTTGGCATTCTTCATT
Organism: Limnoperna fortunei; assembly: GCA_944474755.1. Taxonomy (NCBI): domain Eukaryota; kingdom Metazoa; phylum Mollusca; class Bivalvia; order Mytilida; family Modiolidae; genus Limnoperna; species Limnoperna fortunei. The sequence continues at coordinate 49,970,204 of OX104119.1, forward strand.
TCTGTAACACCTATGTCCTATATGCTTCCGTATTTATTGATTTTTTTAATATGAATTTGTGTGTAGGCAGGTTTGATAAAAAACAACCCATGTAGTCTCAATTGTTTTATTTTTTTAAATCTGACCAAAATAACAGCAAAAATACTTTTTATGACATCAGATATGATTTTGGAACAAGTTTACTCTTTGACTTTACAAATAACACCATCGAAAAAATATTTTTGACCCATTTTATTTGACAATGAAATATGTTGCGGACACTACAATTTATGTTTTAAATACAAATGTGTTTTTACTGCAGAATGTGATGCAGATTATAAGTAAACATATATTTTTTATGTATTGTATCAAAAATATATACATGGAACAGAAGTATATTTTAACCAATACCGAACAATTTTAGTATAAAATCCCAAACTTAATAATTGTTCCAGATCTAATGTTATGCAATAAAAGCATTGAATAAACAGATGGATATACTTCACTTAAACATTTGACTGATTATTAATACATCTATTAAGATTATTAAATTTAAAAAAAAGTTAAGGAGTTTTGTTTTATGTAAAAATTACATATAAACTGAATCGATGAAGTGTTGCAGACAATACATAAATCTACAAATGACTTATTCTAAAGTTATCAAGTAATGTATCTTATAGTACCCCATTTTTCTCTTTTCTAATCTTAAAGAGACTGTTTACTTTGATAAATTTCTGAGATAAATATCGAAACAAGTGAAACGCAAGAATACTTTTTAAATGTTAATTCAACGGATAGCACCTCAATTATAAAAAAGACTGATGTCATGATTAATATTAACAATTTGGACTTGGTTAAGCTATCTTAATTTTGATTTTTTATATTTGTTAGAAACAATTGAACAGCAAAAATATATTTACTGAAATCAAAGTATTAGTTCCTTATTATAAAAAACTTCATTGGGGACACTACAGTAACATATAAACACATGTTGTCACGTAATGGTGACAAATTACCTTGGTTAATGTTATAAGGTTATAACATCAAGATAAATTTGAAAAAGAAATACCTCCAGTTTGGTAAAGAATGATATATGTTTACATATGAAAAGGAAAAAAAGTATGAGATCAGAATACATGTATATGAAAAAAGCATATTTAAGCATGTTTGTATTATATTTTTTTATTTAAAAAATATAGTGTTATGGGGTAAGTTTTTTTATCCAAAAATAATTGCAATTTATGATATTTGAATACATGTTAAATGGATGTCTTCTTTCTTTTGCAGTTTGCAGAATGAAATTTAATTGAATATTAAAGAAATAGAAAACATTATTTACAAGTAGCACTATGTTATTGTTAACCTTTTTAGTACATTTTTTACAAGCTTGGTCATGAATATATCTTAAAATTACTTTTTTTATGTTATATAGTTATGTATCCAGCAGTAATATTTTTCCGTTTTCTAATCTTAAAAAAATGTTTACTATAATACAATACAAAGGTAAATATTGAAACAGGCAAAAGAAAAGAATACTTTTGAATTTTAATATATTATGGATAGTACCTCAATAATACTGATGTCATAATTATTATTAACAATTTGATTAGGTTAAGCTACCGATTCTGATTTTTGTAATTTAAAAAAAAATTAAACAGCAAAAACCTATTAGTTTAAGGCAACATTTGCCATCTAATATACCTGAATAAGTAAGGTGTCAAAGGAAGGAAAATTTGTTAAAACTGTAGTGTCTGCAACAAACTGAGAACCCATATTATGCAATAATAAACAGCATTTATAAGCAATTTTTTTTAATTTTAACAAAAAATAACAAATGGTAATGAAAATATTTTAGTTTTGTTCCAACTTTCAATTTCATTTTTCCATTTAGAGCATGTCAGATGAACATTTGACACATCTATGTTATACATTTTAGACAATGCTTTATTTTGATTTTATGTACATCAAAATTTAAGTTTAGTACTTTTTGAACATGTAAATTTTGGCAATATTTAGATCTCTTGAAAAAATCTTAATTATTGCTTTTTTTTCAACAATTTGAAACCATGTTGCGGACACTACAGTGCTGCGGACACTACAGAATGACATTAAATATTGAAGAATACAGAGGCAGCAATAGAAACTGACAATTGTTTGGTACTATTATTTAAGCTGGCTCAGAAACTGACCAGAAAAATTATTTTCTGATAATCTGTTGTTCTTTTTCTTTAAATATTGAAACGTTGCGGACACTACAGCAATTTGTGGAAAATGTTAAAACTAAGATGGAGATTCAGTGTTCTAGGATTCCCATTTTCCGTCACCCGTTAAAAGTGATTTCTCAGCACAGGAAAGCCCATTTTTTTGTCCTGGTCACCCATGGGCAAGTATACATTAAAAGTCGGGATTCTTGAAAAAATGTTCATACTTGCCCTGTCAAGATACAAACAAATACATAAATTTTGTTCAACATTTTAATTTTGTAAAATCAAGATAAAAAAAGTGTGGATGATTGTTTTCGTTTTTTGTTTGATCAATGTTATACAGGTGCTTGTAATTTGAGTTTTCACCACTGCTGCAAACATTTTTGAGATCAAGTAAGAATGCAATAAGTACCACATCAACCCCGGACAAAGTGGCAAAATCCGGTTTTTGGGGGAAACAATTTTTCTTTTTCTTTTCTTTTATTTTATTTTTTTAATTTTTTAAATTTGGGAGTGAATTAAATAATATAATAAGTTTTTCTTACTAACATTGACTTGTATAAAAATATACAAGGATGAAAATTTATGAAAGTTTGTTATGTACAAATATGTGTATATTATAGTTTGAGATGTATGGGGGTTTTGTACTATTTTTGTGTTAAAAAAATTATACAACAAGAAACCTAAGCCAGCTTCTTAGACAGAATTGCACAATAGTCGTTGTTTCCAAATATAAATGTACTGTAAGTACAAGAAAAAAATCTTCAATTGGTATCTGTATATTTTTCATTCAAAAATTAACATGTCATTAAAACTTTGTGGGAAAGTTTACTTGAGAAGTGGGAAAGCCAGTTTATAGAGGACACTTTCCCGTGTAAAGTTCAGTTTGCAAAAAAATCCTAGAACACTGAGATTGAACAAAACTTAAAAGTTTAACATTTATTAAGTTTCATGATTTTTTTTCCATAGACAACAAATTAAAGGCTGACTTTAAAGCATATTCCTGACTTATTTTATTTAGGTTAACAGTTTTTATCCATCATTAATGACCAAGCTTGTAAAAAATACTAAAAAGCATAACACGGTGCTACTTTTGCGGTATTTTCTGCTATTTCTTTAATATTCAACAAAATTTCATTCTGAAAACTGCAAAAGAAAAAAGAATAAATTATCTATTTTAACAAATATTTAAACATCATTAATTGAATTTATTTATATAAGAAAATCTTACTCTAAAACCCTGTTTGTATATTTCAAATGAAAAAATATAACGATGAAAAATGTACTTTTTTCATACATTCTGGTTACATACTTTTTTTCCCTTTCGCATGTACACATGTGGCATATCATTTTTTATCAAATTTAAGTTATTCCCTTTTCAAATCTAATCAAATTCTTTCATTCTGATGTTGTAAAGTTCAAGTTGCAACCTTATAACATCAACAATAATGATTTTACACCATTACTGTGAAAAAGGCGGTAGCATTAAAGACCCTACGCTTTTTACACTTACAGCAGCTTGTTGAGTTTGTACAGACAAGGAAAGTTGCACTCCTTGTCCTAGCTTAACACATCAGTCGTTATGCTACCCTTAAAATTCTCAATGTCGCAAATTTTCCTTGCAAGAGTTTTAAAGTCCACTAAGATTGACTTAGTAGACACAATGCAAGATACAGTGACCATTAGTGACCCATAATGGAAACAATGTTTCTTTCTTCTTTTTTTTTTATTCAATTACACGACACTTATTTCAGTCAGTATAAATAGTGAAAAAACTCTATAAACTACATAAAACTGATGCTATAAAAGATTTAAACATACTATTTGCAAAACATTAAATTTATATTTATTTATTCAGACATATTAACAACTATGGGTCCAGTAAAATACAAAATTATATTTAAAAAAAAAATGGAAATAACAGAAATACAAAATAATACAAATTTTAGTAATCCAAAAGTTTCTGACCATCTTAATTTTATAAAAAAAACATAAGTTATAATAACATGAACAATTAAGTAAGAGTTATATTCATCTTTTAAGACATTTCATAATTTACAGAGACTTTGTTGTCTTAGTATTTTCTTATTACATCCAGTTTTAATCAACAGAAGATAGTTACTAGTACGAAATTGCGTTATTAGCTGCCTGTTTATAAATGTTTTCTCTTCGCATGAATTTCTCATAATTGGTCTATACTACAATCATTTTTCTGAGAACAATATATTGCAATGAGACATGTCAGACTGATATTAACTTATCGAATGAGTGATTACATGTTATAAAACTCATTTACTGGCATTTTATTCCATAGAAACAAATTATACTGACCCCAAATGCCTGTGATTTAGATTGCTTTATAAACTCACATAAATATGGTAAATATTTAGTTTCTATGCTCTACAGTTAAACGATTTTATTGAAATTGGTGCAAATGGTCTTTATTTACTAGTGATAAAGGGCAAAATTGGTTCAGTGTTGTAACTTGAGTAAAAGTTGACTGATTTTTAGGATATTCAAATATAATGTATAGATTGTTTGTTGTTTTTTTTTGTTTGTTTGTTTGTTTTAATGGTGTTAAACGCTACTTTCAGCAATTTTTCAGCTATATCAGGTGTCAAGTTTTCATTGGGGAGGAGAAACAAGAGAAACCCCGACCTTTGGTAAGAAAACTAGCAATCCTTGTCAATTGAAGACAAGCACACCCTACCCGCAGTGACACTCAAACCCACAACCTCAGTGTTGACAGACCATGTGATCTATAGTAGATGAACTACCTTAACCACTCGGCCACCGAGGTCCCTTTATTTCTAGAGGAAGTCCACCATTTGTAAGTGTATCCAATATTAATTTTATATCCACTATGTTCCCCCCCCCCCCAACATACATGGTTCAACATATTGCTGTCATATTGCGCTGTTCTAAATTGACACTTTAGCACTTGACATGCTGTGCATGCTAATCAGGTTATGCCCCTAGTTTTAGCAAACACATATTTTCCGCTATTAAACTGCTTTTTTTGTTCAATTTATATTTTTTCCTTTCTCTTGGCATTTCTACAATGTCTAATTAAATAATTTTAACACTTTTTCGTAATCATGGCATTGTTGACAAAATTGAAACTGTGGAGTAAAGAATTGTAGAATCGTATCCGTAAAAATTTGATCCCAGCTATTGCAATAAAGTCGAAAAAACTTTATCCGGATGAATATTTTACCAAATCGATTCCGAAATTACGCACTTCCGGAATTCAAATTTTGACAACAATGCCATGATTACGAATAAAGTGTAAAACTAATGAATTAGGTGTTGTAGATATATCGGTTAAACTTCGAAGACATTAAAAATTATGTAGCAATTTAGGGAAACAGTTTAATAGCGTATTATATGCATAAAACACCTGGGTGTGAATTACTCCCAGCTTGCTCCCTTACAAGTAATGGGACCTCTTTGTAGCTCCGTCCATAAAAAAAGGAGCTACATTATTGTAGCTAGAAGTTAAGATGTACAATAATACATTTTTCTTTTTAAAAATGCGAACTAATTGTTATTAATGAGATTATAATAATCTAAAAACTGAAAAATATTTTTTTTGCTTCTATGATATGATGCCCATGTCCAGATTTTGTGATCATTGATGATTACACATGTAAGAAATTTGACCCTACCGAAAAAACAAGCGCACGAACCTATGAATTTTTTTTATATTTTTAAATATATATATATATGTATACTACATACAAATAAGCTTGAAATGAAGCATTCTATTATAATGAGTAATAGTAGCAAACATCCTTAATAATATATGTCATGACTGCAAAAATGCGAGTGTTGACTGCAAAATGCGAGTGTTGTGACCCCTGATTTAGTAAATCTTACAAAATAGTTATGCAATGTGTAACATTATATTTTATCAGTGAAATATGAATGCATTAGTATTACAAACATAATTATAATAATCAAAGGAGATAATCACTATTATCAATAAAAAATATAACTATATCGAGTCTGAAAAACTGGGTTTAAGCATCCACATCCTACAAATAAACGTCATTCATTTCAGGATAAACGTACATGTAGTCAAGTTCAGGTCAATCCAAAACACTGTAGATGTGAAACTAGTTAAGTCACTTAGTTAAGTTAGCATACGTTAAATATTAATACTAAAATGAGCAAGTTTCCGGCAAGAAATACATCACAAAATAAAATATAAAATGCATAATAATATACCCTGTCATAGTATATTGATAAAACTTTTTTATATTATTATGATTAACTTTATACAATATTCGTACAGTGTCAGAAAATATAAAATTTATTTGTACGAGCCATAGAAACGGGTAGAAATGCGAGGCTCTGTCGAGCATTTCTAACCTGTTTCGCGGCGAGTACAAATAAAAATTTTTTCTGACACTGTACGAATATTGTTTTTATCCTGCAACCCTTAAATACATTTAATAATACTGAAAACCGTTCACTTTTAGCCGATTTCTCAGTTAAAATTTTCGGCACGTATTCTAGTGATACTGACGTCACAAACGTCGTAAACCAAAACAGAGTACTAAATGTCGTAAGATGTCAGGTCAAGGGTACCAGGAGATTTTATTCGGCACTGCCGAATAAATGAAAAATTTATTCGGCTACCTTTATTGGACAGCAAATGTACTGATTGCAGGATAAATACAAATAATATAACATGTATTTTATACCTTATGGCTTAAGAATTTTGTTATAAAATTACTTAAATAAATTTCATAGTGATGGTACATGTGAATATGGTATCAGGTCTAGATCTGTTCTTAGTGATTATACTGGGAAGGTTCCCAGTGCTCGACCCACAGTGCAGCCCAGCGCTTTCCCGAGTGGCGGATGGTAGGCACCCTCTCAATTGGGGTTGTCAGGTGATAATATGGAAAGCCTGGTTGCCGACTGTAGTGGATAACGTGTTTGGAAAGTGCCACGCTCCTTGCCCGATGAAGACCCCTTGTGTAGATTTCGAAAAAGAGTAGGCTTATGATAGCCACTACAAAAGGCTACATTCTGCACCCCTACCCTAAACCCCATGCATTTCCAGTGGCAGTCTAAATTGTGTTCCCTGCGTTACATCCCACTTCCTTTTTCCATTGTTTGATGGTTTGTTCTCGTTCATTGCTTGCTGGACATTGAAGCAAAAATCCAATCAATCAGGTATGTTCACCACAAATCCATTCCCCTACATAGCAAGTCTGTTCACCCTACTGATATATTACTGTATTATATAATTTGAGATTTGATTTTAAAAGAATTGTTACAATAAGAAATTTTATTAAAAAGCAGCGTGTTTTGGAAGTGGTTTTTAGATGACAGCTTGCTACATATATATTCTAGCTTATGCTCCTTTTTTGTAGATCTAAAATCTTAAATATCAACACAGCACAAAGTCAGAATGGTCAAGAAACCAGGAATCAACCAACAATGATCCGAGTTGTGTATTTTAGTGTGGAGTTCGTCAAAAGTATTAAAAAAACAACATAAGTTTTTCTATAAAAGTGAAATAAATGAATATCACTTTGCAATGTACTCCAACATCATTCTGATAGATTATAGAAGAACTAGGAGAACATATGTTCCAAATATAATAATTCATTGATATTACACTATGCAAATCTGCCTGTGGACATTCAGAAATTTGAAATAAAAACATTAGGTGGAAATTGGAAATTTTGGAAGAACATTATAAATGTGATATATATGGTAGAGGTTGTTAAGGTGACACACAGAAACACGTGAGGGTACACAACGATTTATAAAGGTACGAGGTACCTGTATGTTTAGCGTTTAGACAGAATCATTACATTGACACATCATAGATGCAGACTGGTGATAAACCCTGTAAATGGATATATGTGGTAACAGTAGTAGTGACAATCATCACTTACAAATAAACATTAAGACCCACACTGGTGATAAACCTTATAAATGTGGTGTATGTGGTAAAAGCTTTGGTCGGAAAGACAGACTAAAAGTACACGCGGGGACACACACTGGTGATAAACCTTATAAATTTTTATGTGATGTATGTGGTAAAAGCTTTAGTCAGAAACACAGCCTAAATGTACATGCGGGGACACACACTGGTGATAAACCTTATAAATGTGATGCATGTGGTAAAAGCTTTAGTCTGAAACCCTACCTAAATGTACACATGAGGACACACACTGGTGATAAACCTTGTAAATGTGATGTATGTGGTAAAAGCTTTGGTCGGAAACCCAACCTAAATTTACACATTAAGACCCACACTGGGGATAAACCTTATAAATGTGTTGTATGTGGTAAAAGCTTTAGTCAGAAACCTAGCCTAAATGTACACATGAGGACACACACTGGTGATAAACCTTATAAATGTGATGTATGTGGTAAAAGCTTTGGTCGGATACAAAGCCTAAATGTACACATGAGGACACACACTGGTGATAAACCTTATAAATGTGATGTGTGTGGTAAAGGTTTCAGTGAGAATTCGGGCTTGAAGAGACACATGAGGATACACACTGGTGATCAACCTTATAAATGTGATGTATGTGGTAAAAGCTATGGTCGGAAACACAGCCTAAAAATACACATGAGTACTCACACTGGTGATAAACCTTATAAATGTGATGTGTGTGGTAAAGGTTTCAGTCAGAATCCGGGCTTGACGAGACACATGAGGATACACACTGGTGATCAACCTTATAAGTGTTATGTATGTGGTAAAGATTTCATTCTGAACATAGATTTGCATCGACACTTGAAGATACACATCCGTGATAAACCTTATAAATGTGGTGAATGTGATAAATCGTTTACTAAACGTTCTAACTTACAGAGACACACGAGGACACACACCGGTGAAAAACATTAATTTGACATATGTGATAAAGACTTTAGTCAAAAAATTATCTTACAACTGCACATGAGTACACACACGGGATAAACCTTATCAATGTAATGTATGTGGTAAATGGTTAAAAGAAGCACAGAACGTGAAGGTCCACATGAGGATACTGTGACAGTGCAGTTTTGCACCTTACTTCTTCTTAATAATTTTGTTTTAAACTAAAGTTAAAATTAAAGGTTAAGTATTTTTGTTATTTGTATTCATGAAATTTTATTCTTAATACTTTCCTACCCTCATATTATCTGTCAAGGTTGTAATGTAGTTTTATGAAATAGTACAAGTAATAACACTAATCAATTGGTACGATAAACATAGGCCAGACTTATCTTGAATAACATTATTGTACATGTAGTTTTATTACATGTAATTTGATTATTAGCTGGAGGCAGTTGTTCTTTTGATCACAACATGAGGCTGCATACAGGTTTTTTTTATATAATATCTTATATATGTATATGTGTATTTTACCGTGATGAACCTCACCTGATGACAAGAAATTTTGGGTACAAAAGTAAGTCGCAAGGAAGTCGTGGTCACTTGAAACTTGACCACGACCAAATAAAGTACATTAGTTATCAGCGACTTCATTGTCATTTCAGGTGAGTGTTCATTCTATTTCTATTTCATATTTTAGTGATGGAGTGTATATTGATAGCGTGGCGCTTGCCACATATTTGTACACACTAAGTATCTTAATTTTCATTAGATTTTTCTATTATGTAGTTATATGTGAAATATTTCATAGTTTTGAATTAGGTACAAATGTAATAATAGATATGTTAAGTTCGGATAAACTAATCATTATATTCAGATATACAATAATAATTTGTAAATAGTTTGAATGAATTTAATGTTGTTAAAAGTAGATTGGTTAAACGTGGTTCATTATTTGTATCAACACAATGTACTAAATTTGTTATCATGACAATTGCATGGATAATGTATCAGTCATATCATTATATTTTGGTACCAGTAATCATGTCTTTGTTAAGCTAGTTTTCCCCACTTGTGTTTAGTTTTATATACAATATATATTTAGTTATTTTCAATTATTAATAATGTAAGTTGTTTTGGGTTAATAAAGAGAACATTATTATATCTCACGTTCTCAGAAAATATGTGTATATTATTTGATTATAAATTGTATTACTGTATTAGCACTTGAAACTTGACCACGACCAAATAAAGTACATTAGTTATCAGCGACTTCATTGTCATTTCAGCCAATATCAAGTTCAACATATTTAGAACACAGGAACATACCCAAAACCAAGCTTACAAATTGGTGGAGACCGAAATCGATCCCTTCTCTACATGCCATCAATCAAAGAGAACACTGGTGCCAGTACATCAAGACAGGGAGCCACACCACAGAACTATCCCAACACGAGATCCAGTGCTTCCCGGGAGGAACAAAGGTCGGAGGACACTCAGCCGGTCATTGTAGACGCAGATGAAGGACAAAGGTTAGAGGAACCTCTGCCGATCCATATAGACCCAACGGAAGAACAGATTGTTCAGGAACAAGAACAACAAGAAGTAGTACCAGTACCAGCAGGGATAAACCAGACAGGTTCTAGTAGTATCAATAGTTTAAGAATGGCACACATAATGTTACAACATTTCCATGACGAGACCACACACGTACCTTCAATTTGGTGGTCCATGTTCGAAAACTACGTGAAAGTCTTACAATTAACAAATGAAGCAGCACTTGGTGCAATATCTTTTCACATTCAAGGACAAGCAAACACGTGGTACCACTCCCTTAATCAAGAAACGAAGTCGGACATGGCTCTCCTGAAAGGAGCGTTTTTTGAAAGATTTAAAAATCACAGCACAAATAGCGAACTATACAAGTTGGCACAAGGGAATCATGAAACAGGGAGCCAGTACTTGACAAGAGTACAAAACTTAACCAGCGGAGCTCAAGATCTCAGCGAGCAGGTTATAGTAGGATTAACCATCAACGGGTTACGACCTGCTTTGAAATCGTTTGTCGTGGGCCGAGAACCAAAAACATTTCAACAATTAAGAGTAGCCATAAATTTAGCCACAAATGTTGCAGACTGTAAAGAGAAAAATCTAACTACTTGTAGTCATGTTAACAGTAGTAACAATCAAACAGTAAATGTTCAAAATATTGATTCATTATGCTCTTCTTTGATAGATAAATTAAGAACTATAGTAAAAGAAGAAGTAATGGTTGTTAGTAAGAAACAGACTAATGAAAACAGAGGAGACACCAATTACAGGCAGCCACCTAGACAGCAGTATAGGTGTTATTATTGCGGTAAGTCATCATGTAGACGGGGTAGACAATGTAGAGCCTTTAATTCAGAATGTTTTAAGTGTAAGAAAATAGGTCATTATAAAGAGATGTGCCCAAATGATAGATACCAAACACATGACAAGCAACAACACTACAACAGTTACTCCCAAGGTAGAACGACTAGAAGACAATGACAAAAGGACACATTAAGGCAACAGAGACAACACCGACAAAAATTAAACGAAACACCCGAAATATCGCAACTATCAAAAATGGATGGATATTGCATCCATATCAATATTAATGGCAAAAATATACGATGTCTAATTGATTCAGGAGCATCTATCAGTTGCTGCTCTATCAATTTGCTTCGCTCACTAAACATCAACACTAAACAGATACAACAATCCAGGATTCAAAACGCTGTAGGTGTTGGGGGTGAACACCATTCTATATTAGGTCTTATCTCTTTGCCTTTATGTATAGGAAAACTATCTTTTATTCATCCTTTTCACGTCTTTTCTAAATTGCAACAAACTATGATTCTTGGCATGGATTTTCTAGAAAAACGCAAAGTAGACATTCATCTATCAAGCAATTGCATATTTATCCCAGATTCTGAGAATGAAGCAGTGGTTCACTCTTTAGAAATGAATTGTGGTTTAGCACGCTCACTCTCAAGAATCAAAATTAAACCGATGCACCAAGCAAAGCAGAAATACCGGTGCACGTGTCTAACATCAAAAGCCAACTATGTCTTTTAGAACCACTTCACACTTTACCACAAAAATCACTGGCAGGAGCAAAATGCATTTGTAATCTCGACAAAAACAACTACACCAAAATGAGAATAATGAATCCAACACAGAAAACAATCATTCTACATGCAAATTCTGTCATTGCTTCTGTTTCTGCTATTCAATCTGACTCTATAATATCTTTATCAGAACAAGGCAAATCTTTAAGGGACAGTAAACTTTCTTTAGAATCACAGAATGAAATCGAGTTCGATTTGTCAGACTCTGACTTAACAGAGGAGCAAAAGAAACTTTTAACTCTCTTTCTAAATAGAAATAGAGATCAGTCTTTGCAAAAGATCTAAGTGAATTGGGTCAAACACATCTGTACCAACATACAATTGAAACTGGGGATGCACCACCTGTACGAAACCGGTTTTTTAGACAAACACCTCCAGTCTTTCATGAAATGAATAGGCAACTAGATCAAATGCTTAAACATGGTATTATAGAAGAGTCCACTAGTGAATGGCAATCACCAGTAGTAATGTGCAAGAAAAAGTCGGGTGAAATGAGATTTTGTGTTGACTACCGTGCACTGAATAAAGTCACAAAACCTAAATTCTTTCCTTTACCTCGGCTTGAGGATGTTTTTGATGCTCTTGGTAGGTCGGAGGCACAAATATTTTCTTCACTCGATCTTTTATCAGGATACTGGCAATGTAATTTAGACCCTTCTACTGCACATAAGGCTGCATTTGTTACACCGAGTGGAGTATATCAGTGGAAAAGACTTCCTTTTGGCCTAGCTGCTGCACCATCTTCTTTTCAACATCTTTTGACACAAGTTCTTAAACATTTAAACTATCAAATTGCATTAGTCTATGTCGATGATATTCTTGTCTTTAGCAAAACTTTTGAAGACCACTTAAAACATCTTCAACTCGTATTCGACAGACTGCAAACAGCAGGTCTTACTCTGAAACCTAGTAAGTGCCAATTTGCTTTAAAGGAGGTTATCTACCTTGGCCACAAAATTTCTAAAAAAGGTGTAGAGGTGGACAATTCAAAAATCGATACTATGAACTCATTTCCTGTACCGACAAATCAAAAACAACTTCGTTCCTTTCTTGGTCTTTGTGGATACTATCGGAAGTTTGTTAAAGGCTATAGTCATATATGTGCTCCTCTTAACCATCTCTTGAAAAATATAACCTTTGAATGGACGGACACATGTCAAAAATCTTTTGATCATTTAAAAAAGGCTTTAACATCTGCTCCTATTCTTGCTTATCCGAACATGGAAAAGGAATTCATTCTTACAAATGATGCCAGCGGCACTGCAATAGGATATATTTTAGGTCAGCAAGAATCAAATGGTCAAGAAGTAGTCATTGCTTACGTAGGTAGATCTTTGTCTGAGGCAGAACGTAAATGGTCTGTTAGCGAACATGAATGTCTAGCTATACTTGAAGGCATTAAAACTTATCATGTGTACTTAGCACACAAACATTTCAAAGTTTACACAGATCACAAAGCTCTTAAGTTTCTTAACAACATAAAGCAATCTTCAGGTCGCTTGGCCAGATGGGCAGTTCTTTTACAAGGTTATGACTTCGAAATTCTCTATCGTGAAGGCAAGTCTAATGTTGTCGCAGATTGTTTATCTAGACGTGACTACCCAAGACTCTGACATACCTGAACCTGAAGATGATGTCCCTTCAGTGAATGTAAATGCAGTCAACCACTCTAACAAAAGTAAATATCTTGAGGTTACATTTCACTACTCTGAACATCAAACTAAACCTTTAGCAACAATTTCTGAAATTACAACATCAGATCTCATACCAATAGACATAGGCAAACTTCAGAGTGAATGTCCAGATTTCTGCCATCTTTACCAATACATTGAGTCTGAAATACTACCAGAAGACAAGAAAGTGGCAAACAAAACAGTTGTTGAAGCGAATCAGTACATCATACACGATGGTGTCCTTTATCATCTTTTTCAACCAAGGCAAAAAGGTGTTAACACTGATGACAGGTTCATAAAACAACTAGCATTACCGAGAAAACTGAGAAACGATTTGTTAAAAGCATATCATGATCAGGGTCATTTTGGTTTTGATAGGACATACAGGGCAATACAACAAAAGTATTATTTCCCTCGCATGTATCAGGTAACAGCAGATTACATTCGTGGGTGTGACCCATGTCAAAGAGCAAAATATCCGACAAATGCTAAAAGAGTTCCATTGACACCAATGCCAGTCACAGACACTTTTTCCAGATGGCACATGGATTTGATAGGTCCATTTAAAAAAGTAACAAAGGAAGGTTACAGACATATACTTATCATTGTGGATTCCTTTTCAAAATGGACAGAAGCATTTCCGGTCAAATCTGAAAGTGCAACAGAAATCGCATCTGTATTACATAAAGAAATTTTTTCACGCTATGGAAGTCCAACAAGTATCGTTACTGATCGCGGACAAGGGTTTATGAGCAAACTCATAGCCGCAGTAAATCAAATATACCATGTAAAACACCAGTTCACAAGTTCCTACCACCCACAAACTAATTCCGTGGCAGAACGAACAAACAAAACTATTATTCAATGTATTAGAACATTGATAGATGAAAATCAATTAAACTGGCCAACACTTCTTCCAGGCATACTAATGGCTTTTCGTAAAACTCCTTCTGCAACTTCCGATTACTCTCCATTCTACTTACTTTTTGGCAAGGAAATGAATCTTCCTTTTGATTCAAATCTGGTTCCACGTAGAGACTTAAATCAAAATTTGAAAACTCATGTACAAACTTTTCTTGACAATCTCAAAATAGCAAAAGCCATTGCAACAGAAAACATCAAACATGCTCAGATCAAACAAAAAGAACACTATGACAAAAACACAGCTTTGCCAACTTTTGAAGTCAATGATCAGGTGCTACTTTTTACACCAAAAGTTCCAGTTGGTTTATCTTCTAAACTGTACAGAAAGCAGGATGGACCTTTTTACATTGCTGCAAAAGGACCAAATCATACGTATAAACTAAGACGGTGCGACAACAATAAGGAACTTAAAAGCATGATAAATGCAAATAGGATAAAACTTTATTATCCACCAGACCATCGTCCACATCTTGATCCACCACCTCCAGAAGTGCCTAGGGAAGATCCTAGAGTGCATTTGACACCGAATTTTGTTCAATCAACACCGCAGGATGAACAAACACAAAATCAAAATACACATGAAACGTCTCAGTTCAATCCACCTGTTATACAAGATGACAAGTTGTACAATATTGAAAAATTGTTAAAATATAGATTGTACAAGGGTCAAAAGCAGTTCTTTGTGAAATGGGAGAATCACAAGGTCAGAACTTGGGAACCAGAGGCTAATTTGCCTACCGTTTTGGTGCGTGAATTTTTATCTAATAAAACACTGAAAGGCACAAAACGTAAACGTAAAGTAAGACAATCAAGTTTTGAAAAATAGGCTGTTCCGATTACGGATAAAGATTTTGTTTTTAAAAAGTAAAAAACAATAGCTCAGAAGTTTTGCAGAAATTTGTTCAAATGTCGACAATCTTTTGAAATTCTATAATGTTGTCTTTCATGGTTTCTGATATTGAAGGGAAACATTGGCATTTCTTAGACTCCAAACTTTATGCATTTCTTTTCTTTGTTTCTGGTGTGTAATGTCTGTCAAAATTATGGGACTTTCGTCTCATGTCTATAGTGCTATAAGGGATTAGCTACCCCTACCAAGACAACGTTACCACAATCTATCAACTTCTCTTCTTTGTTTTCTTAGCACCTTTAAGTTATGCCACAGTTTTCTGGATATTGATGTTATGTATCATCCAAACAGTAGAGACAACAGAAATGATGCAGCGCATCAATTATGGAGTAATATTTCAAAAACAGGCAGATATGTTCATTGGACAAGAAGATTGGTTCCATACATTCGAAATAACATTGCCCAAGAAAACTGATCCCAAACCATTTTCTGTATGTGAACTTCAACATGGAAATTGTTATATTTTAAATCAAATTTTGTCCCAATTATCTGCTATGCGCACAGAAGTCTCATCAAATATTAATGACACATTAGATATTGTGCATAAGCTTATTCCAGAAATGGATCAAAATGTTTCAGAAAATGGCCAAAGTAGGACAAAACGCGGACTTTTTGACTTTATTGGTTCAATTTCAAAGTCACTTTTTGGAACTGCGACGGTGGATGACATACAAAAATTAGAAAGGCACGTTAATGTTTTAGTAAAACAAACTAACAATATGGCTAAGGCAATAGTACATCACGATAATTTACTTTCATCTTTCATGAAGAAATCTGAGGAAAATTTTGAAAATGTTATGTTAAGTGTGAAAAACAATCATGACCTTATTGAAAATGTAGTTGCTTCTACTAGCAGGTTTATTTCTCACTTTGAGGACGTTAATCTCAAATTATCTTCAGTTTTGATCAAACAGTTCAACACTACTTCCGTTATAAACAAATATTTAGAAGAGTTGAAAATAGCAACTCACGAACTTGCGAAAGGAAGGTTATCCCCTTTCCTTATCGCACCGAATGTTTTGCAAAGGACAATTCACCATATTCAACTCATATTAAATGAAAGGTTCAAAGGTTTTTACCTAACCAACTCTAACCCATCATTTTACTACTCATCTGCAAACATAATATTCACTAGAAATCATGGTAAATTATATTTAAGCATCAAGTTCCCTATATCAACATTATCGTCACCACTTGTACTGTACAAAATTAAGTCATTTATAGTACCAATCAATTCCAGTAGTAATCATGGAACAAGGATATTAGATCTCCCTGACTATTTTGCAAAAACACATGATAATCAACAATTCGCACACGTAACTAGAGAACAAGTCGATACATGTATCGGAAAAAGTACATTACAATGTTCGTTTAGTTTACCTTTGAAACCTTCCGCTATCCTAACTTGTATTTCTGCCTTGTTTTTCAATAACAAAGGATCTATTCATTCTCTATGTGATTTTCGTTTATGTTAGATGCCTTAAAACCGTCTGTTTATGAGTTGTCTTCTAACTCCTTACTCGTATACAAAACAAAAACTTTAGCTATTGACTGTCAGACAGGTCACAAAATCATCCCAGGATGCACGTTTTGTATTGTTAAAATTCCTTGTTTATGTTCTATTGCTACTGATTCTCTTTTTATGCCAGCAAGAATGGAAAATTGTAATAATCAATCAGACAATATTACTGTATTACATCCATTTAATTTAGCTTTAATACAACACTTCTTTTCACCAGAAACATACAACTCTATAATGGGAGACACGGCTTTTAAGGAACCACTCACAATATCTGTACCCAATTTTAAAATTACAATCACACATATACAAACACATTAGCACAGGACCAACAGTTGTACCTTAGTTTGAAAAGAATGGCAGAGGCAGCTGCTAAAGATGAAACTATATTTAAATCTTTATCTGAACCATTACTAGAGGGCGAAATTTCAATATCAAACACATGGCCAGATTTAAATGGCATACTTTCAATTGTTTCCTTAGGACTTTCTATTGTTTTGAGTTTGTCATGTATATATCTTTCTAACAAGGTCCGAGTATTAACTACAGCTTTATTACTCTTACAGAAAACACCTTCATCTTACAGCTTTACTTTGTCACCATCACTTCCTTCATTTATTTGTCAACAAACCAGAAAGCACAACACCAAACACTGTTGATTACATGTTTAATTCTTCATGCAATCCATGGCCCTTTGTAGTATTATCGATGATAACCACAGTATCAATTGTAGCACTATTATTTTACTGTTACAAACGCATTAATACACACCACACAGTCTTATTCGTTGAAATTACAAATGGTATATCGTGCATTATGATTCCACTTTTAAGACTTCCGCTTTGTCCATCTGACTGGGAAATAACACCACCACAAACCATTACTGACATGAGGGTGTCTGGACATTTTTGCACACACTTGCATGTATTTTGGCCAGATTTCACCGTATTAAACAATCACACTAAACATGAAATACATGTCCCTGATATGATTAAAATTAATCCCTTAACAGCAAGAAAATTCCGACAAATGTTTAAGCAACCTTTTACATGTTATATCATTTTGGCACATCACAATTATTTCCAAATTATAAAATAAGAACGTTTTGTTTTATGAAATGGGCTTTTATATTGTCGAATGTCTTTGTGATGACTGGTTGCATTTTGTCTGTTATTGTTTTCTCGTCTGTTGCAATATGTGTAATGAAATTTTATTCTTTGGGGACAAAGAATCTTTAAAACAGGGGAGAATATGTGACAGTGCAGTTTTGCACCTTACTTCTTCTTAATAATTTTGTTTTAAACTAAAGTTAAAATTAAAGGTTAAGTATTTTTGTTATTTGTATTCATGAAATTTTATTCTTAATACTTTCCTACCCTCATATTATCTGTCAAGGTTGTAATGTAGTTTTATGAAATAGTACAAGTAATAACACTAATCAATTGGTACGATAAACATAGGCCAGACTTATCTTGAATAACATTATTGTACATGTAGTTTTATTACATGTAATTTGATTATTAGCTGGAGGCAGTTGTTCTTTTGATCACAACATGAGGCTGCATACAGGTTTTTTTTATATAATATCTTATATATGTATATGTGTATTTTACCGTGATGAACCTCACCTGATGACAAGAAATTTTGGGTACAAAAGTAAGTCGCAAGGAAGTCGTGGTCACTTGAAACTTGACCACGACCAAATAAAGTACATTAGTTATCAGCGACTTCATTGTCATTTCAGGTGAGTGTTCATTCTATTTCTATTTCATATTTTGGTGATGGAGTGTATATTGATAGCGTGGCGCTTGCCACATATTTGTACACACTAAGTATCTTAATTTTCATTAGATTTTTCTATTATGTAGTTATATGTGAAATATTTCATAGTTTTGAATTAGGTACAAATGTAATAATAGATATGTTAAGTTCGGATAAACTAATTATTATATTCAGATATACAATAATAATTTGTAAATAGTTTGAATGAATTTAATGTTGTTAAAAGTAGATTGGTTAAACGTGGTTCATTATTTGTATCAACACAATGTACTAAATTTGTTATCATGACAATTGCATGGATAATGTATCAGTCATATCATTATATTTTGGCACCAGTAATCATGTCTTTGTTAAGCTAGTTTTCCCCACTTGTGTTTAGTTTTATATACAATATATATTTAGTTATTTTCAATTATTAATAATGTAAGTTGTTTTGGGTTAATAAAGAGAACATTATTATATCTCACGTTCTCAGAAAATATGTGTATATTATTTGATTATAAATTGTATTACTGTATTAGCACTTGAAACTTGACCACGACCAAATAAAGTACATTAGTTATCAGCGACTTCATTGTCATTTCAGCCAATATCAAGTTCAACATATTTAGAACACAGGAACATACCCAAAACCAAGCTTACAATACACTCTGGTGAAAAACGGTTAACGTTATAAATGTGATGTATGCGGTAAAGGGTTTACTCAGAATCATAATTTACAGAAACACATAAGGACGCGCAATGGATGTGATATATACGGTAAAGGTTGTAGTCAAAATTTAACAGAGACAAATGTGATGTATATGGTAAATGTTAAGTCCGAACATTGCCCGAGGGCTTAAAATCTAACTACATGAATATTGTCTTAATTGGCAACTTTCAATTAATACAAAAAAGACTAAAATTATGATATTCAAACAAAAAAATATAATAGATAATAAAAATGACTTTTTCATTGGTGAAGAAAAAATAGAAATAGTATTGAAATATAAATATCTAGGAAATATTATTGAATCGTCAGGAAAATTTCACTCCTCTCATTCAGAACTATCCAAAAAGGGAAACAAAGTAATGTTCTCAATGTTTAAATATTTAAACCCACTAACAAATATACCTTTAAACGTATATAAAAAACTTTTTGAATCCTTAGTTAGACCAATCCTTACATATAACTCAGAAATTTGGTATATGGACTTTTATGAAAAAGTTATTAAATCTTTAAACAAAAGCAAAGATAATCCAAAATTTGATATCATTTCACTTATAGATACTAGCTGCATAGAAAAATCAAACTTGAAATTCTGTAAATTTATATTGGGTCAAGTATCTAATAAGATTTTTAAGTCGCACTAGCAATCCATTATTAGACGATGCTTTTATTTTATCAAAAAATCTTCATACAAATGGAACATATTCGTGGTATTCATATGTGAATAATATATGCATATCAAACGATATTGATTTAAACAAATCAGAATACTTGAATCAAACATCTCTTAATAATATGAAACAAAAATTGAAAAAAAATATGAAGACTTATTCTTTAATAAACTAAAATCATCTACTAATGACAATAAAATATTTCTATACAGCCAAATTAAAACTGAATACAAAATTGAAAGTTTCATTATGAAAACTGATTTCGAAAATAGAAAAAATATATGCAAAATGCGAATAAGTGATAACTTTTTAGAAATTGAAAAAGGGCGATATAAACGAATAAAAAGAGAAAATAGAATATGCCAGTACTGTCATACAAATGACATTGAAGACGAATTCCATTTCTTCTTCAAATGCCCTAAATACAAATCTATTAGAGATGAATTTGAACATACAAATATTAAAACTTTCAACCTGGAAAATGACATAATACAAATAAATAACCTAGTGAAAATATTGTCGTCATCGAATCACTTGCAACACGTTGCTCCATTTATAAAAAAGTCACTTGTACTGAGGAAAGTGGAACCTGTGATTGCATGATTCACCACTACTGATAATACTTTTATTTATCATATATAGTTGTTATTATAAATGCACTTAAACAATCTTGTGTATTTGAAGTTTCAATGTTTATTTGTAATTGTTTATTTGTATG
Source organism: Limnoperna fortunei (assembly GCA_944474755.1). Taxonomy (NCBI): domain Eukaryota; kingdom Metazoa; phylum Mollusca; class Bivalvia; order Mytilida; family Modiolidae; genus Limnoperna; species Limnoperna fortunei. The sequence goes on from OX104119.1 coordinate 49,991,304, forward strand.
CTTTCAACCCTTAGGGGTATAATTATGCATTATTGAATAAAGTTAAAGATAACGATCACCAGGTACTCAGATAAAAAAATCTCAATATTTTGTTTTCAACAATTTGTTTCTATGCATCAACCTTGAAATTAAACCTATAAAGATTGTGGTTTCTTGTCAAATTTATCTTTTTAACCCATACCTTGGAAGTTATATTGACAATAAGTAAATCTAATTTTTTAAAATAATTGCTGAATAAATTGATAAAAAAATTGACCAAACTTTCTGAACATATCCTCTTGTATCAAGTATATATCATACACCCATTTTTTACTTGGTCATTGACAATTTAAAATTTTGGCCCTGTAATCAAAATAAGGGTGATATTGATGTCAAAATAAAGGTTTTTTGAGATTATCATGTACTCAACTTGTATGCATCAACAAGCACAAGTTGGAACATTCACTTTGTTCTGTAAGTAAAATATTGAAATTACTGTATTGTACTCTGAATTACTATTGTCAAGTTAATTCAGCATTTTTTTGGAAGTTATTTTGACAACCAGCCCTTTTTGATAGTTACATTGCTTAAAATTTTTTTTTACTGAAAAACAAATAGAGAACCATGACATCATCCAGTTTCTTCAGTTGGGTAGGATTGCTGTAAACTAGTTGGGCCATCAAAATAAGAAGCATCTGTTGTCTAACCTGATACTTTGTCTGACCTGTAAGTTATGTTGACCAATAAATGCTTTTTATAACTTATTTGTTTGTTATATTCCATTGAGGATCTTGTATCTCTATGGTTCCAGCAACCTCTGTCAATTTTTAAGTCCACTTAACAGTTATTGATCAGTAAAATGCTGGAAAATCTTCCTTCAAGTAAGTTATATTGACAAAATGTCAATTAACATACAGGAAAAAACATGAAAATCGGGAATAACATTTGAACACAAAATCGTGGCCATATGAAGTCAATTTGAAGGAAGCATACAAGAGTCAATGTTCTTGTTTGTTCAACAAAATATGAGAAAATATTTAACAAATATAGACAACAGTCGCCACCAAAATAGCTGTCAACAATTGGAAAGAGTCGACAGAGATTCAGAGAACATGAAAATGTGTCGCTCTACAACAATTCTCAGTTATTTTATTTATTACATGCAGGTAACATTAACCAAGTTTCATCAAGGGCTTTTTCTTTAAAGAAAACTGAACTAAAAAATCGAAGAATGTGTCCATGGGACACAGATGTCACCGCTAAATGAAGTCCCAAACAGGAAGTAGTTGTCCGACAGGTCCGAAAGTCGCTTAGGAAGTACAACTTGTGATACTAAACCACCCTGCCAAATTTCAAATTGTACAGTTTCTGAGAAAAGCTCGACGAAAATTCGTACGGACAGACGGCCATGAGTAAAACTTAATGCCTTAGACATGTCATCCCGGGGGCATAAAAACAAAGGTGTGGATGCGACAGACATATACCATAAAATGCTGAATGATTCTATCTGTTTGGTATGTTTGATAAACTACAGGACACCTGTTTAATGCCCCTGCCACCAAGTTCTGTAACGTATATCTAAACGTACAGCAAGTTGATATCCCATGACATCAAAAATCACTAACAACATGTGTACCACCATATTAAAAGCTGTTTACCTATTTTACAAATTCATCCATTCAATAGGAGCTTAAATTTCTTAGCAGAATTTCCACACTTATTTCATATAGTTTTCTTGTTTTGTCTGAATGAGGTTTAACACCACTTTTAGCAATATCATGGTCCAGTGTTTATTGAGGGAGGAAGACAGAGAACCAGGAGGAAAAAACTCTACCTTTGGTAGGAAAACTGGCAATCCTTGTAAATTTAGATTGAGTAAAATAACACCCTGCCAGCAGTGAGACTAATTGAACTCGCAACCTCTGAGTTTACAGATCACGTGATCAATAGTAGACGAACTTTCTTCATCCTTCAGCCCATCATGTTATAGAGAAAAATAGCTTATACTAAACTGCAGATAAAAATAACTTGACAAGACATACCCCATCATATAAAGCTGAAAATCTAAACAGTGTTTGTTCAACAAAATATGAGAAAATATTTAACAAATATAGACAACAGTCGCCACCAAAATAGCTGTCAACAATTGGAAAGAGTCGACAGAGATTCAGAGAACATGAAAATGTGTCGCTCTACAACAATTCTCAGTTATTTTATTTATTACATGCAGGTAACATTAACCAAGTTTCACCAAGGGCTTTTTCTTTAAAGAAAACTGAACTAAAAAATCGAAGAATGTGTCCATGGGACACAGATGTCACCGCTAAATGAAGTCCCAAACAGGAAGTAGTTGTCCGACAGGTCCGAAAGTCGCTTAGGAAGTACAACTTGTGATACTAAACCACCCTGCCAAATTTCAAATTGTACAGTTTCTGAGAAAAGCTCGACGAAAATTCGTACGGACAGACGGCCATGAGTAAAACTTAATGCCTTAGACATGTCATCCCGGGGGCATAAAAACAAAGGTGTGGATGCGACAGACATATACCATAAAATGCTGAATGATTCTATCTGTTTGGTATGTTTGATAAACTACAGGACACCTGTTTAATGCCCCTGCCACCAAGTTCTGTAACGGATATCTAAACGTACAGCAAGTTGATATCCCATGACATCAAAAATCACTAACAACATGTGTACCACCATATTAAAAGCTGTTTACCTATTTTACAAATTCATCCATTCAATAGGAGCTTAAATTTCTTAGCAGAATTTCCACACTTATTTCATATAGTTTTCTTGTTTTGTCTGAATGAGGTTTAACACCACTTTTAGCAATATCATGGTCCAGTGTTTATTGAGGGAGGAAGACAGAGAACCAGGAGGAAAAAACTCTACCTTTGGTAGGAAAACTGGCAATCCTTGTAAATTTAGATTGAGTAAAATAACACCCTGCCAGCAGTGAGACTAATTGAACCCGCAACCTCTGAGTTTACAGATCACGTGATCAATAGTAGACGAACTTTCTTCATCCTTCAGCCCATCATGTTATAGAGAAAAATAGCTTATACTAAACTGCAGATAAAAATAACTTGACAAGACATACCCCATCATATAAAGCTGAAAATCTAAACAGTGCTTATGATGATGGTGACAAAAGTCTGAAAAAATTAATGGATGGACAAGCTTATTCCATTAAATCTCCTATCAAGTAGAAAAGGGGGAGGGGCGCAGCGTATTATTTATTCAAATATTTTGTTGACACAGCTTGTTATGAAATTTATTAAAATTCATTTTATTTTTTCCTCTTGTCCAAATCTTGAACCAGATGCTAATGCTGAGAAAAATGTATGTATGGTCCATTCTGGAAGTCTGCATCTAAAAAGATAATTTTAAACATTAATTCAAAGTTGTTGCCTTTAGTCAACTCTTGCTTAACTAACTTGGCAACCTTGAACTTTCAACCTTTTGATTCCATTCTTGTTTGTCACACACCATAAATGATGGACAAAGTTTTGTATTGTATAATAAAAGTATTCAAAAGTAAACACAGGAACACAACTAGATATAAGTAAGATGGGACCCATCTCTGTGGGCCCCGAGGACCTTAAGGTCAAGGTCAGAGGTTATCAACTATGGTATGCAACACATCGCCTTGACATTATATGACCACATTCCAAATATCAAAAGCCTTAACCTCGAAAGATAAAAAAGTTACAGCCCGGACATAAATTTGTCATTCAGAAATAATGTGACCAAAGTTCAAGGTCAAAGGTCAGCAACCATGGTATGCGACACATCACCTTGATATTATCTACCCACATTCCAAATATCAAAAGCCCAACTCGAAAGATAAAAAAGTTACAGCCCCGACATAAATTTGTCATTCAGAAATAATGTGACCAAAGTTCAAGGTCAAAGATCAGCAACCATGGTATGCGACACATCACCTTGATATTATCTACCCACATTCCAAATATAAAAGGCTACCTCGAAAGATAAAAAATATACATGAATTTGTCATCCAGAAAGCAATAATGTGACATAAGATCAGCAACCGTGGTATGTGACACATCGCCTTGATATTATCTACTAAACATTCCAAATATCAGAAGCCTACCCCGAAAGATAAAAAAGTTACAGCCTGGACATAAATTTGTCATGCAGAAAGCAATAATGTGACCTTAAGGTCAAAGTTCAAGGTCAAAGGTGATCAAACCAGGGTATGCGACACATCGCCTTGATATTATCTACCCACATTCCAAATATCAAAAGCCTACCTCATAGGTAAGGCGTCAGCTAAGACCCTTTCATTATAAGGGTTATATTGACTTCCATACAACTAACACACTTTTGTTATGAGGGTTATATGGACTCGTATAAATGAGATGTCAACTTGACACGTTTTTAAACTACCATTATTTGACTATGCTTTCTGGTGTCAACTAACACCTTGAATAAATTCACGGACAGTTCTTCAATTGTTTTTCACCGATATTAATTTTCTTGCCTACAGTACTATACAATATTCGGAAGCTCTATTTTATTAATCTTTATAGACACCATTTTTATTGAGAGCGTTATATTGGCTTAGGTATAGAATTAGTCAAATAACGGCAATTTGGAACAAGACGATCACATATGCATAGTCGGTGGCCTAGGAGGTGTTCGAAATGTTGAATTTATAATGAGATGATATATGGCAGCATATTTTTGAGAGGGAATTAAATTATTTAGCGTAAAATTTAAAATTGTTATATAACTTTTGACCTCAAGGACGTTATTCGTTGGACAAGTATTTTGGAGCCTACCTTGTGTCGTGTCGCCCATCGTAATCACCCAGCTTGACAGCAAATAATTATAATTTAGTTTCGTGTCATATCTGTATGTTGCTTAAAAAGAGTTTCACTGTCGATATGGGCTCTTTTCGTAGAAAAAGTTAGCTTTAGGACAATTAGTACGTTATACCATATTTTGACAAGCATACTTACCGGTCTAAATAGTTAATAAAATGGGATGCGAAAACACCGAAGCGTTCTTTTATCAATAGCCACACCGAGCCTGAGCATATATCCACTTAATTTCCCGCGTCTTACGGTTCCGTATGTTTGTATACGCGGAAACCCCGTACGTTATTTTTAGTTATTTTCACTGTTGTCAACATAACTTACTTAACTCTTTTTTTAAATGTTGTCTAGCCGATGAAAGTGCCACTCCTTACACAAAATAACGATACATTCATTTGCCTTCATCATTTTTCTACCAATATAGCCTACAATCTGTGTTATTATAGACATACAATTAACACTAGTGTCTCCTTTAGCAACATGGGGTTTCAATGTCACGCTTTTGACTTATTAAACGTACTGATTATCGTTTGACAAATGTCAATAACAACGCTAATATAGTAAGGAAATCGGGAATGAATGTAAAAATAACTGCATCTTCATGTCACTGAAGCATCCATAAAAGTTCCAGTTGATACTGTAATGTAAACTTTTTAAAATGCATTAGGGGATCAAGTGGTGTTATGGTGACCATCTTTTTGGCTTTGCCCATATCTATGTATAAAATTAATTCTTGTCCAAACGTATTTGTGTGAAAATCCAAAAAATAACAATGCACGAACGTGAATGCATTTCATGTCAACTTTGAATTAGAAAATTTGTTTATTGCAAATTTTACTAAAACTACGTAATTCGTAAGTTACCGTGATTGTATTATGAAAAGATACAAGATTAATTTTTCATTTGAAGATCGGTAGGTACTAGTATTTGTTTTTTCCGCGGGTTAAATGGTAAGTTGTGTTATTAAAATTATTTTTATTGTTAAACAATGTAACGCTATTTATTTTGCATTCATATAAATTTCTTTGTTTTTAGTTTCGTTTTTGGTATATTTGGTGTAAATGCCGTTTGGGTGCTTCTTTTTACCACTGAACACCACAGAATACCATAGAACACCACAGAACTCTATAAAATATCCCTTTTTCTTTTATAAAACTAAATAAGATATTATTTTATGCGTAATTATGGCTTATTGGATCAAATAATGTCAGAAAAACCACATCTGTTCAACATTATGTCTCCTCATGCGCGGATGAAGTTTTCGCTGAAAACAGCGATCCCACAGAATACCACAGAAATTGATGAAATATCCTTTTTATATTGATTAAACTAAATAAAATGATATTTTATGTGTAATTATGATTTATTGGATAAAATTATCTATGAAAACCACATATTTGTTCAACATTATGACTCGATCGTCGTACGCTTATGAATTTTCTGCTGAAAACGACGATACCACAGAACACCACAGAACTCGATAAAATATATTTTTATTGACAAAACGAATTTAAAATGTTATATGCTGGTAAAAATGCATTATTGTATAAAAAAATAGGTCAAGTTGGTTCCGAGATTTGTTCATCCGCATGTCTCGTTGTGAGCAGTTGAAGTTTTTCAGGAAAAAGGCAGTACCACAGAACACCAAAAACTTTAATTAAACACTTTGTTGTATTCCAAAATATATGTGTTAATAGCGAGCACAGCTCGCAGCGGTGAGCTCTACGGCAATTACGTGTCATGTGATCAAAATGAAATCACGTGATCAAAATCTGCTCAATGCTGATATTGATTTTTTTTCGTCCGGAAGTTGATATCGTCAAAAAACTGGAACAAAGTGAATGAAGAAGCACTAAATTTAATTTTAAAGAAAGACTTAAAAATAAATTTAACAACGATAAAAAGTTAATGTTATATTTAAAAATGACGACAAAAATTTCATACTATTTTTTGCAATCTCTAAATCGATCTTTAAAAACTGACAATCAAATTACATTTCATGTGACGTCACCATAACACAGAAAGACGTCACATGACCACTGGAATTTAGAGGAACATTTAGGGTGTTCGGAAGTAACGTCAATTATGAAATGCACATTATATATTGATAATAAAAGACTATATTGTCTATGCTCGCATTTTGGCAATGCCTACTCCATATTATGCTGAAAATTCTTATAACGAATATTTGTCAAAGCAGACATTTTTTCTCTAGTATAAACAGAAGCTTAATTAAGCGGCGATACCATGGTAATATATATATATATATATATATATATATATATATATATTTCATGATTGACGGTCATTCTGACGACCTACATAAAACTTTAATTCAGTTGAACTTCATTGGGGTTTCCGAATTTTTGTTTGTATATTTGTGTTTTTTCTCTTAAAGCGCCACCTTCTTTAAATCATATGTTATACATACATCGTACTATGGAACAGCATAGTTGAGAAATTTCATATTTAAAACAAGGAATTGACGCATCGTCAATTCCTAGTTTATAAACATATTTATAAATATTATAAGTTGTTTAAAATAAATGTTTCTTATAAATAAAAGTCATTATCTTTATAAAACACACTTGTTAATTAATAAAGAGCTGTCATGGAGAAACCTTACCAAAATTGATTTATGGCCCCAGCGCAACACTAATAAACCGCCCCTAATAAACCCATGAGGGATAATTTAGAATGGTGCTAGTAATAAAATTCTATGAAGATCAAACTCAGCAGGGATGTATAACTGTGAAATGATTTTTTTTAATTTGTTAAAGAAGTAAAAACTTGAACTTCGTATAGAACTGTCCTTTTCTCGACTGTTGTATTGTTTGTATATTGAAATAATAAAAACACACACATATATATTCTCTGTAAAAATATATTAGAATAATACTATTGATAAACATGTTCTTTTTTACGTATAAGCCAAATGGTTCATCATTTCGTCTTTTCACTCTTTTTTGTTAAGTGGGGCGATTTTGCTTTTGGTGGGGCGTTTTGAAAGGGGATGATTATACGGCAGGGCGATTTTAATTTTTTTTGTAATATTGGGCTTATATATATGTAAGACGAATCTTTGTCTCCTATTTTATATTCATTATATGTTAATGACGTGGAAACTAAGTTGATAAAATATGAATGTATTCCTTATAAACTTAGAATGCTTAATTTGTACTTATTAATTTACGCTAGTGATATGGTTTTTTACAGCGAAAGCATTAGTGACCTGCAAAATATGATTAATACCGTGAATAGCTGCTCTTGTGACTATGATTTAAATGTTAACTATTCGAAGACCAAGATTGTTGTATTTAGAAATAGAGGTCAAATTAAAGCAGATGAAAAATTGTATCTGATGGCAATATAATCGAAATTTGTGAAAGTTTTATATATTTAAGAATACTTTTCTATTCAACGTAAATTTTCCGAATACACAAAAGAAACTAGCAGATCAAGGCAGGAAAGCACTTTTTAGTTATTTGTTTGTTTGTTTTATTTTTGTTTTTTTTTAATTACAAAACACAATGATTGTTATGTCTGTATGTTCATTTTTTGTATTTTTCTTCTTCAACTTCTTAAGAAAAACCTGTTAAATCTTAGTAGCAGGTGACATAGAACATATGAGCTGGAGATAAGCATCATGTAAAATTCGGCTTCAGCTTGTTGTTTATTCATTTTAAGCTCACCTGGACCGAAGGTCCATGTGAGCTTTTGCTATCACTTGGCGTCCGTAAACTTTGTCAAAAATCTTCTCTGAAACCACTGGGCCAATTTTTTTTCAAATTTGGCCACAATCATCCTTAGGGTTCCTAGTTTCAAGTTTGTACCCAGGGTGATGATCAACAGACAAATATGGCCGATGTTACTTAAAATAGAACATGGGTGTCAATACAGGTTTTTGATCATTATCTCAAAAACTATAATAGCTATAGAGAAAATAGTTACTTCAAATTGATCAGCACATTTAGGTCTACAATTGTTGCTATTAGTGTGAAGTTGTGTCTTGGCTTTTTGTAGGAGTTATTGCCCTTTATTGACGATTTTTGACAAAATTTTTGGTATTTGCAATATAACTTGAAAACTATAAGAGGTAGAGTGAAACAGTTAATGGCAAAAATGATCAGCAATAAAAGACCTACAATTCTCTTACTTGGTCTGAAATTGTCAGATGACTCCTCAATCGGAACATCTCTCGGCCATTTCCGTCAAGGGTCGGGAAAATAACCGAGGTGATCCGATTGATGAAATTTTCCCTTTTTGTCCCGTAACTTAAACACTATAACAGCTAGAGTAAAACTGTAAATAGCAAGAATGATAGACAATACAAGCCCTACAATTCACAGTATTAGTCTGACATTTTCAGATGACTCCTTATAGGAGTTATTGCCCTTAAATGGCAATTTTTAATGAAATTTTCGTTTCTGTCCTGTAACTTAAAAACTGTAGCAGCTAGATTGAAACTGTAAATTGCATAAATGATCAGCAATAAAGGCCTACAATTCACTTGGTTGGCCTGAAATTTTCAGACAAATCCTTATATTAGTTATTGCCCATAAATGGCAATTTTTTATGAAATTGTCCTATAACTTAAAAACTGTAACAGCTATAGTGACACTGTTAAGCAAAAATGATCAGCAATACAAGCCCTACAATTCACTTGATTGGTCTGAAATTATCAGACAACTCCTTATAAGAGTTATTGCCCTTAAATTCCATTTTTTTTAAAATTTTCCATTTTGTCCTGTAACTTAAAAACCATTATAGCTAGAGTGAAATTATACATAGCAAAAGTGATCAGCAATAAAAGCCCTACAATTCACTTACTTGGTCTGAAATTGTCAGATGACTCCTTATAGGGATTATTGCCCTTAAATTACAATTTTGTAATGAAATTTTCCATTTTGTCCTGTAACTTGAAAACTATAGCAGCTAGATTTAAACTGTAAATTGCACAAATGATCAGCAATAGAAGCCCTACCCATGATTGCTTAGTCCAAAATTGCAAGATGACTCTTGATAGGAGTTATTGCCCTTTAATTATGAATTTGGACAAATGAACGGTTTTTGTATTATTAATTAGTCTATAACACACCTAGAGTAAAACTGTAAATTTATAAATTTCCACGAAGGACAAGGCCTACAAACCATTTAATTTTCAGAAACTGTCTGATGGCACCTTATAGCAGTTATTGTACTTAACTAAAATTTTTGAAGAAATGTTTAGTTTTTGCACATTTTAAAAGCTATAACAACTAGGCTGAACTGTTAATTTCAAAAATTTAAATATAGTTGAAGTCATTTGGGTTCCAGGTGAGCGACTACAGGCTCCCAGGAGCCTCTAGTTATATTTAAGGCTTTCCACTTTCCGAGTGGAAAGACTTACTGTTATTAGTCTGTTTCTTATTATTCTTATTTTTTTCCGCCAAGTTTTGTTACCCCATTATAAATTTTGTTTCGCGACATGTCGTGAAGACATTTTGTACTATGGATGTATGAGACATTACACATTCGCAGTTAACCCTGTCACACCGAACACTTTTTATTTACGGAGTTATTTCCCCTGTCATAAAAAGCTTGTGTGCAGATAAACTTTGAAACTGTAAAAGATTTCGCAATGAAAGTTGTTGCAAAATGGTGAGCTATTGATTGCGACAATTTGTTACATATCGCGCAAAGTATTTTGACGACTCCTTGTAGGAGTTATTTCCCCTTATTTATTGGAAGTACATTTTGTACCATAGTAACTCATGAACCAGAGGTGACAGAGACTAGATATTTCACAGTTGGTCATCATTGATCAAGGTCAAAGGTCAAGGTCACATTCTAAATTTTGACATTGTGGTGTGTGCGATTCTCCTCCTGAACCATAAGAGCTACAGAAATAAATCTTTTACCAAAATGTAGACCATATTAAGGTCTTGAAAGGTCACTATAAATGATTTGACTTTTGAAAGAGTTATCTCCCCTAGACCATTAAAATGTATTGTGAATATCATTATATCCCTAAATCTCAGTAACTATAACAGATATATATATGAAACCTTGTATCATTGGTCATTATTGACCTTGACCTTGAAAAGGGACACAAGGTCAAAGGTCAAGGTCACATTCTAAATTTTTACATTTTCTTGTCGTCGCTATTTCTTTCAAACGGTAAAAGATAGGCTATAACTTGTAACGGATAAAATGTCGGCCTCATAAAGGCGCAACTTTTACCTATTTGGAAGAAAAGGATTTGACTTCATCTTATAGGAGTTATCTCCCATTACAACAAGTGATATATAGTTTTCATTGATAACTTATGAACTATTGATAGTAGAGGCATGGGGTCTTTCACCAAAGACCATTATGACCTTAAACTTGAAACAGATACAAGGTCAAGGTCATCTTATAAATTTTGGTATTTATGATAAATAGTCATATCTTCATGACTTTAAGATATATTGACATAGTGGATCTTCATTGTTGGTCTTTTTTTTACCCTCAGCTAGGTCAAGGTCACATTGTAAGAAGTCAAGGTCAAATCCTATTTTTTTGGAAATTCTGCTTTTTCGAGTATATAAAATGGGAAATAATAATAAATGAGTAGTTTTTAAAGCATTAAATATGCAAATATCAAACACTTGGTAGTCAAGGTCATTTATCTCAATTAAAGTCCTATTTTATGACCTTTTTTATTTCGAAAGATATACGCATGGTTTTTCTTTCGTTTTTTTATTTTGAAAAGAAGATTCAATTTCCATAAAACCAAAGTCAAGGCCATGGTCGTTCTTGCAATAAGTGGAAAGCCTCTCATTTGTTCAGTAGAACCAATGAACTTATATTTTTATTTATTTTTTTTTGTTACACCCATTATGTATGGGTTGCTTTTTTTAAAGAATGTTTATCACTCCCCATTCACTAGATCACGATTATATATTAAATTATGGAGAAACATTTGCAGTCTTTAACAATACCATCGGACATCCGTGCTACAAAATAAGTTACCTGGTACATGTATTTCAACATTGTTCATGTATTGTTTTTATGAAGAAATAGTTAATATAAACCAAATTAATCATTGCACTTTCCTTTTTAAGTTATTTAGGGTATTCTGTGGTATTTTATTTTGTTCTGTGGTATGGCCGTTTTCGCGTACGACGAATCATAATGTTGAACAAATATGTAGTTTCCTAGAACGAATAATCGTACCCTCGCTTTTTTTTTTTTTTGGCGAGGGTACGAATTTAGTCCCATTACTCGTAATGTAGCAGAGCGGGAGTGAATCACTCCCGGCACTTTGATGTCCAAAAGAAGTTGCATATACAATCAGACGTGGTCGATCTTGATATCTTTCGACAGTGTCACCATTTTTTCATCGGTTTAGTGTTTAAAATCGATCATTATTGATACGTGCTTTGTGTATTAATTGACATTCGTGTCTCTTTTTAATTACGTTTTCTACATGAAAAACTTTGAGAAGCCCGAAAATGAATGGCCAGTTGCATCTTGGGTAATACATATGTAAATTACTGGATTCTTACTACGGAATGGTTGTTATAGTATGCAAATTAGCACGTTTATAACAAAATTAGGTCACATTATCCATATACGGAAATATGATCAACATAGCATTTTCCACGTGCACCTTCCAAGATGAAAAAAGAAATTTCTTCAATAAAGATCGTTTCCCGTTAGTTTTGCAATGTCTAAAGCTTAAATAACGTAAAGACGATTAATATTATGTTTGAATTTTGTATAAATAGACCGAAGTTAAAAATTTTTATTTGCTACATTACGAGCAATAGGACTGAATTCTGCCGTTAATCCGACAAATCACAAAACTAACTTCGGATTATAACGGCAGTAAAATTCGGCCTAGTAGTTTCCAGACAAAATTTTATCCAATAAGTCATAATTACACATAAAAAAAAATTATTAAGTTTTATTAAAGAAAAAAGGATATTTTATGTGTTCTGTGGTGTTCTGTGGTAAAAAAGGACGCACCGATGCCGTTTTAATTTTTTACGATTTATTGGTGTAACTATAACAAGCGATAGCTTATAAATGAAACTAGTTTATTTATAATAACTTAAAAGCTTAAGACGTTAAGCTGACAAAATGAATATCCGCGTATATATATATCAACGACAATATGTATTAAATTATTTTGTCAGTAAGTTAATGGATTTGCGCTTCTGCTTGAAAGCAAAGTTTTCGCAGTATTCTGTTGTTTATTTTCTGTTACCGGTTTCAAATTGTTTCAATTTATAAGCAATAATACATCAAATTTAACTCATCTTAATAAAAAACAAAACAAAAACACATTTATGTTTTTTTATTTTACCACGGATTTTACATCGTAAGTCTCCATTTCAATTTATTCAAATAAGATTTTAAGGAAAATTTAATCCCGTCAAATTACTATTTATACTTTGCTTCTTTGTAAAATAATAATAATAATAATAATAATAACTTATAAAGTATAAAGAGATATATCAATTCATTTTTTCTTTTGTATTATCGTTTAATGGTCTAGACATTTCAATTTATAACATACCTAGTTGCATGTTAATCAACATATACACACGGCTAATTTGATACACAATTCCATCATAGATAAATAACTAACCGCCCTCCCGGGCCTCATTCTGGATACATCTTGTACGCGAGATTTAAATTTCGAAATCACATCATTTCTACTCTTATTCACCACAAGAAAATCATCTGTATTTTTTATGACTGCAGTGGACTCAACAAAGCATGTCATTTTTACTGCAGAGAATTGTACATAATAATCTTTTGAGTAAAAAATGTCATAATTCTCCCCCCCCCCCTTTTTCATGAGCTTATGAGGTATTTTGGTTTCGCCACTGCATATTGATGCACCGGTACATTTCATGGTATGATTTCTTTTAAGTATCAGAGTAGCTATGGGAAAAAAGAAAACTCCTATAGATTTCCACTTACAAAATTAAACATTCAAACATGCTGTACTAAACTGTTTTACAACTAAGACATCTTTTCTTGCTTTCAAGTGTATATATCTGGTTTTACGTAATCAAAAGTGATTTTCTGAATGCTGATCTTAAAATTGTACAATTATAACAAAAAAAATTAAATAAATAAATAACTTCCACCCTTTTCGAATCTTCATATGTTGTATGTTAAAACAATAATACTGTCTTTGTCATGTCATATGCGAAAATATGTCCCAAGGTTAGAAGGCATAATGCACGACCCAAAGTGCATTATGCCTTCTAACCTTGGGACATATTTTCGCATATGACATGACAAAGACAGTATTGTTGTTATTATTACTATGAATGTTAATTGTTCCAACATCGTAATAAGATCAAATCAGGCAATGGCATGCATGTGCTAACAAAATTCATCCCAAATTAAACAAGTTTAATAAACATTATAAGCATAATAAACATTGCCAAACCTACATGTTGACATGTTCCTTCAGCCTGTTGGCAGAATATATACTTTAAACCAAAACTTCGGTAAGATAATATTTTCGCATTGTATAAAGCGCACAGCTGATGTCCAAAAAATCAGTCATGACATATTTAGTAAGCAACGCCCAATAGCCCCGCCTATATGCATATGACATGTAATATGCCATGTAATATGCTTATGCATAATAATACTACGCTATTTGTTCTTTGTTAAAATATGCCAGAATAATAGAACTCAAATTATAATGAAAGTTTTTTACATGAATAGTAATAATGTGCAATATTTGGTCGTACAAATCCGTCAATATAATAGATATATGTTACAATAAAGAAGATTCATAACATTTCTGTATTAACTGTTCGGAGATATTGCAATGGGGAAATAATGAATACATTACAAAAGAAAAATACATTTCTTTACCAAAAGTACTCCGGCTTCCTCCCCCAATAAAAACTGGACGCCATGATAAAGCTAAAAAATTGCTGAAAGTGGCGTTAAAACATCATTCAAACAAACAAAAACTTACCAAAACAAATCGTCACATTCAATAAAAGCAGTGTCCAATCAGCTGGAGTAACCCAGTCCCAAGCGAGCTTATCACATGTCTAATCCTGTGTCCTTTTATCCTCCCTATTCAAGGGTTCTGCTTAGCAGACATTTTATATATGCATTAAGTTTCCGTTAAAATTAACTTCTTTCGGTGTTTTTGCGTGATATAGCGAACGTTTTATACATCAGATTCCTTGAAGTCTTTCTTAAGTTCTCTAAATACAAATACAATTGTTGACATTTTGTTGTAGATTATTAATTTTAACCAAAAAAAAATCGGAAAATTATTTATGAAGACGGGAAGTACTGCTTTGTCCATATACTTCTTCAAAATTTTTATACTGTTATATTCATTTTGATTGCCGAATTTACAATAGCGGTGTTTTTGCTTTGCTTTGTGCGCCTGTTTTTTTGGCACACCGATACGACAGTTTACAATGTTACGGACACTATCTGGTAGTGTCGCAATATAATGAAAAAATATAAGCTTTTTTACAAAGTAAATTTCTTATGTGACCGACTTCGTTCAACACAGAAAATACACTATATTATGGTTGATTCTTCGTTGGTTGAGATTTTCTCCGTTTCTCCGGGTACTCTGGCTTCCGAGTCAATAAAACTGTACGCCATGATATAGCTGAAAAAATGCTTAAAGTGGCGTTAAACAACATTCAAACAAACACACAAAACATATTTCAACATTGATTATATTTAACAAATCTCGTATTGTATAATATTCTATTTTAACATCTTTCCATTGTCCGAAATACTCAGGTATAAGAACAAATTTAGAAAATATAATTAAAAATAGTTATGAAAATGATATAAGTAAATATATACATATAATGTCTTCTTGGGGTCATTTGCAGTTTGTTGTTCCATTTATTAAAAAGTCTTTAATACTGAGGAAAGTGGACTTGAAGATTGCATAATTCTACTATATGATCTATTGTTAATTTTGTTTATGTATGCCTTCAAACCCTCACGGGGTATAACTTTGTTTTAATAAGTAAATAAATTAACAAATAAATAAATTAAAAGGCATGTGAAGCACGTGCACAATGGTTGATTTTAAAAAGTTGGCTAGAAATTATACAAATACACAATATTTAATAGCACGTGTTGATAGGTAATCGATTGATATTGACATGCCAATTAAGGTGTTACACAATTAACATCCGGTAAAAGTTAACAGGGTTGCTACATATATTAATGATTTGACTTTCTACGTATTGAGGAACAACAGATCTTGAGAATTCCTACTTTATTCATTATTCAAGGGTTTATAAAGAAATCATTTAATTAAAGGTCATCGCTAATAACGACGATAACACAAATAAAATATTCTAATATGACGTCCTGCTTTAGCTATGTAGACAAAGCCGTGTCAAAATTCCAATAAGTTTAGTTCGCACATGCGTAAACTGCGTGTTTTGTGTAAATGTAAAAACTGACTTACAAATGCCGTTTGTTATGTGTTATCCATAATTATCGTTATTGTTAATAAATTAGTTATTTTTAGTCTAAATTCTGAGATTTATATGATTTAAACTACTCCCGATACATTATTTTTTTTTCACAATTCTACATTCGAATTAATATGACGTCACAATTAGAATTCCGACGTCATAATGCAATTTCGTTTAGATTTCTCAATATTTTTGTTTAAAAGGTATGTACATTCAATAAAATGACGAGAATATATGTTCATGTCAATTTTATTTGCTTTAACATACTGTTTTCGGATATATCGTATTAGTTTCAAAACAACTATATTACCACTGAAAGCGTCCTCTTAGAACCGCTTCAAAATTTTAAAACAATTGTTAGACATATTAGAATCGAAATAGATTATTGCGAGCGGGCTTTATGGGAATTATAACATGGTAAGACCTTATATTTGTCTTCATTTTATACCTCGCTATCGCTCGGTATAAAATATTGACAAATATAAGGTCTGACCATGTTTTTATTCCCACAAAGCCCGCTCCCAATAATCTATTTCTTAAATTAAAAACACAAACGTAATAATCAGTCAAAATATATATGAAAATGAAAAACAGTAAAATTTTTATTAACATAAAAAAAAGAAAGAAATGTTCAAAATGCAAAACACATTACAAGTTCACAAAAAATATATTTTGAAAACCGCAAACTTATTATGAAACATGCGAGAAAAAAGTTCTTAGACACAGTACAATTAGGATCCGTCCTTTATTAATTTCATTTGTTACAGGTAAACAAACAGTATGGCGGATGTTTATTGAAAGTACGCTTGTGCATTGATTTTTCTAATTATTTCAGCTACCTACCGATCTTCAAATGGAAACTTAATCATGTATCTTTTTATAATACAATCAAGGTAACTTACGAATTACGTAATTTTAGTAAAATTTGCAATAAACGTATTTTCTGATTCAAAGTCTTGGACTAGTATAACTGATTTATAGGTTCCTGTTAAAAGTTGACAGGAAATGCATTCATGTTCATGCATTGTTATTTTTTGGATTTTCACACAAATTTATTTGTACAAGAATTAATTTTACACATATATATAGATTTATAAACATAGATATACAGTACATATATGAGTAACTGGTGATCGTTATCAACAACAATGCCCGAGGGCTTAAAATCGACCCAAGGGTCCAATTAACAAGAAACCTTAATCTCCGCGGGAAAATCTTAATCTCGGAGGGAAAACCTTAATTTCCCTGTGACAACCTTAAT
Source organism: Limnoperna fortunei (assembly GCA_944474755.1). Lineage (NCBI taxonomy): Eukaryota > Metazoa > Mollusca > Bivalvia > Mytilida > Modiolidae > Limnoperna > Limnoperna fortunei. Next base: position 50,008,859 of record OX104119.1, read on the forward strand.
TTTAAAAACCAACACTGACTGTAAACGGAAAACCTAAAAAAAACCATGGCCGCAGATTAATCAACATGGCCGCCATGGCTAAAAAAAGAACAGGGGAATGGGTCAAAATACAGTTTTTGGCTTATAGTTCAAAAAGTATAACAGATACAGGAAAACCGAAGAGACTTGCCTTCATCAGCATCGAAAACTCTAGGAAACACTCCATTGGGTCGAAGTTGTATGTAGGAGTTATTGCCCTTTAATTGTCGAAATTGATTATTTTTGACGTTTTTGCCTCAAAACCTTGAAAATTATTAGAACTAGAGAAAAGGTCGAATTGTTAATTGTTCTGCTCTATGAGGGATACAAAAATGGCCTTAGGGTCAAGATTGTCTGATGAACCTTTAGGAATTATTCTCCTTGAACATTTTTAAAATTAATTTTTAATTGATTTAACAAATCTTCTCGTCGTTAACCAATGAAAGGACTGCTTTAAAACATTGCACACATCATCTTTAGGGTGTCCTCTGTTATGATGCAAATCCGCCCTTTTGTGGTTCCAAATATAAGGGGCGAATCCCGTCATACTGTTTCGTTCGGCTTACATGAACACACAGAGGTTTCAACAGTGGAGTCCAGAGAAAATCACACAACGCTCCTTGTTTTATAGTGCCGAGCGAGTCACTCTAGTCCCCAGACTGTTGACCATCTCTTGGCATCCATTCCGTGAAGGTGAGGTTCTGCATATGTGGCGAAATTGAAACTTTACCTAATATTCCAAAATATTGTTGCTGTTAATTTTGAATTTTCTTTGCAGTTTAATTATTGTTTTATTTAATATTAAAATACATAAAAATTTGTTTTAATTGTAAGATAATTTTAGCAATTATTTACTTCTTCATAATTAATTAGCTACTGCTTATGTAAGATATTTCTCATGAATTATGCAATAACTTGTTTCACCTACGTAATGATTCTGTGTTTCTTTCGAATCTGATTGGTTGTTTGGAGGAATATTGAATTTTGGTTCAAGTCCAAATGTGTCGTAAAAATATCCGGAGAAGTTTGTTCCAGTTTCAAGACAGTTCTTGACACTTAATTTGGTGTTTGTATTTTTCCTAAAAAGTTCTTTGAAGTTTCATTTGTCTGATGACATACATCAAGATTTAATACATCCATGAAAATTATAGTTGGAAATGCTTTTGAAGTTTTGCATGTTGATTACTAAACATAACTGGATGATTGCTTATAATTGCTATTAACTCGTCTTTTTGTTTGGATGAATGCCTATTATGATTATGATTATCTTGTTATTTAGAATAATTACTATTTATCATTCTATTTTATCATTAACATGAATTGTCATTTATTGCTTTTTGTCTGTCAAGGCAAGATTGATGACTATTTCTCATTTTGATATTATTACAAAAATTACTAAAAATGACATTACAACACCTCTACCAAAATTGTGCAAATCATGACAGCTGACTACCTACATAGCTACGTTGGCTTAAAATAGAAAAGAGGAGGGGGGGGGGTGGGTTAAGAGAGTTTTCGGCTGATAATAGTTAAAAAAGTATAACAGGTACCGCAAATTTGAAGTGAACCTCCCTTCTCCCTCTAAGCATCAAAAGCTCCTCCTTATAGGAGTTATTTCCCCTAAAAGGTCAAAATTAATGATTTTTGCTGTGTTGGGCCATTCCTTATAGAATAGAAAAGCTGGATAAAAAAGGATTGCTTGGTTTCAGGTTCAGGTGAGCGATACAGTCTCCTGGGAGCCTCTAGTTACATACTCAATGACAAATGGACAGACAAGAGTATTCTAGTATTCTTATGCGTAGTTCCTCTTTACATTTATAAATAAACTGACAGTTTATTTAAAAACCTACTATATTCACATTCCATTTTTGTCTCGCCTGCGACGAAAGTCGCTGGAGGCGAGACATATGTATGGGAATCCGGCGGCGGCGGCGGCGGCGGCGTAAACACTTGACATCTTGCTTCATATCTTTGTAAGCCCAAGCCCTAGGTCCATCATATTTGGTCCAGAGGTAGCTTATGATGAGTACTTGCCAGTCAGTCACATGTCACCTGACCTTGACCTCAATTTCACGGTCCAGCGGCTACGTTAAAGTTTTTGGGTTACGACAGTTCCTCTGTAACTACGCATGGTAGGATGACAATATTTGGTGTATAGGTTGCTGATGACTAGTACATGACTGTCTGGTAGGTGTCACCTGACCTTGACCTCAATTTCACGGTCCAGTGACTACGTTAAAGTTTTTGGGTTACGACAGTTCCTCTGTAACTACGCATGGTAGGATGACAATATTTGGTGTATAGGTTGCTGATGACTAGTACATGACTGTCTGGTAGGTGTCACCTGACCTTGACCTCAATTTCACGGTCCAGCGACTACGTTAAAGTTTTTGGGTTACGACAGTTCGTCTGCAACTACGCATGGTAGGATGACAATATTAAGTGTAGAGGTTGCTGATGACTAGTACATGACTGTCTGGTAGGTGTCACCTGACCTTGACCTCAATTTCACGGTCCAGCGACTACGTTAAAGTTTTTGGGTTACGACAGTTCCTCTGTAACTACACATGGTAGGATGACAATATTTGGTGTATAGGTTGCTGATGACTAGTACATGACTGTCTGGTAGGTGTCACCTGACCTTGACCTCAATTTCACGGTCCAGTGACTATGTTAAAGTTTTTGGGTTACGACAGTTCCTCTGTAACTACACATGGTAGGATGACAATATTTGATGTATAGGTTGCTGATGACTAGTACATGACTGTCTGGTAGGAGGCACCTGACCTTGACCTCAATTTGACGGTCCAGCGACTATGTTAAAGTTTTTGGGTTATGATAGTTCCTCTGTAACTACGCATGGTAGGATGACAATATTTGGTATATAGGTTGCTGATGAATAGTACATGACTGTCTGGTATGTTCCACCTGACCTTGACCTCAATTTCACGGTCCAGCGACTACGTTAAAGTTTTTGGGTTACGGCTGTTCCCCTGTAACTATGCAGGGTATGGTGACAATATTTTGTATACAGGCCGCTGCTGATATTTAATGCTATTTACGTAATGCTTATGACGAAATTTATTTTCGTTACTGATGCGGAATGCAGGCGAGACGTTTTTCTGTGTCCACACTTGTTGTAATTGATGCATGCAAATATTAATACATCTGGTATACTCTATCATATTTATTTATTTTTTTAAAGCACAGTTATACCCCGTGAGGGGTTGAAGGCATACATAAACAAAAATTAACAAAAATCATATTGTAGAATCATGCAATCTTCAAGTCCACTTTCCTCAGTATTTAAGACTTTTTAATAAATGGAACAACAAACTGCAAATGACTCCAAGAAGACGTTATATTTATATATTTATTTATATCATTTTCATAACTATTTTTAATGTTATTTTCTAAATATTTTCTTATATCCGAGTATTTCGGACAATGGAAAAAGTAGTGAATTTCATCTTCTAATACATTATTAGTACACATTGTACATAGTCTATCTGGCCTTTTCACTGTTTTGTATCTTCCTCTTTCAATTTCAAGGAAATGATCACTTGTTCTCATTTTACACATATTTCTTCTGTTATCAAAGTTTGTTTTTAATAAATAGTCATCTATGTTATATTCAGTTTTAATTTTACTATATAAATATATTTTATTTTCTGGTGTAAGGTTTTTTAGTTTTTGAAAAAAGCATTTTACATAGTTATCTTTAAAATTTTTGTTTAATGTCTTTGTAAAAAAGGTCAAGTTTGTATTGTAGTTAATATTTTCTATTTCTATATTATTTGAACTGCATATATTATGTACATATGAAAACCAGGAATATGTACTTTATTATGCAGGGACTGTGACAATAAGAATTCATCATCTAGCAAAGGATTACTAGTATAGTGTAGACGTTTTATTAGGTATTTGATTGTCTGTATTTTAATAAATGTATCTACAGGATATTGAGCTAATTCAGCTCTAGCTGCTATGTTTACAGACTGTTTGCTCAAACCTAATGCGTATTTACAAAATTTTAGATTTACCTTTTCAATGAAACTAGTATCTATTAATGAAATTTGATCAAAATGATTTTCTTCTCCCCGTTTAGATGCTTTAATAATTTTTTCATAGAAGTCCATGTACCAAATTTTAGAGTTATACATTAATAGATTATTTGATATCTTTCAAGACAAAATTGATTCATCACAATTTGGTTTTCGTACAAACCACAGAACCTCAGACAGCATATATATTGTCAAAACCTTACTAAATAAATATATATACAAAGAAAAAAAGAAAGTATTTGGATGTTTCATAGATCTTAAAAAACATTTGATTCTGTATAGAGAAATGGTTTTCTGTATAAGCTTGTTCAAATAAAAAAATAGGATATAAAATATATAATGTGATTAAAAATATGTATAGCAAAACAGTAGCTTCAGTTAAATCACACAATTTCATATCTGATAATATCCTTATAGATAAAGGCATAAAACAAGGGGACAATTTAAGCCCCTATTTATTTAATATTTATATCAATGATATTCCTAGCTACAATAATGTAGCTCCTTTTTTATGGACGGAGCTACAAAGCGGTCCCATTACTCGTAATGGAGCAGCCCGGGAGTGATTCACACCCGGGGGTTTTATGCATATTATAAGCAATTAAACTGTTTCCCTGGTTTGCTAAATACTTTATTTTATGTATTTGCAGTTTAACTGATATTTCCACAACACCGTATTCGTTAGTTTTATCACCTTATTCGTAATCATGGCATTATTAACAAAATATAAATTCCGGAAGTGTATAATTTCGATAATATCGGAATCGATTTGGTAAAATATGAAATTCAGGATGATTTCAGCTTTATTCATTTGCATTATGATTATGTCCCCTTATTACAAATTTTACCGATACGGTTCCGAAATTCTACTCCACAATTTTAATTATGTCAACAATGACACGATTACGAAAAAGTGTTAAAATTATTTAATTAGACATTGAACGGCGGAGAAAAGAAAAACATATTTATTTAATAAAGACAAAGGTTAAATAGCGGAAAATATGTGTAAATCCCAAAAGTGTTTTTGCTCCATTACGAGTAATGGGACCTCTTTGTAGCTCCGTCCATAAAAAAGGGAGCTACATTATTGTAGCTATGATATTCCAAGTGTATATTATACTAACTGTAGGCCAGTTTCACTCAAAGATATGTTTTTAAATTGTCTTATGTTTGCTGATGACATACTACTTTTGTCAGAATCACCGGACTACAAAAATCTATTGATAGACTACATCAGTACTGTGAGAATTGGCAACTTTAAATAAATGCCAACAAAACTAAAATTATGATATTGCAACAAAAAAATATTTTAAATACAAAAGATTATTTCTATTTAGGCACAGAAAAATTATAAAAAGTATTAAAGTAAAAATATTTAGGGGAACATCATAGAAGCCTCTGGAGAATTTCACTCTACCCAAATTGAATTATTAAAAAAAAGGAACAAAGTAATGTTTGGAATGTTTAAATATCTACAACCCTTAGACAATATTTCAATAAATATCTGTACAAAGTTATTTGATTCACTTGTTAAACCAACCTTATTAATTATAGAATTAAATAATTTACTTATTAAACAGTTCGTTAGTGAGATAGCTCTATAATTTAAAAGGTTTGTTGTATCTCCACTTTTAAATATTGGAATAATAAACGATTTATTCCATGTTTCAGGATATAATGTCGTATTAAGGAAATTTGGCTAAAGCTGTTAGCATTATAGTACCACTGTGTTTAATAACTTCATAGCAAATGAGATCTGGTCCACTACTTTTTCCATTTTTTAGTTTTTTTAATTGTTTTTTTAATTTCTGTTATTGTAATAGGTATATCTGTATTTTGTTCAAGTAGGTTTTGTTCTTCTATTAAAAGATTGTTATTTATCTGCGATTCAAACTGTTTAATAATCTCTTGAGGATTACCTTGATTTTTGAAACGATTAGCAAATAGATTTAAATCTATATTGGGTTCATTTTTACATTCATTTTCATTTTTAATATTTTTAAGAATTTTCCAAAATTCTTTACTCTCATTTGGAATAATATTGTTTATTTTATTAATAATATTTTGTTTGTGATTTCTTTTCATAATTTTAGACATCTTCTTTAGTTTTTTGGAATAAGTTAAAAAAGTTATTTTTAAATTTTTGGTCAGAGGGAGATAATCTCATTTTTTTACTATATAAATTAACAGTATTTCTTAGAGACATAAATTGAGAATTTGTCCATGAGGATTTCTTTTTCTTTTTTAGCTCACCTGACCCAAAGGGTCAGGTGAGCTATTGTTATCACTTTGCGTCCGTCGGCGTCGTCGTCGTCGTCGGCGTCTGTAAACTTTTTACATTTTAATCTTCTTCTCTGAAACCACTTGGCCAATGGAAACCAAACTTGGCCATAATGTTGATTGGATGGACATTTACAAAGGTTGTGTTTTTTATTTGGATTGGTAAACCAATATGGCCGCCACCGCAAGACTTAGTTTAACATAGGACCCTATGGGAAAAAGTTTTAAAAGGCTTCTTCTCTGAAACCGGTTAATCAATGGAAACAAAAGCTTACTAGCAATGTTGTTTGGATAGTCCTGTATAAAGTTTGTGTTTTTTTATGGCAATTGGAAATTCAAAATGGCCGCCACCGCAGGACTTAGTTTAACATTGGACCCTATGGGAAAAAGTTTAATAGGCTTCTTCTCTGAAACCGGTTAACCAATGGAAACAAAACTTACTTGCAATATTGTTTAGATGGTCCTCTTTAAAGTTTGTGTTTTTTTTATCCCAGTATAAAATTCAAAATGGCCACCACCGCAGGACTAAGTTTAACATTGGACCCTACGGGAAAAAAGTTAAAAATGGCTTCTTCTCTGAAACCAGTTAACCAATCGAATCAAAACTTACTACCAATATTGTTTGGATGGTCCTTTATAAAGTTTATGTTCTTTATGCCAATTGGAAAATCAAAATGGACGCCATCGCAGGACTTAGTTTAACATAGGATCCTATGGTGAAAAGTTAAAAAAAGGCGTCTTCTCTGAAACCGGTTAACCAATGTAAACAAAACTTACTCTCAATATTGTTTGGATGGTCCTCTATAAAGTTTTATGTTTTTATGACAATTGGAAATTCAAAATGGCCACCACCGCAGGACTAAGTTTAACATTGGACCCTACGGGAAAAAAGTTTAAAATGGCTTCTTCTCTGAAACCAGTTAACCAATCGAATCAAAACTTACTACCAATATTGTTTGGATGGTCCTTTATAAAGTTTATGTTTTTTATGCCAATTGGAAAATCAAAATGGACGCCATCGCAGGACTTAGTTTAACATAGGACCTTATGGGAAAAAAGTTTAAAAGGCTTCTTCTCTGAAACCGGTTAACCAATCGAAACAAAACATTCTAGCAATATTGTTTGGATGGTCCTCTACAAAGTCCATGTTTTTTATCCCAACAGGAAATTCAAAATGGCCGCCACCGCAGGACTTGGTTTAACATTGGACCCTATGGGAAAAAGGTTAAAAAAGGCTTCTTCTCTGAAACCGTTTAACCAATGGAAACAAAAATTACTACCAATATTATTTTGGATGGTCATTTATAAAGATTGTGTTTTTATGCCAATTGGAAAATCAAAATGGCCGCCACAGCAGGACTTAGTTTAACATAGGACCATTGGGAACAATTTTAAAAAGGCTTCTTCTCTAAAACGGTTAACCAATGGAAGTTTATGTTTTTTTTATGCCAATATAAAAATAAAAATTGCCACCACAGCATTACATAGATTAACAGTAGACCATATGGGAATAAGTTTTATTAGGTTTCTTTTCTGAAACTGATTAACCAATGGAATCAAAACTTACTGACAATATTGTTTGGATGGTCTTCTTTAAAGTTTATGTTTTTATTGCCAATTGGACTTAGTTTAACATTGGACCCTATGGGCAAATAAAAAAGATCTTTTCAAGATCTTCTCTATACAACCGGTTAAGCAATGGAAACAAAACTTTCTAGTAATATTGTTTGGATGGTCCTATTTAAAGTTTATTGAAAATTACAGGACTTACTTTAACATCAGGGAAATGCCATCTTCATTGCCTATAAAATCAGGTGAGCGATACAGGCTCTTAAGAGCCTCTGGTTACAGTTTTAATATAACATTTCTTCATACATTTTGAAGATAAGTTAATATATATATTGGAAATTTTGTCATTTGCACTGTTGACACCACTTATATTGTTTTCAAAGTTTACTATATTGTCATGGGTACATTTTTCAGAAGCTCTTTTTCAAGTATCATTTTTGAGTAGTTCGTCCATTTAATTTTGAAACTAAATTCTTGTTTTTTATAGTTATCATAAGATTTATTAATTTTATTCTGAGTTGTAAAGTCAATTGATTATGATCAGAAAAATGATTTAGATTATTAATTTGGAAGTATTTTACTGAAGAAAGTATACTTTCAGATGTATGGCATAATCTACAATACTACAACCATTTTTAAATCGAATTTTTCCAGGAACACAAAGATCCAAAAACTGACGTCCTTGGGAATTTAGTATTTTATGTTGCGATTTTCTTGTATATTGAAAATCAGCACTATAGTTTGTTGGCAAGATGTCTTTCAGATATTGATTTTCATTATCATTTAGAATATAATCTTGTGAATTTGATGTTCTTGAATTGCAGTCGCCCATTATGAGTATTTTCCCATTTTTAGAAAGAGTATTAAAGGGATGCAGGACACCATCCGCCATTTTTTGTGAAAACTTCAAAATAGATAGAACATTTATGGTAAATTTAATAATAATTTCTTTCATTATTTATTTCTTAATTTCATTAAAATTTAAAACAATAATGAAAGTCTTGTACCTACATTATTACTTCAATATAATAATGGTTGAAATAAAAGTTTTCTTTTAAATGAGTTTGGTATTGGCAAAAATAATGAAAATGAAATTTGTAACAAGGGAGGTAATTTTGACCAAAAAATACCATTTTTTAGAACTTTTTGACTAGTTTTTCCCCAATTGAAAAAATGTTCTCAGACACCCCAATTTTTCTTTCAATCACTAAAATGTATAACAATTGCTTGACATTATATAAAAAATTTAGAAAATTTCATTGGATAGTATTTTTGTAATCTTTTTTTAAATTTTTTTGTATTCTCTTCTCTGTATAATCTATATGAAAATTTAAAATTTCAATGCTTAACCCCTCGAAAATAAGCTCTGAAACCCCTATTTTGTATTTTGAATTATGATAACTTGTATAAAAAACTATATACTTGGCGAATTTAAAGAAAATTCATTGACAAATAATTTTCAGTGAAAGTGTCCTGCATCCCTTAACGTCCATTTCTAATGTTTCATATTCATTATCATAGTGTGGTGAAGATATTGGTGGAATATATATTCCACACATATATAAATCTGAATCAAGGCTAAAAAAATTATGTAGTTTAAACCATATTCTATTTTGTGAATTTGACATGTTTTTCAAAATTTCAATACCTCTTCGAATTTCATTTTTTACATAAATAGTTATACCAGCAGTATTTCGTTTTGCTTTCTTTGCTTTCTTTGCTTTATTTCTAAAAACAGTAAAGTTGTCAAAATTTGGAATAGAAATGTTAAGATCATCATTTTTCCAAGTTTCTAATATTATATTTATGTCATGATTTAGATATTGTAATTAAATTGGATCTCTGTGTTTCTGTCCCATTCCACGTACATTCCAACTTGAGATAGAAATATTATCATAATTACATCTATGTTCAGTTTTTTTTCATTATTTCTAATGTATTTTTAAAGTATGCAAGAAAAAACAGTAATATGTATCAACTTGATTATAATGAAGATCTGTTCAAAACAATTATTTTTACTCAAATATTAAACATTTGACAACCTCTTTCTATTAAATGCACTAATAACAGTATGCAGGAAAAAAAAACAGTTGTGAAGATCTGTTCAAAACAATTATTTTTACTCAAATATTAAACATTTGACAACCTCTTTCTATTAAATGCACTAATAACAGTATGCAGGAAAAAAAACAGTTGTGAAGATCTGTTCAAAACAATTAATTTTTACTCAAATATTAAACATTTGACAACCTTTTTCTAGTAAATGTATAAATAACAGTATACATGGGAAAAAACAGTCATAAAGATCTGTTCAAAACAATTAAGTTTTACCCAAATATTAAACATTGGACAACCTTTTTCTAGTAAATGTATAAATAACAGTATACATGGGAAAAAACAGTCATAAAGATCTGTTCAAAACAATTAAGTTTTACTCAAATATTAAACATTTGACAACCTTTTTCTAGTAAATGCATAAATAACAGTATGCAGGGGGAAAAACAGTCATGAAGATCTGTTCAAAACAATTAATTTTTATGAGAAAAGCATTCTTTTTTACGCAGGTAGGTTAATGTAATTCAGTGCATTTTTTCATAGGAAATCATGCATATGGTATCTGTTATAGTCGACCTAAGCGGTTTTTATAAAACATTTATTTTAAGGAGTTGTTTTATTATAAATGGACCCTGTAGATAAATTTCCGAGAAAATTTTTTTTTACAAGAGTCTCTTGTGGTGTCACGTGACATTCAAATACGTAAAAGTACATGTCATATTTCTCTTCAATAAACAAATGATAATTGCAGTATATGTGAACTAAAAGTTATTGAAATAAAAAGAAAAGAGCATATCTTAAATATCACGAAAAACAATACGCGCGAAAGATTTATGAAATATTAATGTTTTATTTCACGTTTTTTCTTAATTCTACATCTGTATAAACAGAATTTCGTTCATTATCGGCATGTATTTTTACATGTTATACTTCTCTCTAATTACGCGCGTAGCATTTTTCTAAATGTTTGCAGTATACAAATTTGTAACATCCCTTTAAAAAAATAAACCGTTTTCAGGAATCATTTGTACTTTTCAATTTTTTCGCCATAAATCTGAAGGTCGATATTTATGTTCGTGCCTTTCAAACGCACAGGTGATCTTCTAAGGGACGCAACTCGTACAAAAGGAATTTATTGCTAAAAAACTCGTCGATTCCGTAAACGAGCATTATATATATATATATATATATATATATATATATATATATATATATATATATATATATATATATATATATATATATATATATATATACAAGTCTAGAAGATTATGCAACGATACACATGACGGTGTTTCTTGTCAAAAATTTAGACAAAGACTGACCAACGAATGGCCTTAGTCATTGAATGTCAATATAAATAAATGACGTAAACAAGTCGTAACATATTGATCTTGAAATTTCTCATTTCCAACTTAACCCAAAATAGTTGCTTCCCAAGTCCGCCAGCCGGGGACGTGCCGTGCTGTTACTTTGCTTTGCTAAAATATTCCAACAAGATGTAATTAAAATTACCAAGTTGACAAATTCTTTACGCCAGACGCGCGTTTCGTCTACTTAAGACTCATCAGTGGCGTTTAACTCTAAATGCTTAAAGTATTTTTTCATTCGGTGATGGAATAATATAAGTCCACTGGGATCGTGTAAAAACACAATACAGGTAGTTCAAAATATTATATAAAAGTCTAAAGAGTCTACCAACCAGCAAGCTTATTAAGTATCGGATCGACAAACATGACGATACAGCATAAACAAAAAATAATATACAAGTCTAGAAGATTATGCAACGATACACATGACGGTGTTTCTTGTCAAAAATTTAGACAAAGACTGACCAACGAATGGCCTTAGTCATTGAATGTCAATATAAATAAATGACGTAAACAAGTCGTAACATATTGATCTTGAAATTTCTCATTTCCAACTTAACCCAAAATAGTTGCTTCCCAAGTCCGCCAGCCGGGGACGTGCCGTGCTGTTACTTTGCTTTGCTCAAATATTCCAACAAGATGTAATTAAAATTACCAAGTTGACAAATTCTTTACGCCAGACGCGCGTTTCGTCTACTTAAGACTCATCAGTGGCGTTTAACTCTAAATGCTTAAAGTATTCACTGATGAGTCTTAAGTAGACGAAACGCGCGTCTGGCGTAAAGAATTTGTCAACTTGGTAATTTTAATTACATCTTGTTGGAATATTTGAGCAAAGCAAAGTAACAGCACGGCACGTCCCCGGCTGGCGGACTTGGGAAGCAACTATTTTGGGTTAAGTTGGAAATGAGAAATTTCAAGATCAATATGTTACGACTTGTTTACGTCATTTATTTATATTGACATTCAATGACTAAGGCCATTCGTTGGTCAGTCTTTGTCTAAATTTTTGACAAGAAACACCGTCATGTGTATCGTTGCATAATCTTCTAGACTTGTATATTATTTTTTGTTTATGCTGTATCGTCATGTTTGTCGATCCGATACTTAATAAGCTTGCTGGTTGGTAGACTCTTTAGACTTTTATATATATATATATATATATATATATATATATATATATATTTATTTATTTATTTAAATAGCATACCATTTTAAAAATATGTATATATGCATACAAGAACGTGCCTTTATATTAATGAACCTTTCTAGGCAAAAAAGACAGTTCATAACGTAAATTGCTAGTCATGTCTATACATTAAGATATAATAGTAGCCTTATAGTTATATAGCTTCATGAATCATATATGGCTACACAACTGCACATGCGTTCTATTCAATAAAGTTGATTTTTTTTACACAGTTCTTTGGTTTTTCTTTCTTTTTTGTAGTGTGTAGGTACCAGCCATGGACAACAGTACTTACAAGTCAATCTAAGAAGAGAAGGGGGAGGTGCATCCTACGTCGCTATAACATATTTTCTAAATAAACCGTGAAAAACGTATGAAAAATATATAAAATGTCGAGTAGACGTATATTGCTATTAAATACATGCCCTACCATACATGTTGCCCTATACGTGACGCATATTCAAGTACCAAATTAAAAGGAAATAATCAAGTGAGATTTTGGACAAAAAATAACTGCAGCAGTCTTCTTCTATTTAATGTCCAGTTAATTTTTTTATCAAATTGTTTACATTTGGAGGTCATCATGTCTAAATTTAAAGAATACCAATGTTCTTTTTTAAAAAAAACATACATTTCCTTAAGATACACTCTCTCTTTTGTAATAAACCTTTTATCATCAATCCAGTCCATTTTTTCCAGGCCTTTGTAATTTTTTTCTTTTTCCCGGTCCTGCTTCCCAGATGTGACCTCCAACACAGCATGATTACAGAGCTCAAAAACGATAAGACACTTTCTCGAGATGTATTCAATACAAAACCCAGCTAATCACCGTCACAAATTACTGACATATCCATGACATTTTAAACAATGAAAAGTCCCGTTTAGTACAGGTGCAAAATCAAAGTTGCAATTGCAAGGGCAACGAAGGATGGTTCTGCAATGGACTTTTATAATAAATACTCAAACAATGGTGCTAAAGATTGTATTTTAATCAATAGTAGTAAATTCAATATAACAACATCCTTGACACAACGCTATGAAAATTGCAACATATTTATGAACAAATACAATAAACTACATATTCGATCATATGATGTATTTCGAAGGCATTGCGTCAAAATACAAGACTATGTTAAATATTATGTTAATAATAACCATAATGACGAAAGAGGAAAAATTATTAAATATTTTTCTCTACAAAACTGATGTGCACAAAGTGAAGCTGAAAAACATTGCCACAAGCTAGAAAACTGCAATGCATGCCAATCAAAACATATTGAATTCTGATCCTTGCACAAAAGCTATAGCAAAATGTCAGGAATAAACAATATTTGTACTGAACTTGTGCAAAATGTGATTGAACAAGCCCATCCTTAAATCCACAAAATCAAGTTAAAACCACTGTAAAAACAGTAATCAAAGCATTGGAACCTGTTATCACCAAGCACTTTAAAATTGATTTTAAAAAAAACTGTTGCAGAAACTATTGGACTTGTTCCAAAAGTATATTTAACTGAAGTTAATAAAGAACTTGTTAAAACTATTAAAGCAACAGCTAAACAAATAGGAACGACATATAGTCAAGATGACCATGACTTGGAAAACCTGCTTTCATCAGGATAGTCTTTTCAGCAACATGATAGGGAAAGACTACAAAGTAGCTTTGAAACGAAGGAGTCTGCAGAAAAAATGTAGAAATATTACAATTGAAGGTCTCTTCAGGAAAAAGAAAACCAAAAAAAAACATTTTGGTGCATACAATAAATATTCATTTGACAAGAATCAATTCCTACATGAGTTAACAAATTACAAGTCAAGTCGAATCAACTGGTCCGATATGGCAAGAAAATACAATGTATCTTGCAATGGAAAATAAGTAGGAAATGGGGGACAAGTTTTATTAAACTTTGCTAGGGACAATGGAATTGATATATTTCAATTCAATAGACATCATAGAGTGAGTGGTCGAGACTACTATAAGCGCACAAGAAGATCACGCAAACGTGTATTTAAGTCAAAGATAACTGTACCAATTACACGAAACTCCAAAAAACTCAAGTAATTGCTAAAAGAAAAAATCAATTCACGCATATACAAAATTGGAACAGAAATTGCTCCAAAACATATAAGGAGCATACAAATAACAAATACTGGAAATCTTACTGAAAGCACAACAAAAGTGTATGGCCGCAAAATTCCCCTTAAGGAAATCTTAACAGCTGAAACCCAGAGATTACACAGAGCTGGGGTTTTAAGATTATACACAGATGATGAATACAACCAACTAAGCAAATTGAAACCAGGCTAAAAAAAACTCGATTTACCACTAAATTTGGATCAACCTATCGAAATGATCATGAAAACAGAAAGAACACGACATCTTAAGTTATGGCACGATCATTCAGATTTATTAAATCATTCATACATCAACATGATGATATCATACATTTACGATCCAGCCAACTTTCTAACAAATGAGGAATATGCACAAAAATATGCCTTCAAGAAGCCAGTAAATGTCCAGACAATTGTGGAAATCTCTACATTCTAGGACAATCAGGTATTTCACATACCGGGTATTTATACTGCAAAACTATAAAGATACATGTACACGTATGCATTATAAATATATTAAGCAAACATGTTTACTCATGTACATGTATGTACAGCAGAAAAGTCTTCTGATTGATCTTGCCATAATATAGCTGAAAATTGCTCTATATCTACTTTAAACATGTGATCATAAAATGGAGCACTTGATAAAAATGTAGAATGATCACAGCAGAAACTACACAACAAAACAGTTCATTATATACATGTATATCTATATTCGTTAACAGTAATAACACATCACAATGGATTGTCCATTTAAGAACAAATTTGACAGCCTTGACTTACAATATACAACTATTCATACATATTCATACATTGAACAAAGAAACATCCTATAAAAAGTAAATTTACGCAATATTAAGGACAAAAGAAAAACCCTCTCATAAATGGAGAGTAACACATCAGCGTAATAACGACAATTTTACATATCTATTTATAAAGCTCACTCAAGTCAAAGTTTGTCATAATAAAACAATGCCAGAAAACGTATACGAGAAAACGTTTTTCTATATAACTTAAACCAGAACCTGCCTGTAACAGGTATCTAGACATCTTGTGTTCACATTTGGTGAATATTTGATGAGCAGAACAGAACTTTTTTTACTGAAACCATCTTCAAATTAAAGCTGAATTGAAAATAGCCTATAAATTTGGCAAGCATGGAAGCACGTGAAGAGTATCGCGCATGCGCATGATAGCACCAACATGAGACCATATTTTTAATGCTATGTCTGTATGCTAAAATTACTGCAAAGATGGGTTATTTTCAAGAGGGGGGGGGGGGCCAAAAATGGTCCTTACCCTACCTTGTCCTTTGTGAAAGTTTGTATTTGAAATTAGGTTGGGAGAGAGTCATTTTTCAAGTATTTATATAAATAGGCCTTGTTAGTTTTCTCTAATTTATTTATCTTATTAAGGGTGATATCTTTATAAAATTTATTTACATTAGTTTTAATATCATGACATTCGCAAGTCTACTACTAATTTTGGAATTGGTACAATTAGTAAAATCTATATGAATATCTTTAGTCACAGTTTTGGCATATGTATACCATGTATAACGTCCTTCTGTATCTAAATGTTTTGTTAACTCAAAAGCTTCTTTAAGTAAAGGATTAAGATCTTGATAATTAAAACCTTGCTAGGTATTTTAATGTTTGAATGTCTATAAAGCATTCAAACAGATTTCTATTTTAGTTCAGCTCTGTTGACAACATTTGTTGAACATCTTTTTGTTCCTAATGTACTTTTACAGAAGAGTAAATGAACTTTTTCTGAGTGTGTTTTATCAATAAAGTTAAATATATTCACATCGTTGTTCTGTTTACTAGCACGTTCTTTTGCTCTATAATACTTTAGATGTATCCATATAATAAATTTCTGAGTTATAGCATAGAATAGGTTTTACCAGGGTATCAAGGAGATTACATGTTACTTTAACTGGCATATCTTAAATGAAGTATATGATTTGATAGAGAATAAAACTTTGCGTGCTTTTTTTGACAAATGTTCACTGTTAGATAGCAGTGTTCCATTTTATTTTATTATGCTTCCAAGATATTTATATTGTTGGACAATTTCTATGTCATTATTTTTATATTAAAAAAAAATATTTGGAATATTACGTGGATTATTTTGAATAATCATTGATTTAGTTTTACTGACATTTACTGTCAGCTGCCAGTTATCACAATATGTTGACAGGTTTACTAGACTATTTTGTAAACCAGAACTACTCCCAGATATTAAAATGTTTGTTTTTGTTTGAAAGGTGTTTTAACGCCACTTTCAGCCATTTTTCAGCTATTTCATCGCGTCCAGTTTTTATTGGGGGAAGAAGCCGGAGTACCCGGAGAGAACCCCTGACCTGCGGTAGGAAAACTGGCAATCCTTGTCAATTAAGATTGGAGATTGCCTTGCCTGCAGTGAGAATCGAACCCGCAATCTGATATTAAAATGAGATCACCTGCAAATAATAGACTATTTATACTACTATCAATAATTTTTGGTGCATCACACTTGCTAGATTCTAAAAAAATTAGTCATATCATTAACAAATATATTGAAGAGTGGGACTTATGGAATCTCCTTGTTGCACACCCTTTTCTATGCCAAAGATTGTTGAGTGCTTACCGTTATATTTATAAACTGACATTTTAAAATATTATTCATCTTTCTTCCAATTCCAACTTTAAGCAACTTATACAATAATTCATTTCTCCAAAGTGAATCGAAAGTTTATTTAAGTAAACAAAGCACAGTATTTTCTTGTTTTTGTGTATATATTTATTGATTTTAGGGATTTTGTATAAAGAGGCTGTCAGTAGTTCTGTGATTGTCTCTAAATCCAAACTGATTGGCACAAAATTTCTTGTCCATAGATTTCACTATTCTTCCGTTACGAAAAGCACTAAAAAGTTTTGAAAAACAGTTCATTAGAGAAATGCCTCTAATTATTTAATTTCTTTTTATCTCCTGATTATGTCTCCCTTTCATGGAAGGGAGACATATTGTTTTACCATGAGTTCTTCATCTTATTCTTATTCTTTTTCGTATTCTTATTCTCCAAATGTCCGGGCCATATTCTTTGTCTTTTGAGATAGGCCTTAGATATTTGGTATGTAGGTAGGTCACTACAAGACAATGTGTCGCGTACCAACATGATTGACCTTTGACCTCATGGTCATTTTTGATGATATTTTGGACCATAGTCTTGTCTGGGCCATTACTTTTTGTCTTTTGACATATGCCTTAGATATGTGGTATATAGGTAGGTCACTACAAGCCGATGTGTCGCGTACCAGCATGGTTGACATTTGACCTTTGACCACAAGGTCATTTTTGGTGATATTTTGGACCATAGTCTTGTCAGGGTCATAACTTTTTTGTATTTTAACATAGGCCTTAGATATGTGGTATGTAGGTAGGTCACTACAAGCCGATTTGTCGCGTACCAGCATTGTTGACATTTGACGACCTTTGACCTCAAGGTCATTTTAGATATTTTGGTCTTTTGACATAGGCCTTAGAAATTTGGTATGTAGATAGGTCACTACAAGCCGATGTGTCGCTTACCAACATGGTTTACCTTTGACCATGACCTTTAACCTCAAGGTCATTTTTGATTATATTTTGGGCCATAGACTTGTCCGGATCATAACTGTTTTGTCCCTTGACATAGGCCTTAGATATTTCGTACATAGGTAGGTCACTACAAGCCGATGTGTCGCGTACCAACATAGTTGACCTTGACCTTTTACCTCAAGGTTATTTTATATATTTTTTTTTGTTTTGACATAGTCCTTAGATATTTGGTATGTAGGTAGGTCACTACAAACCGATTTGTCGCGTACCCACATGGTTGACCTTTGCCCTTGACCTTTGACCTCAAGGTCATTTTTGATGATATTTTGGACCATTGTCTTGTCCAGGCCATAACTTTTTTTGTCTTTTGATATTGGGCTTAGATATTTTATATGTAGGTAGGTCACTACAAGACGTGGCATATACCAACATGGTTGACCTTTGACTTTGACCTTTAAGGTCAAATTTTCAACTTGTTTTTAGACCTAGGACTTAGATATTCGGTATGTAGGTAGGTTAGCACCAAACGATGTATATCATACATCAGGGTATGACCTTGGATGCCCTCAAGGTCAAATTTACAACAGAAAATTTTGTGTCCAGGCTATGACCTTTTTGCCCTTTGGTCTAGGGACTAGATGTTTGGTATGTAGATCAGTACAAGAGAATGTATACCATACCTCAAAGTATTACCTCAGATGATCTTTGACCTTGACCTTTAAAAAATCATATCCAACAATTGATGAGAGTATGAGCAATGATGGGTTTCTGTCACAATATGAGCATCGAACAAGCCAGAAATAGCAGACCTTTGACCCCCCTCTCCCCCCAAAAAAACCCATTGTCATCTTAACAACATTGTCATTTTTTTATAGAAACACAATTTCAACATAGCTCCAGATAAAAATTAATACACAATTTTCATAAGAAGGCGAGACATCAGTTTTAGTAACCTAAAACAATTTTAATTCATGAATTGTTACGATTAAGTTTGTTTGTTTGTTTTATGGTGTTTAACGCCACTTTTAGCAATTTTTCAGCTATATCGTGGCGTCCAGGTTTTATTGGGGGAGGAAGCCGGAGTACCCGGAGAAAACCCCCGACCTGCGGTAGGAAAACTGGCAATCCTTGTCAATTAAGATTGGAGTCGAGTACACCCTGCCTGCAGTGAGAATCGAACCCGCAATCTCAGTGTTGACAGACCACGTGATCAATAGTACAAGAACTACCTTGACCACTCGGCCACCGAGGCCCCCGTTACGATTAAGGACTTTTCCCATAATGGTGGGTAAATTTCTGTATTTAATAACAAATTAAAAAGTTTTGTTTATGATTTTAATGTAGTAATACTACTATGTTTTAATGTTTCATTTTTTATTATGTCTTCCCTTCATAGAAGGGAGACATATTGTTTTACCTTGGGTTCTTCATCTTCATCTTCTTCTTCTTCTTCTTCTTCTTCTTCTTCTTGAAGGGATGGGACGTGTTTTTCGGGGCTCCGCTCAAATCATTTATTTATTGGTTGTTTTGTGTTGTGGTTCGTAGGTAGTTGTATTGTTGTGTTCGGGGGAGGGGGCTCTTTCATTTTGTGGGGTGTATTTCGTGTTTTCGTCTAGGATTGCCGGGATTTTTGTTGGATTTGGTTTTTGTTTATTGGTTTGATATTGTTCAGGGATGGCGTCGCCTTCATTTTCTGGTGTAGTGGTTGGTGGTAGGACTGCTCAGTTGTCGTCGAGTGTTGCCTCGAGCGGTGCTGTGTTGGATGATGGGGACAGTGGGGACCTTGATTTGATTGGGCGAGCGGTGCCGTCCAGGGTAGGTGTTGGATCTTTGCCCCAGGCTGGTAGTGATGGAGTTGTGGAGTCGCAGTTGCACAGCGAGGGTTCGCGAGATTTGCCGAATAGTAGTGGTGTCCCGTCTGGCAGGGGGGGGGGGTTCGGGATCGAAGGGTGGCGATGGGATGCCGTCATTTGGACGTGGGCCTTTTGGCTTTGTCTCGAGGACGCGCGGTGTGGGGCTGACAGGCGTGCCGTCTGTCTCGGTCGAGCGATGTGTTGTTGCTATTGCCGATGTGGTCAAGCCGGGGAACATGGTGGCTGCCTCTCGTATGAGGTCTGGGGTTGTAGTGTTTTTATCTAATCTCGATGACGTTGAAGAGTTGTGTTCAAATGGTTTAAGTACTGGGGATGAGTTTGTTGAAGTTCAGTGTTTGGTAAAAATCCGAAAAAAGTTACCTTGTCTAATTGTCCCCCTTTTATTCCCAATGATTTACTCGAGGATGAGTTGATGCGTTATGGACGCATAATTTCCGACATAAAACCCATTGCACTCGGTATTAAAATCCCAGCACTAAAACACGTCAAGTCATTTAGACGACAAGTGTCCCTTATTCTTCACCCCAATGTTACATTACCGGAGTCTTTTGATATGTATTATCAAAGGCAAAGCTACAGAATATTTGTGAATGACGATGTTGTTTGTTTTAAGTGCAAACAGACTGGTCATATTCAAAATCGGTGCGCACAAAATCGACCACAAAATAACCAGTCAGAATCAAGTACTTAATGTCCAATTCACGGCTGAACCCGTTCCGCCAACCGGGACAGCGGAGCAGTCTGTTATCTTTGACTCTGGAATCAATGACAGCTCAGCCAATGTTAATATTTCTGCTTCCAACACCTCCACTAATGTTACTGCTGAGCAAAAATCTGAGATTTCAACTGTTTCTAATGTCATTGTTGATGTTCACTCCGCAACTGAAAAAGTGGATACTGATCCATTGCCAGTGAAATCTGCAGTTAAACGCAAAGCTGTAGATAATGATTCCATTATATGTATTAAAACTCCCACAACCACTAAAACCCCTGATGTATCTACTAAAGATGACATAAGTATATGGGATTTGCCTCCTCCATCTCATTCCATTCTCAACACTGATGAAGAAGAGGATATAGACATTGAGTCTATATCCTCTGATTTATCCGAACAAAACGTATCTCAAGTCGTCGTGGATACTGAACAAAAATTATCCACCGAAGAGCTAGACAGACTTCTTTCCGAACTGAAAAGCACCAAAAAGCCTGTTGAGAAGTGTTTTGAGTATACCACCAACCTCAGGCAACTGTGCCAAGACTTTATTGATCGCCGAAGAAACCCTGAGTCGTCTTCCCAGTTGAAGGCCCGACTTAATAAATTGATAAAGAAATTAAAAACGTATTTGAAAACTCATGCCTAGAGATCAAAGTCAATATGTATTGCCCACTTAATTATGCATTTTTGCACGTTTTGTTCATCACAATTACAATTGTAATGTCTGGTTTTACGTTAGTTTCACTGAATACTCAAGGTTGTCGAGATTCTTTTAAAAGATATTTTATATTAGATTCTTTAAAATCTAAATTGAATGCAGACATAGTTTTTCTTCAAGATACTCATACCATACCTTCTGATGAAGGTATATGGAAAATGATATGGAGAGGAGAAATATTGTTTTCTCATCTCTCAACTATTTCTGCTGGATTAGCGATATGTTTTTCCAATAATTTAGAATATACTATTCTAGATCATAAAATTATTTTACCTGGTCGCATTTTACATGCAACTATTAAAATACAGGAGCAAACTGTATATTTGTTGAATGTTTATTCCCCAACTTGCTCAAAAGAAAAACTAGACTTTTTGAAATATTTAAAACACCATTTGAATCAACTTGATTCTTCCATTCCAATATTTCTTGGAGGTGATTTTAATTGTACTACTAATCCTTCCCTAGATCGAACAGGAGATATTGAACCCCACCCCCATTCTTGTAATGAATTTAAATATATTGTTAAACGTTTCAAATTTATTGATACGTTTCGCAATATTCACCCGTACGATAGAACTTATTCCTGGTCGAGAAATGACGGTGTCGCCGCAAGACTTGATCGAATTTATATATCTAAACACTATAGTCAGTTTATTCGATCCTCAGAAATAAAACCATGTTCATATTCTGATCACGATTACGTTCGTGTTTATTTTAAAGAAATACCAAATAAACACAAGAGTGCTTACTGGTGTTTAAATACATCTCTTTTAGATGATAAATTGTATGTTGACATGATAAATAACTTTTGGCTTTCCTGGCGATTACAGAAATTTGAGTTTAAGTGTATCCAAGATTGGTGTGATCGTGGAAAATACAAAATAAAGGAACTTTCGCAAGAATTTTCTATAAAAAAGAATTATGATTTTAAACGTAAATTTGATAGTTTGCAATCTGATATTGAGTTATTAAAATCAAATATTGCAACTAGCCCTGATCTTAATGTCATTTTAATTGAGAAGCAACATCAGTTATCTGAACTTGAACGAATCCATGCCCGTGGTGCTTGGGTTCGTTCAAGATTCAGATATGTTAATGATTCAGATAAACCTACAAAATATTTCTTCGACCTTGAAAAGAAACGTGGTACAAAGAAATTATTATCCCATTTAACCTTACCTGATGGCAGTATAACTGATTCAGATCAGGAAATAAAAACCCTTGCCCGAAATTTTTACTCCGATTCGTATAGCCCCGATCCTGTTGATGAAGGTTGTCAAAATGAAATTTTGAAAGACCTTCCTACAATAAGTGACACCCAAAAGCAAACATTAGATAGTGTAATAAGTTATGATGAATTGTCCTCTGCCGTTTTAAAAATGAATAATAATAAGTCCCCTGGTATTGATGGGTTGCCTAGTGAATTTTACAAAACCTTTTGGAACATCGTTGGGAAAGATATGCACGAAGTTTTTGTTTCTTCTATTGAAGAAAACAGACTTCCGCTTTCGTGCAGAAGAGCCGTTCTGACGATGATTCCAAAGAAAGGTGATAGTAGTTTGTTGAAAAACTGGAGACCTGTGTCTCTTCTCTGTTGCGACTATAAAATATTAACGAGAGCTTTCTCGTTAAGACTCCGTATCGTTCTACCCGATATATTAAATATCGATCAAAGTGTTCCCGGTCGTCACATAAGTGATAATATTCGTTTTATTTCTGATGCTACTTGTTATTCTAATCAGGAACATATCCCCCTTGCTATTGTTTCCCTTGACCAAGAGAAGGCTTTTGATCGTGTTCATCATGGTTATTTGATGAAGACATTAGAAGCCTTCGGTTTTGGTGATTATTTTATATCCTGTATAAAAACTATTTATACAGATGTACATAGCTTACTTAAAATTAATAACTCGTTATCATCCCCTTTTCAATTTAAAAGAGGTATAAAACAAGGATGTTCTTTGTCTGGTCAATTATATGCCATATGCCTTGAACCTCTTTTACACAAACTAAGATCAAACGACGGCTTATCAGGACTTGAACTTCCATTATCAGATGGTAAGAAAAGTTGTTTATCTGCATATGCAGATGATTTGGATACTTTATTAACGCAAGACTCTGATTTTGATAGGTTGTCTTTCTGGTTAGATATATACCAGAAAGCTTCTAATTCAAAAATTAATTTACAAAAGTCAGAGGGTTTGTGGGTGGGAAGTTGGAAAAATAGAAATGATTGTCCACTTGGTCTCAAGTGGAATAATAAAGGTTTAAAGGTTTTGGGTACTTTTGTTGGAAACACTAAGGATTTCTATAAACAAAATTGGGAAGGGATGGAGGAGGATATTACTGTCAAACTTGACAGGTGGAAGCCTTTTGCTCGCGGTTTGTCACTCAGAGGACGAACACTTGTTATCAATTTACTTTCCGCGTCAAAATTATGGCATCGATTAAATTCTGTGTCCGTGCCAGATGAAATTATTAGTGCCATTCAAAACAAATTTGTAGATTTTCTATGGCAAGGAAAACATTGGGTTTCGAAAGAAATGTTATATCTTCCTGTATGTACTGGAGGACAGGGTTTAGTTCATATTTTGTCTAGAATTCGTGATTTTCGAATTCAATTTATGTACAGATTTTTGACATTAATGAATGGTGAAGATGTTCATCCTTGTTACTATTTTTGTAAATATTTTTTGTCTACTGTTTCTAATTTGAATTGTGATGTTCAGTTGTTATTACTTGATGGGGATTTTCAATACACTAACATTCCAAGCTTTTATCAAGATTTAATTAAAGCCTGGAAGAATTTTGAATCGTCTAGAATTAAAATAGATGAAACCTCAGTGGCCGATATTTTAGAAGAACCTTTGTTCTTCAATCCTTCATTAATTAACCCCAAAACTGATGAACCTTTTTATTTTGAAAATTTTGTAATTGCCGGTATGACCAAAGTTAAAGATCTTTTCGATAGTAGTTTGGAAAGAAAATTTACTGCAGAAGATCTTGTTGGCATATTAAGCATTCGTTCCGAACGCTGTATCCAACAACATCTGGATTTACTGTGGTCGTCTTTTCCTCCGGAGTGGAGTATATTGATTGACCGTTTTTTAAATAATGATATTGATATTGGTGTTGTTCACCAATACATTTTTAAATTAGATATTGACAATGCTCCTGAATTAAGTAAGGGCGTTGTTCTCGATAAATGTCCCAAGAAAATGATTTATTTGTTATCTGTTGTTCAGAATTTTAATAGTTCCCATAATAAAAAGTTACTGTCCCCTTGGTGTAATATTTTACGGTCTAATGTTCCCCCTAATGTTATATATAGTCATGTTTACGAATATCCCCATAGCATGCATGAAGGTGACCTTAACTGGAGAATCCTTCATGGTGCTATTGCAACTAGTAAATTTTATTGTAAAGCTGGTTATCAGCAGTCTGATGTTTGTCCCTCTTGTGGCTTGCAAGAGGACTTAAATCACATTTTTATAGCCTGTCCCCGTATTAGTGTTTTATTAAATAACGATCATAATATTCTGTGTAAATTAAGCACAAATAATGTAGGTTCAATAGAATCATTTGTATTTGGACCTTCTACTTTTACTGGCACTGACCTAACGCCACCTCAGGTTAGTGCAAATCGATCTCCTCCAGCTGTCCACACGCTATCATCGGGCAGCTGTCCAGTTAGGAGATCGAATCCAGCTGATCCAACGTCACCTAGGATCAGCTGTCCAGATGTTCCAGTACCAGCCGACCACACGTCATCCCGGGTCGGCTGTCCAGAATCTACCAGACTGCCAATGGTTATGGAGGACGGAACAGTCGTGTTAGGAGAATGTACCAACACGCAACGATGGACCAAGCGGTACAGGACCCCAAGACGACTGTTCCAGTGGATTGCCACCCAGGCGAAGATGGCCACTTATGTGACGTTGCAGCACCTGAGGACTGGAGGCGGACCAACAGACCCACTGCAGGAATTCAGGTCGCGCATCCGCGCCCGTTTGGCAATTGAATTTGCCTACTATAGGTTTGTAAATAATGTTGATTCTTTTTCAGATTTTTGGTGTTTTAATAATGTATTGTGTTTTATTTCTAATGACAAGCTTTTTGTTAAAATTTAATGGTAAGTTATTTTAATTAAATTTGTATCTTTGATTTTTATTTTCTTGTCTTGTTTATATTTTGTAAACAGCGATGTATTAAAGGTTAAAACATGGATTGGCGTGTACCAGTCCATGTTGACTTTGATCATTTGGACAAAGTCATTTATAGGCTTCTTTAATTTTAAAATAGGTAGGCAATAATGTTTAAAGTTTAAACTGGCTTGTATCAGTTTAAACTGACTTTGATCAGTTGGACAAAGTCTTTTATATTTCTATTGTATTTTCGTATATTTTTGGGTTTAAAGACAATGTAACTATATGTATTTTCAAAATTGTTCAATAGCTTGTCATAATAATGTATTTGTTAGGTTTATATTTTATGTTACTTGAATTTTTGATACCTTGTACTACTGTGATTAATTGTTTTATTTAATAAAGGGTATTGAAAATTCAATTCTTCTTCTTCTTCTTCTTCTTCTTCTTCTTCTTCTTCTTCTTCTCAGCGGAACTAGAGTGCTTACTGGTGTCTTAATACATCACTTTTAGAGGATAGATCGTATATCGACATGATAAATAACTTTTGGCTTTCCTGGCGATTACAGAAATCAGAGTTCAAGTGTATCCAAGATTGGTGGGATCGTGGAAAATAAAAAAATAAAGGAACTTTCGCAAGAATTTTCCATTAAAAAGAATTATGATTTTAAATGTAAATTTGATAGTTTGCAGTGTGATATTCAATTATAAAAATCAAATATTGCCACAAACCCTGGTCTCAATACCATTTTAATTGAGAAACAACATCAGTTGTCAGAACTTGAACGTATCCAGGCCCGTGGTGCTTGGGTACGTTCAAGATTCAAATATGTAAATGATGCAGATAAACCTACGAAATATTTTTTTGACCTTGAAAAGAAACGTGGTACAAGGAAATTATTATCACATTTGACCTTGCCTGATGGCAGTATAACCGATTCAGATCAGGAAATAAAAACCCTTGCCAGAAATTTCTACTCCGAATTGTATAGCCCCGATCCTGTAGATGAAGGTTGTCAAAATGAAATTTTGAAAGACCTTCCTACAATAAGTAAAACTCAAAAGCAAACATTAGATAGTCTTATAAGTTATGATGAATTATCCTGTGCCGTTTTAAAAATGAATAATAATAAGTCCCCTGGTATAGATGGGCTGCCTAGTGAGTTTTACAAAACCTTTTGGAACATCTTTGGGAAGGATATGCACGAAGTTTTTGTTACTTCTATTGAAGAAAACAGACTTCCACTTTCGTGCAGAAGAGCTGTCCTGACGATGATTCCAAAGAAAGGTGACAGTAGTTTGTTGAAAAACTGGAGACCAGTGTCTCTTCTCTGCTGCGACTATAAAATATTAACTAGGGCTTTCTCACTTAGACTTCGAACCGTTCTACCTGATATACTATATATCGATCAAAGTTATTGTGTTCCCGGTCGTCATATCAGTGACAATATTCGTTTTATTTCTGATGCTACGTGTTATGCTAATCAGGAAAATATCCCCCTTGCTATTGTTTCCCTTGACCAAGAAAAGGCTTTTGATCGTGTTCATCATGGCTATTTGATGAAGACATTAGAAGCCTTCGGTTTTGGCGATTATTTTATATCCTGTATAAAAACTATTTATACAGATGTACATAGTTTATTAAAAATTAATAACTCGTTATCGTCTCCTTTTGAATTTAAAAGAGGTATACGACAAGGATGTTCCTTGTCAGGTCAGCTATACGCTATTTGCCTTGAACCTCTTTTACATAAATTAAGGTCAAAAGACGGCTTATTAGGTCTTGAACTTCCATTATCTGATGGCAAGAAAAGTTGTTTATCAGCTTATGCAGATGATCTGGATACTCTATTAACAAAAGATTCTGATTTTGAAAAGTTGTCTTTCTGGTTAGATATCTATCAGAAAGCTTCAAATTCAAAAATAAATTTACAAAAGTCTGAGGGTTTGTGGGTTGGTAGTTGGAAAAACAGAAATGATTGTCCACTTGGTCTCAAGTGGAACAATAAAGGCCTCAAAGTTTTAGGCACTTTTGTTGGGAACAATACGGACTTTTATAAACAAAATTGGGAAGGGATGGAGGAGGATATTACTGTCAAACTTGATAGGTGGAAACTGTTTGCTCGTGGTTTGTCACTTAGAGGACGAACCCTTGTAATTAATTTACTGTCTGCATCAAAATTGTGGCATCGATTAAATTCCGTAGCCGTGCCCGATGAAATTATTAATGCGATTCAAAGTAAATTTGTTGACTTTCTATGGCAAGGAAAACATTGGGTTTCCAAAGAAATGTTATATCTTCCTGTATGTACTGGAGGACAGGGTCTAGTTCATATTTTATCCAGAATTCGTGATTTTCGAATTCAATTTATGTACCGATTTTTGACATTAATGAATGGTGAAGATGTTCACCCTTGTTACTATTTTTGTAAATATTTTCTGTCTACTGTTTCTAATTTGAATTATGATGTTCAGTTGTTATTACTTGATGGGGATTTTCAGTATACTAACATCCCACACTTCTATCAAGATTTAATAAAAATCTGGAAATATTTTGAATCATCTCGAATTAAAATAGATGATACCTCAGTTGCTGATATTTTAGAAGAACCTTTATTCTTTAATCGCTCATTAGTTAACCCTAAAACTGATGAACATTTTTCTTTTGAAAATTTTGTTATTGCTGGTATGACTAAAGTTAAAGATCTTTTTGATACTAATCTGAAGAGAAAATTTACGGCAGCAGATCTTGTTAGCATATTAAGCATTCGTTCTGAACGCTGTATCCAACAACATCTGGATTTACTATGGTCGTCTTTTCCTCCGGCGTGGAGTGAATTGATAGATCGTTTTTTACATAATGATATTGATATTGGTGTTTTTCACCAATATATTTTTAAATTAGATATTGACAATGCACCCGATTTAAGTAAGGGCGTTGTTCTCGATAAATGTCCCAAGAAAATGATCTATTTGTTATCTGTTATACAGAATTATAATCGTTCCCATACTAAAAAGTTACTGTCCCCTTGGTGTAATATTTTGCAATTAAATATTCCCCATAATGCTATATATAGTCATGTTTATGAATTTCCTCATAGCATGCATGAAGGTGACCTTAGCTGGAGAATCCTTCATGGTGCTATTGCAACTAGTAAATTTTATTGTAAAGCTGGTTATCAGCAGTCTGATGTATGTCCCTCTTGTGGTGGACAAGAGGACATACATCATATTTTTATTTCCTGTCCTCGTATTACAATTTTATTTCATTTTGTTAAAAATATTTGGTGTAAATTAATGAAAAATGATGTAGATTCAGTAAAATCGTTTATATTTGGACCTTCGATTTTTTCCAGCACTGACCAATCGCCACCAAAGGTCAGTGCAAATCGATCTCCTCCAGCTGTCCAAACGTCAACATCGGACAGCTGTCCAGTAAGGAGATTGATTCCAGCTGATCCACCGCCACCTGGGATCAGCTGTCCTGAGATTCCAGTAACAGCCGACCACACGTCATGCAGGGTCGGCTGTCCAGAGACGACCAGACAGCCAATGGTGATGGAGGACGGAGCAGTCGTGTTGGGAGAATGTACCAACACGCAACGATGGACGAGGCGGTACAGGACCCCAAGACGACTGTTCCAGTGGATTGCTACCCAGGCGAAGATGGCCACCTATGTGACTCTGCAACACCTAAGGACCAGAGGCGGAGAGATAGATCCACTCAAAGAATTTAGGTCGCGCATCCGCCCATGTTGACTTTGATCAATTGGACAAAGTCATTTATAGGACACTTTAATTTTAACGATAGGTAGGTTAAAAGGTTAAAGTTTAAATTGACTTGTATCAATTTAAACTGACTTTGATCATTTGGACAAAGTCTTTAAAAATATTTGTCTTATTTTATATACTTTTGGGTTTAAAGTTAACTTATTTATATGTATTTTCAAAATTGTTTAATGTAGCTTGTCAAAATAATGTATTGTTAGGTTTATATTTTATGTTACTTGAATTTTTGATACCTTGTGCAACTGTGATTTATTGTTTTATTTAATAAAGGGTATTGAAAATTCAATTCTTCTTCTTCTTCTTCTTCTTCTTCTTCTTCTTCTTCTTCTCAGCGGAACTTGTACGGGCCATTACTTTTTTGTCTTTTGACATAGGCCTTAGATATTTGGTATTTAGGTAAGTCACTAGCCGATGTGTCGCGTACCAGCATGTTTGACCTTGCCCTTTGACTTCAAGGGCAATTTTAATGATATTTTTTACCATAGTCTTCTCCTGGCCATACCTTTTTTGTCTTTTGACATAGGGCTTAGATATTTGGTATGTAGTTAGGTCACTACAAGCTGATATGTCGCGTACAGCATGGTTGACCTTTGACCTTTGAGCTTTGCTATTTGACATGTGAATGTATCATCATGAGACGATTTTTCAAGTGCCACAGTTACCATCATATGACCTTGACCTTTGCCCCCAAGGTCATTTTTGATGATATTTGATATAGATCTTAGATATTTGGTATGCAGGTAGGTCACTACAAGCCGATGTGTCGCGTACCAGCATGGTTGACCTTTGACCTTTGAGCTTTGCTATTTGACATGTGAATGTATCATCATGAGAAGTGCCACAGTTACCATCATATGACCTTGACCTTTGCCCCAAGGTCAAATTAATGCTTATTTTATTTTTATGTCTTGGCCATATCTTCTTATCCTTTGACATTGGACATAGTTATTTGGCATATTTGATTATCATCATGAAATGATGTGTCCCGTATCATAAATGACCTTTATATAGCCTGGACATTTTACTTCAATGTCAAATTTCTGTTCAATTATCCTACGGAATCGATACACTACACATTCGTGTTGTTCAGCTCCAATGTGTATATTTATTTGCTCCCAAGATATTCCTAGTATTTATATTTGCACCCACAGATAAAAACATCCACCTTGTTGATACTATGGAAGGGGAGACATTAGTTTTAATGCGCTATAACAGTTGCCCCTGTGGAAAAAAAGTATTTGTATGAGCAACACGCAACGAGGATGGCGTGTTTTGAAGGGCTGTTCCAATTACAAAACTGTAACTCCCTATGGAACGCTATTGCATATGACATATTAATGTTATAAATTGCGGCACGCGCTATAGTTATCCTTTGCAATATGCTGTATGCTACATTGACGGAACAGCCAGTTTATGGCGGAAATGATGTTTTTCTATAGGTACGTAAATATCATAAATGTACCATATTTGTCGTCAGAATAGAAATAATTCACAGAGGCTGCGATTTATCATTGTTTTACAACGGGGTGGCCATTTATGTCGTATTATTTTATCCCGAGGGACATCGACATAAATGGTCACCCCGTTGTAAAACAATGATAAACCCCTGCCTCTGTGAATTATTTCTTAATTCTTTCAGGTCCTGCTTTTTTACCCAACTTTATTTTATTTATAATAAATTTTATTTCAGAGCAGGTTATAGGTTTATCTGTTATACTTGTATCCTGTTCTTTAATATTACTTTCTAGTTCTCTAACTTCCATATTTATTTCTTGTTCAAAAGTGTTATTATAAGTTTAACATGTTCCTTGTTCTTGGAAATGTGTTTTATTTCATCAAGATCCTTAAAAATTTCTTCAGAATCACTTCCTTTTTCATCTGTTTTATTTTTCGGGTGTTCTAAGCATATTCCAGTATTCTTAAGAATTTTCACTTTGTAGATTTTCAAGTTTTGAATATAATTCTTTTTTTAAATTGAAATTTTCTTTGTTTAATTATTTTTTTTCAGTTGTTTACACTTAGTTTAAATATCTGTTTTTTAATAAAACATTGTATGGATTTTCTCTAACATATTTGCTTAATAAATTGAGCGGTTTTTATGTTCTTGTATAGTTTGATCTTTTGGGATATACTTTTTCCCTTTTTATATTTTCTCTGAGGTTTATTATTAATTTTACAACAGTTATTAGAAATTTTTGTAAGAATATCAGTTAGCTGCTTTGTGGTTTCATCAACACCTTATTTGTCCTGAGTAAAATTATTTCTTTCAAAATCTAAAATATTATTTTTAATCTCTTCAGATGCTAGATAGTCAATTAAACGCTTTTTAGTAGTAAGACTATCCCACATATATTCATTTGTATCCTCCCATTCATTTTTTGGGAAGTTAATGTTATTTACATCATATTGACATTTAATAAATACTTAGATTTTTTCAAGGTCTGAAAATATGAAAAGATTCCAGTCTTAAAATATAGAACTGAGGAGAGAAGATTTTCACTCATAATAATAATCTACTTTGCTATACCCATTATTAGACAGTAAAATATCCACAAGAGTCACCTAAAAATCTGCCCTTTAACATATGTAGCCTTTCTGAAATACACAGATCTAATAGATTTTTTCCTTGGACATTGACAACAGTATCCATCAGTGTCCATACATAGGCATAGCAGCCGGTACGCCAGGTATGGCTTCCTCCGTACCAATAACTTTTGCAGGTACGGCATACCAATAAAATGTTCAGAAATAACAAAAAATATTGCTCACGAAACCCATCTTTTTAAGACCTGAGATTAAGTGCTAGGAAATCGCCAGAATGCAGGATTTTGCACCATTTACCCCCAGAGCTTCGGGGTCCGAAAAGCGGCCCCGAACGCCCCTGCCGTAAAGCTACCTCTGCGAGTTGGACAGAATGCGCGATCCGTATTAGCATTCCGCCGTACTTGTCCTAGTGCTAGTATTTTATCCCTATGAATACAAGAATATAGGTACTATTGTGGTACAGGTCAGTAAATTACTGATCAATTTTTGTACCAACGAGTTGTATAATATTTTTCATTGTTGGAAGTGAATGATAGTGCATTATTTTACATTTATTTGTAGATTGATGGTGTAGCAGATGATCATTTGTAACATCTATACAACTCTGTGAAGAAAGAAGAAAACATTCATTTAATTACAGCTAAATGTTGTACATGAATTTGCATTCAAGTTGTACGATAAGGCCAAAATATGTATAAATTTGTGTTCCCTATTACTTCAACTACCATGGTCATTTGAGCTCAAGCACTGGGAAAGTGCTAATGAAACATACATATACTTTATTTTGTCCTAGTAATGACCTACTTGTGCTAAACTTGATAATCTCATTAAAATTAATTCTTTCACATGCTCCCCCCTTTTTGTTATGTCTCATCATGCAAGACATGCACAAATGGATCGAGTAAGTGAAAGATTAATATTAATTAGTTTGTTGACTTTAGGGTTTCCTTAAAAAATTGAAAAGACTTGGAGTTTTTTTTTCTTTTTCTGGTAGTGAAAAGTCTAGAAATTCAATAAACATCTTGAAAAATCCAGGAAATTTTTATATTGAAAAGGGATCTGGATTTCATGTCACCTTACCCATTTATATTACAAAGTTTTGCTGTTCCATTATTACTTTTAAATGGGGAAGATAATTTGCAAGTAGGCTTTGAATCTGGATATATATACAAACGTCTAAGTATTGTGACAACCATATAATATATCTATCCAGCGGATTTCTGAAACATCAGAAATACAGGGTCAATATCAAATATATATATAACGTCTACAAATTAAGCCCAACACTGTTAGAAATGGATTTTTAACACTGTCAAATTTGTGCTTACCCTCAGCGGGATTCGAACTCACACCGTTGTGAAACTGTGGCACAAATTCGCCTGCACTATGTCCAGCGGTCTAGACCCCTCGGCCAAATCCGCTATATAAAAATATAGCTTCATCAACCGGGGTGAATCGTAGACATAGACATAGTACATGTGTACTAGCGTGTGGCGATGGAATTTTCGTAACCAATACGTATTAATTTGACAGTAATCCAATTCTGCATTTTTGTATATATTATATAGGATGACAAAGTTACTTTTCATACAGTCACAGTAAGTAATTTATATACAAACGTCTAAGTATTGTGACAACCATATAATATATCTATCCAGCGGATTTCTGAAACATCAGAAATACAGGGATAATATCAAATATTTATAATTATATACGTCTACAAATTAAGCCCAACACTGTTAGAAATGGATTTTTAACACTGTCAAATTTTTGCTTACCCTCAGCGGGTATATATTTAGGACTTGTGAAATAACTTGAGCACTTTAATTAACAGTATTTCAAAATAATATTTTATTTTGGTTGTTGAAAGTGGCAATTTCATACATTTCAAAGGACATTGAACATTATTAAATCCTTTTATTAGAAATCTGTGTGTGAACCTATAACTTTAATGTACAATTAAACTTGCTTGTGTAAGCACATTTTGTTGAACTGTTTCACCACTGCTGCCCATTGGCATAACAAATTATATATTGATAGATATTGAGGGTATATATTGTGTCATTAAAATGACATAGAATTAGCAGAGTTACAGTTTTCTTTCTTCCCCGGCCACTTTGTGTCGGAGGGACGTTATTTTGCTCATCAATCGTCTGTCTGTCTGCAGCACATTATGGACATATCCCCACTGAAACCGCTTGACGGATTACTTTGATGTTTGGTCGGATTAATCATTGCGATGGGTAGTTGTTCATACTCTACCGTCATTTTGATTCGTCAAATTTTGAAGGAGTTATGGGACTTAGACCATTTCAGCAATAAAATACAATGGTAGATCTTGTGGACACCTCTTCTCTTATACCATTCAGTGGGTTGCTTTATTAGATTAAGTATTGTAATGCGTAAATATCAGAATATTTTAACAGGTGTGCCACAAGGGTCAATACTTGGGCCTGTATTATTTAACATATTTTTAAATGATATTTTCAGTTTTGTTAAATACTCTACTCTGTATAATTATGCAGCTGACAACACTGTGGTTCGTGCTGACGAAAATTTATCTGTCTTGAAAAGTACACTTCAGTTTGATAGTATAGCACTCATCAAATGGTTTAGTCTAAATAAAATGAAAGCAAATCCAGATAAGTTTCAAGCAATCGCTATAGGTAAAATATCAAACAATTGTAATCTTTTTGTTTGATTTAAATGGTACAATTATAGAAGCTGAAAAAGAAGTTAAATTGCTTGGTGTTACAATTGATTTCATGTTAGATTTTAACTCTCACATTACAAATATATGTAAGAAGGCAGCTGGACAATTAAATGTTCTTAGGCGAATAGGTCACCACTTAAATCGACTAAGCAAAATGACAATCTATTACTCCTTTATAATGTCCAACTTCAGCTATTGCCCTCTTACTTGGCACTTTTTTTCTGAAGCCAATACTACAAAAATTGAAAAACTGCAAGAGAGAGCTCGACGATTTATATACAACGATAAAACTAGTTCATATGAAAAGCTACTAGAAAAATCTCTTTTAACATCTTTAAAAATTAGACGCCTAAGAACAAAAGCTATTGAAACTTTTATAATTATTAAAAAAAGAAAGCCCGGTATTTTTACAAGATCTCATTGTTATTAAAAATAATTCTTATAACTTCAGATATACAAACACAGCAGACATTCCTCATGTGAAAACCCCCAGGTATGGCCTAAAATCTTTCAGGTACGCAGCCCCTAGGATCTGGAATAGCCTTCCTCAAGAATTAAGAGATATTACAAATCTTAATCAGTTCAAAATTCATATAAATGCCTGGACTGGACCTTCATGTACATGTATTATTAGCAGATCTTAGGGACTTTGTGCTGGAGATACACTACTAAACATTTCTATTACTTAAATTTTCAAGCCTTGCTTTTTATTTTAGTCTATTGCTTTTTACCCTACTAGTGCTTTGAACTGGTGCTATGCTCGTGAACTTTTATTTATTGTTTTATTTCAATGCATGATAATTGAAAATATTTTGTTTGTTATATGCATTGCTCTTGCTTATGCTTGCTGTGCTTTTAGATCTAAAATTTTGCTTTAGCTTTATGTATATATGTGCCTGCATCATACTAGATTATAAAATTTCTGTTTTAACATGCTTTGTATGTGTTACTCTTAATATGTGTCTTGATGTGTTGTTTATTTATTTTATTGTATTGTCGGTATAAAAGCTCCTGAGAGCTTATGTTTATTGTTATGTATGTTATCCCACTTTAGATAAATATTGCTTTTAATCTTTTTTAGAGAAGGGCGAATTCAGGTTTTTTCCAAAATCAGTTTGTGACAAAAAAGGTCGAGTGAAATCTAAGAATTTGGTTGTCGAAATGAATTGTGAATGTGTTTTGGCTGATGCAGTTGAAGATATGATGGGTTGTGATTGGAAAAAGGGAATCAAATCTTGTAATGTTTGGAAACATAAATCTTGTGCTGGTGTCATCAATAACTTAAATTGGTTCTGCTCAAAACATAATTAATTAACATTTATTAATTAATTTCACTTAAAATGTCTACAAAATTGTTATATATTATATAAACATTGTAATTAGTTCTTATAATTAATTAACTGTGCTTGTTGAGTTGCGTCTCCCATCCATAATGAAATCCCGTCCTGTCAAGATTTTTTCACTTTACGGAAACTTGATTTATTCAAACTTTATGTTTATGTAAACTACATGATCTCAACTTTAGCAGAAAGTAAACGTTTTTTGACAGACTCTATTTTTTCTAGATTTCAAAGATTGAGGCCTTGTAAAAGATACAATTATATAAGGCCTCAATCTTTGAAATCTAGAAAAAAATGTCCTGTCAAGATTTTTCTACTATACCTTTATCAAAATGCATCAAGCTTTATATTTTTAGAATCTGTATGATCTAAGCTTGAATAATATATAAACATTTCTCGACAGAAAATAGTTTTTGTGTAAAATATTTATCGCCAAAGATGGTTACCCTATGAATTTTCGGTCGATTTTTCATGTCACCAAATCCCGTCCTGTCAAGAATTTTCGCCTTTAAACTCATTATTTTAGCTTAAAGCTTATTATTTCTTCTTTGATAATCAGTTTTAAGTTTGTTAATATCTTTATTACTTCAAAAGTTATGACCATTTATATATAGAAAATTTCCCGTCCTGTTTTTATACCAACCCGGACTTGAGTGCTTTACTGAGTTATTGAACAAGTTTCCGTGTTACAACTGAAGAACTTTGTTGAAGTCTGAAGGAAAGAAACCAAAACAAAACACGATGAAAAGAAAAATGTATCTTTAAAAAGGTATTTAGCTTCTTTCCACCACCCGATAGGTTAAATTCGAAATAAGTCGATCTCCCAGTTACAAATGAATTTGTGCTTTATCAGTATATCACCCTTTTATAATGTCGTTAACAGATAACACGAAACGCTTCGTTTAGCAGTACACTGGTGTATTTCCGTTAGACCCATCGGCAGTTAAAAAGGAGGCTCCAACTATTACAAAGAAAACAGAAGGGAAAAAGGTAGTTTCAAGGAAGGAAAGAAATAATAACAGAACTGTAAAAATCTTGTTTGAAGAAAAAGCTAAAACATTCAAAGACCTCAAGGAAGCAGTGGAGCCTCTGACTAAGAAACCAAGGAAGCGATATACCTCCTTACGGAGCAGCCATAACTGAGGATAATTTTTTGGCAGAAAAAGAAACAGAAAACATGGCTCCAAAACCTGCAAAATTACCAGAAAATCGTAAACTAAAATCCAAATCAAAAGCTTTTAAATCACCTTTCAAAGATAACCTGAGCACTGAGGACACAGATCAACCACCACTGAAAAAAGTACATCATGAGCAGGATGTGGATAAACCAAAAGGGGGGGGAAGGACCAAAACCAGGATCGAAGAAGGGAAAAGGTCTGCAGAAGAAAAAGAGTCAACCAACAGTTGTGATAGAAGAAGAGGATGATGAATTATGTCTTGTGTGTGGTAGGTGGCAGCCAGAAAAACTTGACTTGCATGTATCAATCAAATTTTTGGAATGGTTTCAGTGTGTAAGGTGTTCTAGATGTGTACACAAGAAATACTGTACTGATTTTATGCCAGCAACTGATGAGGATGAGTACATTTGTCCAAAATGTACTTCTGAGGATTAAGACTTTAAGTGTTTGCATTTCCTAAAATTTGTATATAAGTTCATGTTGGTTTGAAGTTTAAACAATTAATTATTTGCTGTTGCCGTTTCATTTTGTTGGAGAACAATAGAAAATCATGTTACGACAAAATAATATGTTAAAATGAACATTGAATGCCACCTACTAATTTGTTATTGATGCCCTCCATACCGTAGTTCACCATCTTTTTTTGCGCATGGGCGGATTTACCGGACAAGGTCACACACAATGTAAACATAGGTAAGCCACATGTTTCGCTAATTTGCACAGTGTTTAGTATTGTTTTTTGTAAAAATAAGTTCAGAGACATCAAGTTAAATATATTTTTTAAAGATTTATGTAAAAATATAGAAGAAAATAGTTTGATATTACCGCGAATAGCAAATGTGTATGCTTATAGGTGGGCGGATTTACCGGACGGCATCGTACTGAACCGTGATGTCCATGCATTATCTAAAACTTCACGCGATAGCTTGTAAAATACCTGATATTTATGGTGAAAAACTTAAGAAACTGTTGTGACGCTCCTGGTAATAGCCAGACCAGAAATATACAACTATATAAA
Source organism: Limnoperna fortunei (assembly GCA_944474755.1). NCBI lineage: Eukaryota > Metazoa > Mollusca > Bivalvia > Mytilida > Modiolidae > Limnoperna > Limnoperna fortunei. The sequence continues at coordinate 50,047,135 of OX104119.1, forward strand.
CTACAGTAGAATCGGGATTGCATATACGAATACCTGAAGTGGACCTGTGAAGACGATCGTCATACTGTCTTACTTCTCAGGTAATATTTGAATCTACCATATATACTCGCCATTCATTACAGTGGTGTCAGAAGTCGTAACGATTCCACATTTACAAATATGCGCGACATATTTCAAATTATATTTTGATTTTGATTTGTTTCGCGGGTGGAAATATCATTTTTACCCCTCGCGATATTCATACGTGGAACGTCGATTAATTATATGTTCATTATATTACAATAATATTGCATTTATATTTAAGTGCGATTCTGGTATTGTCGATTTTTTTTATTAATCTAGACGTCAGACTCAAAATATTTCTGACTATCCCCCCTTTTTTTTCAAACAATTAAAAAAAATCCTCAGACAGTTACTATTCTTGTTGAAGTTGGCCACTATAGGAAAATAATACAGATAGATTTATTAATTTTCTCTTCCATTTTACAGCCGTTTTCATTCTCAAAAATCAATTTGTACGGAAATTGCTTTCACAGATTTGTGTATTGAAAATTGAAACCAACAACCTTATGTGACAATTTTGTGCGTCAGATCGTCTGATGTCATTATTGTTTACAAGTATTTTGTTTATTCAATAGTTTTCTATCGGTATTTGAGGATAACTCGTTTTTTGTACATTTTGGTCAATAAACATAAACGTGAGCGATACTCATGTTGACTTTCTTTATGTGTTGATTTGTTAACGCAAATACAATTGATCCCTTACCTACAAATTGGTTTGAGCACTTCTCACGTATTTTGTCAGCAATAAACAGCTATGTCGACGCCTATCGATATAAACACAGCAACATTCGAACAATTAAAACAGATATCAGGTATCAGTGATAAGAGGGCAAACAAGATTATAAAAAGACGACAAGAGAAGGGTTCCCCTCTTACTCTTGAAGATTTAAAACTTATGTCAGACATACCAAACACGATGTGGGACCCATTAATACAAGCTGGTGTAATTACAGTCTTGAAAGAGCCAGAAACAATAGAAGAGACTTTAGAAACATCAACAGAGAAAGAAAAATTTCAGCACATGGCTAATACAATTGACATACTAAAAAACGAACTAGAATCAATAAAAAAAGACAAAAACAATATGCAAGCAGCTTATGACAAAAAATTAGCAGATATCACTCTTGATTTCAAAATTAAATTAAAAAATACAGAGCATGAATATAATAAACAACATGAAAATTATGTTCAGCAACAAAACGAGAAGTACGATAAATTTATGAGGGAATTCAGAGACAGGGAAGAGATTTTATGTCAAGAGATCAAATTGCGAGACATCAGATTGAAAAAAATGGAAGAAGAAGCATCATCCGAGGGAGCCTACGGAAAGCTCTCCGCAGACATCAATTCCAATAAATATCTAGAAACAATAAAGTCAGAGTCACAAGACTCGTGGAAGAAATCCACATATATAAGTAAACCCCTCCATTCAACAGACCAGGTGTTACCTAATAAATCAAGTGGCCCTTTACCTCCGAAAATGGCCACTTATGACGGCAGAAATGATTGGCGCCCATATTTTGTGCAGTTCAATCACATCGCCAATAGATACAATTGGACAAATCAACAGAGACTAGATAAACTAATAGAGTGTCTCAGAGATAAGGCACTTAAATTTTTCACATCCAGATCAACAGCAATTCAGGAGGATTATCAAGCTATCTGCAAAAAACTGAATGAAAGATTCGGAAGTAGAGACCTCCCCCATATTGTCCGAAGGCAACTTCAGGACCTTCGGCAACTGCAGGAAGAATCTCTAGAAGAGTATGCAGAGAGAACACAAGAAATGGCGACAGATGGTTACCCGGGAACTCCAGATGCGTTCATTCAGGTGGTGGCAATAGATGCGTTCCTAAAGGGCTGTTCCGATAAAAAAGCGGCTTTGACAGCTATGGATAAAGATCCAGATAGCCTAGACCAAGCTCTACAGTATGTCAAATGTGCCATCACGAACCAGCGAGTTATTTTGGGACAAAGGAAGCTTGATGTGGGCATAAAAAGGGTTACATTCCAAGAGTCTGATACAGGAAATGATGAAGACTATGATGAACCAATTGATGATGAGACACAGCCGAGACCCAATATAAGGATCGTATACAAAAATGAGAATGCTACACCTGACATTAGCAGATTGGAGGCCAGAATTAAGAAAACAGAAGACGACTTAAAGGAGACCAAATCGGCAATTACACAAATATTGGACATTTTAAAAGGCCGAACAAGAACAGACAGGTCAAGGTCACCAAGCAGGACAGTTAACACAGGACAGAGTCCGACGAGGGATGGACGCTGCTTCAATTGCGGCTTGGAAGGGCATTATATTTCTCAATGTGACAAGCCGAAAAATAGGTCACCACAGAGGTATAACCCAAGGCCAAGGTCTCCTTCACCTAACAGGGGAAGTAATCCGTTAAACTTCAACGGACTGAAGATGTAGGCCAGTCTTTAGTCCACCCAAATGACACCGGAAGGCCACCACCTTTTTCAAATAAAAAGAATCCAGTTGAAGTTAAACTTTATCAGACAGTAACTAGTGATGCTGAGGCAATGACTTTATATATCCCTGTCATAATACAACAAAAAGAGACAATGGCCGTTGTAGATACAGCAGCCCAAGTATCTGTCATCAGCTGGAATTTTTATTATACATTAATTTCAAAACCAAAACTAGTTGACACTATTATTTTAAGGGGTGCGGGGGAATTTTCAGAAATGAATGCTAGTGTCACAGACAAGATTGAGTTAAAAATAGGTAAATCTTCACTACAATGGAGTATGATAGTAGCTGACATTACAGATAATGTCATCTTAGGTATAGATTTCCTTATTCACCAAAAAGCTGTTATTAACCTTGCAGATTACACAGTACAGTTACACGGCCAAATAATTCCTTCTATAATGGTTTCAACTAAAGAAAAAAAGAAAATGAAAATCTTCAGAGTTAAATTGGCCGGAAAAATAGTGATACCACCTTGCTCAAATAAGCTGTCGTCCGTCGAATTTGATGTGATACCAAGTACTGATACCGTTATTCAGCCAACAAATTTTTTGAAAGGTCTGCTTATTCCAAATATGATTTGTCAGGGTAAAAAACAGGTACCTATAGTGATAAGAAATTTATCTAACGTATACAAGACACTGAGAAAAGGATATCCAATTGGTATAGGAATAGAAGCGTCTGAAACTATAGAGGATGATGAGGAGGAAATGGACTTCAAGATAAATAAAATAGATGTAGAGAATCAATTTCTCCCGGAAATAGAACAGTTGGAAAAACTGGAAAAACAACTTCCTGATCATATCAAAGAACTGTTTACAAGGTCAATATGCAATCTTGACACCAGACAATCGATACAATTGGCAAAATTATTGTATAACTTCGCAGATATATTTGCAAAGGACGATCTAGACATTGGTCTTTTTAATGGAAACATTACACACAGGATCGACACTCAGGATGCCCATCCGGTGAAGTAAAGAATGAGGAGAACACCTCTTGGATTTGAAAAGGAAGAAGAAGTTCATCTTCAAGACCTTTTAGAGAAGGGTATTGTTGAACCATCGTCATCTGACTGGGCTTCACCTCCAGTTTTGGTAAGGAAAAAAGACGGTAAGTTAAGATATTGTATTGACTATAGGAAACTAAACAACTTAACAGTCAAGGACGCATTTCCAATTCCGAAAATTGAGACATGTCTAGATACATTAAGAGGGAGTGTCTTTATGTCCACACTAGATATGGCCTCTGGGTATTATCAGGTGAAACTAGATGACCATGATAAACATAAGACGGCTTTTATTACCAAATACGGTCTTTTCCAATATACCAAACTTCCATTCGGATTATGTAACAGTCCTGCAACCTTTAGCCGAATGATTCAGTTAGTGCTGCAAGGTCTCACATGGAAAGAATGCTTAGCGTATTTAGACGATGTGGTAGTTCTGGGAACTGATTTTGATAGTCATATGGAGAATCTTTATAAGGTATTCTCTAGATTTCGAAAATACAATCTAAAATTAAAACCCAGCAAATGTAACCTTCTACAAACACAAGTTAAATTTTTGGGTAAAATTGTTAGCGAAAATGGAATCGCTGTAAATCCGGACAGTATTGAGGCAGTAAAAAAATGGCCCATACCAAAAGGTAAGAAAGATGTCGAATCTTTTTTGGGTTTTTCTAACTACCACAGAGACCATATTAAGAATTTTGCAGAAATAGCGGAACCTTTGCACCAATTGACGGGACAGAAAACCGATTTTGCGTGGCACGAAAAACACCAACAAGCCTTTGAACAGTTGAAAGAAGCTTTATTGAATGCCGTTATACTAAGCTTTCCAACACCAGATGATATCTTTATACTGGACACGGATGCATCAGAGAAAACCATTGGCGCAGAACTTAGCCAAGTACAAAATGGAGTCGAAAAGACAATTTCTTATGCCAGCAGAGTTCTTACACCAACTCAACGGAAATACTGTACCACACGTAAGGAACTATTAGCTATAGTCTGTTTTACAAGACATTTCCGCCATTATTTATTAGGTCGGAATTTCATCATCAGAACCGATCACAATAGTTTAACTTGGCTGCTAAATTTTAAAAACATCGAAGGTCAATTAGCTAGATGGATAGAAGAACTATCACAGTATAATATGGTTATTCAACACAGATCCGGAAAAAAACACTCAAATGCTGATGGTCTGTCCCGCATTCCAGATGATCTCGTTGCCTGCAATGATTATAAAGCTGGTGTAAATTTGGAAGACCTACCATGCGGGGGCTGTGCGTTTTGCACCAGGGCTCGTAGGCAGTGGGGGACTTTTGAAGAAGATGTAGACTTTGTTGTCCCACTAGCAATCAGGAGACTGGCACCGGAAGTTGTGCAAAGTAACTGGTTATGTTCCTACTCTCCACAAGAACTGCTTGAAGAACAATTGAAGGACCCAGATTTGAAAACACTTAAGGACTGGACAATTCAAAAGCATATTCCTTCTGTACCCGAACTGAAATTGAGCAGCAAGGCAGTGAGACACTTTTGGCTGTGCAATTCACAATTAGAATTGAAAGATGAAGTGCTATACTATAGATGGGAAGATCCTGTGTGTCCGAAACTTTTGTTTATGGCTCCAAAACAGATGCAACCGGAGATTTTACATTACTGCCATGATATACGAATGTCTGGTCATATGGGACAGTACAAGACTTTAGAGAAGGTAAAAAACATGGCAATTTGGTATGGCATGACACAAGACTGCAAGCTGTATGTACAGTCCTGTCAGGTTTGTAATAAAAATAAGAAACTGACTCGTAAAGCTAGGGCAGGGCTAGAGCAATATCATGCAGGTGTACCAATGGAGAGAGTTCATATGGACATATTAGGTCCTTTGCCAGTTACCCAGCAAGGAAGTAGGTATATACTTATGGTTGTTGACCAATTTACAAAGTGGTTGGAATGTTTTCCCATATCGTCACAGACAGCTGAAATTGTGGCAAGAACTTTAGTAGATAATTTCTTTTCACGATTTGGCTGCCCTCTTGAACTCCATACAGACCAAGGAAAAAATATGGACGGAAACCTTATAAGACAGCTTTGCGAACTAATGCAAATCGCAAAAACAAGAACGACACCCTATCATCCTTCATCCAACGGACAAATCGAGCGCTACAATAGAACACTTTTGCAGATTATAAGATGTTTCATTAAAAATAAACAATATAATTGGGACCTTCATTTACAACAACTAGTAGCAGCCGTTCGGTCAACTAGAAACCGACAAACAGGATTCACACCAAATTTAATGATGCTAGGTAGGGAAGTTTTCCAACCAATTGATGTACTTTTTGGCATGGCAAAGGTTCAATCTGAAGAAAAAGAAGTTCCGCAGTATATACTTGATCTAGTTGAAACTATGAACATGGCTCATTCTATTGCAAGGGATAATTTGGATACGGCACAAGAACGACAAAAAGGACATATGACTTGGTTAATAATCAGAAATCGTATGATGTCGGAGATGTAGTATATAAGCTAGATCAAGCAACAAAAGTTAGACAATCCTCTAAACTGAAATCCCCGTGGAAAGGCCCTTATGTAATAACCGAACTGAAAAGGCCAGTACTGTATAAAATAAAGGACAGAAAATGCGAATCGTGGATACATCACGACAGAATAAAACTATGCCAAGATCGAGAATTTCCGGTTTGGATCAAAAGATTGCGGAATGAAATATTAAAATGTAGTAGCAATTTAAAGGAAACCGATGATCCAAACGAAAATTTCAATATGTCGTCTCTGTTTAATGAGAACACTGCAGATGTGAGTACGTCAGATCTTCTGGTGTCTCACATAGGTAGTGATAGTAATGTCATGGGTGCGCCAGATCTTCTGGTGTCTAATGATATTATTCAAGAGATGACAAGAAGTATGGAAGCAACGAAGACTGTTAACAATTTAGATGAATTGAAAGATCTCTCGGAAAATCTGGACGACACTTTTATGTACCACATAGACAATGAACAAGGAACGATAACAAATTCTTTAGAGATAAATGGGAAAAGAAACCGAAAACGCCCGTTTTATCTCAAAGATTATATTGAAGATTAATATAAAATCGTTGGTACTGTACATAGAATTGTATATATAAACTTATATATTTATTTTATATATTTACTTTTATATTTTGGGAGCTGTGTGCGTGTCAGATCTTCTAATGCCTCACAGTTCCACTTTTCTGATGGTTATCAATAAAATAAGAATATTGGTTGTGAGTTAGTAGATTTTTAGATTGTCAGTATGTAATAAATATATAATATTAATATTTACACCTGTATTTTAGTATGGATAAAGTCTTAGATGAGTTCATGTTTGTACCAGACTATGGTCCTTTTGACGATGAAATCCCTGAAAAATCGGATAAAATTAGGGCTAGTACTGAGAATTGGAAGAAAGGAAGAAGTTGCCCTGTATGTCCAGGCCGGTTTACCAACACTAGAAGACATGTATTACGGCAACATGTTCCTTGGTATGTGTCACCTTTAACGGCTTGTTGGCAGTGCAAATCACAGTATGGACAAGTATCATTATTAGATGGTCACATCAAAGAATTCCATGAAAATATAGATTAAGGTAGGCGGTTTAACGTTGACATAAATGGCATTGTGTGGGTGGAGATGATGAATGGGCTAATAGACGTACTTATCTCCAAAAATGGAGTCCAAGAACCTGTAGATTTATTGAGGTATGTAAATACTCACATAAAATTTGAGCCGAATTCAGCTCCAGTTTTTAATGATATGGATTTACCTTTCATTAACTTCTTCATGGAAGTCAATAATTATGTACTCCAAAAACCGTTATCCGATCGCCTCGTATCTCCATTATGTGGTTTACACTCATTATTACACTGGAGAGTACTTGCAATCTTGATAAGTAGAACAGAAGATGCCAAAAACTTGATTTCATTAGAACAAAGAAAATGTTTGAAAAAGGAAGATAAAATAATACATCTTGTGGACTCCCATTTTCATTTTGACATGCTTGTGAAACAATCGAAACTAGAAAGATTGCCAGCACTATCTTGGATGTGGGGAGAAACTCATTATCAAATCAAACACCTCGTTGCAAATTACTGTTATCCACACCATTGGCCAGATAGTCTCAAACGCTCTAGCGTAAGAGAGGACAGTAGGATTCATTTAACGTTTGGGATTCACCCTAGATTAATTAATTTGGAGAGCAGGAGAACCCTAGATTTTTGGTTGGAAAAGATGGAAGCACTACTAGAAGCAACGAGAGTTGTTGCGGTTGGGGAGTGTGGACTCGATTCCTCTGACTTTCCATCCGAACGAGAATTAAAACGACAAACGGAATACTTGGAATTACAATGTAAAATGGCTCTGAAGAAGCGGTTACCGATTGTTATTCATTGCCGTGGTAATAATTCAATTGACTCCTTGTGTTTAAACACTCTTACTAAAATACTTCCGTCCTCCCATCCTATCCACAGACATTGTTTTAATGGAAACTTTCAACAATACAAGAAATGGAAAAGCAATTTTGAAAATATCAAGTTCGGTATATCTCCGTTCATTCTTCAAGATGATAAATATCCTGAGTACAGAACCTTGGTGAGTGAAATGGATTTAAATGACATCATCATGGAAACTGATGCCCCATATCTACACATTAAAGGACAAAAAACTGGTTCTCCCGTGTTAATTCAAGACATCCTGGAAAAACTAGGAAGCTTATTTAGCATGCCAGTGGAGGAAGTTGCTAATGTAACAACTAAGAATGCTGTCGGACTTTATCGGATCAAATAGGTTTTACAAGTATATTCTGCCTGTATATATGTTAGTGCATTTTTTACAGATGTTGGACTTGGATTTGTAAATATAATTAGTTTACTGTATTTTTATGACTTATCGGCTTCACAAAAGGGGGAAGAATGTTGTGACGCTCCTGGTAATAGCCAGACCAGAAATATACAACTATATAAACTACAGTAGAATCGGGATTGCATATACGAATACCTGAAGTGGACCTGTGAAGACGATCGTCATACTGTCTTACTTCTCAGGTAATATTTGAATCTACCATATATACTCGCCATTCATTACAAACGATAAATTTACTTATAACTTTGGATGAAAACCAATATTTTAAAATTATTTATAAATTTTTGTTTATTATTTACAAAAGATTTGCCGCTACAAATTCGACGCGTAACCTTAGAATAATCGCGGTCAAATAAAGGAGAGTGTAAAGGGAGATCTAACGGTAGCTCGAATAACAGGAAACAACCGAAAACAAGAGGAATAACCGAAAACAATAATAAAGTGACCGAAAAACGCATTAAAATTAATGTTTTTTGTTCAAAACTGTATGTTTAACGTAATAGCGAGCATCGCAGATGCGAGCTATACGGTTACATTCATGTGTGTAAAAAAAGTCACGTGATCCATATGAACAAATCCATTTCAGATGGTAGCTGAGCTTATCAGAAGAAAATATTGTAGACGAACGAAAAAATATATAATTTAAAAGTAGAGAAAAATAATTTTGACACCGATAAAATAAAAGTGTTTATTTTTTAAATTGCTACAAAAATGCCAGACAATTTTTTTTCAATCTGAAACGCTGTATTTGAAATTTAGTTTTGTGACGTCACAAAACATTACATAAGACGTCACGTCATCAATGGAATGTAGAGGCACTGTTAGGGGGCTCTGGAGTAACGAAATGAACAATGTGTGATGCTCGCATTTAGGCTGCGCCTCCATTCATAAATGCTATGCAAAAAGTTTTAGGAAAAAATATTAATGTATGACAAAGTTATAGCACTTTTAGCTTCACGCCATACTGTAATATACATTATTCAATATGGCGACTGAATATCACGTGATTCGATCAAAGTACTGAAAATGCTGTGATTAGGCGTGAACTATTGACTGCATGGTGATAATTGATCAAATTTATTACTTTAAATTTTACATTATGACTTAACAATTTTTTTATCATGCTGGTCTTTGTTGTAAAGTATTTGAAAAAAGAAACCCCAATAAAAGGTTGTTTGTTTAAAAAAAAAGTGAGTTAATTACCAAAAAACACTGATTGGTTTTGCTCATTTGCTTTGTACAAGAAAAGCATTTGTATGGTTGGCTTCTGAACGTGTTTGAATTAGATTACTCAAAAAATAAACCGGTTGAAATAATTGGTCGTCAGTGGATGTGTTTATTCTAGTCATGTAAATAAAAATACCAAATTACTTATACCAAGTCTCAGTTATCATTGCAAAATGGTTGCTTATCCTTGCGTTCAGTGTGATGGAGAGTGTATTGAATCCAGCATCCAGTGTGTCAAATGTGAACAGTGGGTTCACAGTGCTTGTGTGCCAATCCCAGTCAGCATGCTGACGTTGGGCCAACGTTGGCAAATTGTTGTACGGTTGGTTATTGGTTGGCGTTGGCATTGCAACGTTGGCCCAACTATACTTCGACTTTAGCAATTGAGAGGTATAATGTATCGTCGAAAGGCCAACATAGATCCAATGTTGGGCCGACGTTTGGAACTTTTCCTTCGTTTTTTATTCCACAGTTTGTTTTCTAACACAGTAGCAACATTGGATGTAAAGACACAGATGTTTTTTATTTTATTTATTCTGTTGTATTGGTTTTTTCTACAGTGGTTTATATGTTGTTCCAACGTTGGGCCAACGTTGATACAACTATGGCAAACGTTATGGAATAAAAACAAAAATATTGTTTTAAATTAAAATCCGAATTAAAATTTTTTATAAAATTTTTAGTTTATAAGGAAGTCTTCATTTATTTTAATTGAATAAATCTCATACTGTTGCAATGACATGTGTGTAATGAGTTTTATTACTTGCTACGTTATTCATAAATATAATAAAAAAAATTTAAATTTTTTAATTAAAATTTCAATTTGAGTAATATTTCTATTTGTCAAAATTAAATTTTTCATATCTGTTTGAAACTTTATGTGATAGCCTGTACTACTCGGCCTTAAATTTGAGGAATGTGCTGGGATTGTAATGACCTATGACCTTATCTGTAATATAACATCGCTGGATTTCCCGCGTCTATTGCTGCAGTGCTTTACAGAACTTTAAAAGTTAAATCATGTAAGTAAATTTAGTTTATTATAGAATAGATTTTTCACTTATTGCTGTGGGTAAAATGTTCATTGTTTATTTCCAATAATCAGTTGTACAAATTAATACACATCATTACTTCATTTGTAAATTATCAGTCGTACTAGTAAATGAAAATAAATGCTGACAAAAAACTTCCTACTGTCTTTAAAGTATCTGTTTGTAATCTGGGACTAGTATAGGTTCCTGGTTTAATGCTCATATTTTTAAGAGTAATACATTTTTAATATTTCAAATTATATAATCCATTAAATATAGTTAATGTAAATGTTTCGTTTCTCCAGTAATTCATGTAATTAGGTCACCTTCAAAATGGGTGAAGAGTTTTATCTGCAGATTGTTGATTAATTACTACAGTATACACATCTCACACAAATCACACCCAGATTATACATGGTATAGAATTACCACATTTCCTGGGAAGATTTTAACAACTAGGATTTAATGTCATTATAAATAGTGTAATATATTCCCACTGTCTAAAACATGGATATTAAGTAAACCATTTCTTATTTTCATTGTTATGCCTGATATTTAGTGCAATTACTATGTCTTTCAGGTCTTGAAGGATTTAAACAAACATATATGCAGATACTATCAAAAATACTTGAAAACAGTGGAGCTGTAAAGCTGAACAGCTTGACTCAGAAAAGGGGGTCAAAAATACCGTTTTCGTCATTGTGGTTAAAAGATGTTTTACTTTGTAAGTAGTAGCTAAATTAGTTTGTTATGATCTTAATTTAGTACAAAAACGTGTACATAAATACTGTAAAGCATTTAAAAGTTATGTTAAATTTTGGTCAACTCAATACTGTTAGATTAAGTACTTCGTGGCCCTTTTAATTTTTAAAATTAAGTGATTTTAAAGTAACGCCAAATTTGTTATTTTCCAACAGAAACGGAATATGTAGCCAGGATACAGACAAAGAAATAGAAGATATTTAATTGAAAAGACAGAAATGGTGGTAGAAAAAGAAATGCATCGGACAGAAATGATGGTAGAAAAAAGAAATGAAAGAAAAACTGCAACAAATAAACAGGAGTGAATAAACTCTGGACATCAATGATATATTTATAAAGTATGAAGAAAACATAGTGTGTTCAGTGTTAATTGATTTGTCCATAGAACTATGTCTGTCCAAGGATTTATACTTTTACAAGGATTTTTAATTACTAACTTATAAGTGGACAAAATCTTTAGGACCATTAAGTTCGTTTATAAAGCTGTACATAGTGGATAAATAAAGAACGTCTGCCTCTAATTGGGTTTTGTCTGGTACATAGTTGATCTATGGTTGGTATCTAGTCTGCTATATTTTGATATAGCTGGACCAATGTTGGTGGTTAGATGCAACGTTGTTGGCCCAACGTTGGCAGATAGATATGATGACATTGGCCCAACATCGGCTCTCGGTTGGCAGACAGATATGACGATGTTGGCCCAACGTTGGCTATCAATCGGCTGACAGTTATTACGACGTTGGCCCAACGTTGGCTCTCAGTTGGCAGTTAAATATGACGACGTTGGCCCAACGTAAAACCAACATGTTGGCCCAACGTTGGCACACTTTGCACTTATAACGTTGGCCCAACATTGTTTTCCGACGGTGGCCCAACGTAATAGGTAGTGGTTGGCCCAACGTTGGCCCAACCAAGGCTTGCTGTCTGGGATGTCAGACTCGCTATTGTCTGCCTGGTCCGATATTAATTTGATATTCTTGTGCCGAGGATGCTGCTTCACCGAGGACCAGTTTAATCTGGCACAAGCACTAGAGAGGTAAGAAACTTTATAACTTTTTTCCTTATGTTGCCTACGGCTTACGTTTGGGAAATCTGTATTACAATTAAAATGAATTAATTCTCGCCTTATCAAAAATCGTAGATAATGATATTTTATTGTTTAATTTTGATTACATTTGTTATTTGCCTTTCGGGTGTCTATTAACACCTGGTAGCCAAACTTCTGGCACTTGTCAAAAAGTGATCAATATATTTCGATTGGCATTTGATTTAGCAATTTAATAGCAAATATTATTTTTGCAATGTCATATGACATATTAATTAAGAAATAGATTATTGCGAGCGGGCTTTATGGGAATTAGAACATGGTCAGACCTTATATTTGTCAATATTTTACACCGAGCGATAGCGAGGTATAAAATGAAGACAAATATAGGGTCTGACCATGTTCTAATTCTCATAAAGCCCGCTCGCAATAATCTATTTCAATTCTAATATGTCTAACAAATGTTTTAAAATTTCGAAGCGGTTCTAAGAGGACGCTTTCAGTGGTAATATTGTTGTTTTGAAATTAATACGATATATCCCAAAACAGTATGTTAAAGCAAATAAAATTGACATAAACATTTATTTTCGTCATTTTATTGAATGTACGTACCTTTTAAACAAAAATATTGAGAAATCTTAACGAAATTGCATTGTTCCAGTTTGAAAATTTTAGTTCAGCGTAATATGACGTCGGAATTCTAATTGTGACGTCATATTAATTCGAATGTAGAATTGTTAAAAAAATAATGTATCGGGAGTAGTTTAAATCATATAAATCTCAGAATTCAGACTAAAAATAACTAATTTATTAACAATAACGATAATTATGGATAACACATAACAAACGGCATTCATAAGTCAGTTTTTACATTTACACAAAACACGCAGTTTACGCATGTGCGAACTAAACTTATTGGAATTTTGACACGACTTTGTCTACATAGCTAAAGCAGGACGTAATATTAGAATACATTTTTTATTAACTCTAATAGACATCACGTTCAGAATACACATTTATTCTATACTATTGCATAAAATGTACATCCACATGTATAAATATATACAAAAGATTATCCTAAGATTATAGATTATAGTAACGTCCACCAGGATCCTGTCAAGATTCCATCCAGTAGATGAGTAGTATTGGAAGAGTCCTTTCCAGCCGTAACTATTGGTGATGGAAATTGCTTCTATAGAGCCGTGTCACGTGCCTTAACAGGATCTGAAATATACGTTTATTCAATATGGCGACTGAATATCACGTGATTCGATCAAAGTACTGCAAATGCTGTAATTAGGCGTGAAATATTGGCTGCATGGTGATAATTGATAATTATGGCTTTAAATTTTGTCCATTTACTTTTGTTCCTTAATTAAACATACATGTTAAGGTACATTCATACAACGTATATAAATCAGGATGGCATTACAGATGGACAGCATAACAATACATGCATTTTAGAGAAGAATTGTCATTATTTAAAGTCTGTTCAAATAGTTGACAAACCAACTGAGACCTTTGCGGATCGCTCGCAACATAGGGATGTAGCTTGCATCACTGAAGTGGACTTTGTCGTCGCCTTCGCATCCGCCGTGGTAAATGTTGACAGGCCTAAAGTAACCGACTGCTGGGTGTTGTCGCGAAAGGTCTCTAAATACGTCATTTGCAGCAGCTCTTCTTTCATTGTATTGGTCTTCTGTGCAATGCCTTGGTTTTGATCTTCTTAGTACAGCCATAAATAGTACTGCTGCCCCACGGGTATGGCATGCAGCAACAAGTTCTTCAACATCTTTTTTAAACTGTTCTTTTCTGAATATTTTGTCGCTACAGTCGTTGCCTCCGATCTGCATGATGATGAATAAATTTCCACTCGCTATAAATATTATTTCTTCCGCTTTTTGGGGAACCGGAGTGGAGTACGTGGAAAAGGACAGAATGTGTTTGGACTTTTATTAGCCACCCTTAGACTTTCTGTGTCATAATTTGTTAATGTTTTACATGCTGTTAATACATCGCAATGTAATGTTGTAACTATTCTATAAATAAAATTATATACTTACTGCTTTGAGTTTTTGTATTTGTTCTACTCGAATATGGTAATCAAGTTTTCTTGTGCAAACAAAATGATCACAAAATAAAACACAATTTGCATGATACATAATTTGCAGGGGCGTAGCTACGTAAGGCTAAAGTAGGCTATAGCCTACACTCAAATTTGCTTTTTTTAATCGAGCGGTCGGTTGTTAACTTGTATTAATTATTGAAAATTCAATTTATAAAAGTTACAGATCGTGCGCGTACCAAATTCCGACAATCATTCCTTTTCCATTTCCGAGATTGTTCTTCATTTAAATTGTGTCCCCGAAAAATTTGGGAATACATATTTTTTTCGGTCTGTTTGTTCGTTTGTTTGTCCGTCAAACCCACTCTGTTTACTGTTGCGTTAAAGGCTTAAACTGATTTTCGACATGATTTTTTACAGTTACTTATCCAGTGTGTAACAACCACGTGACTAAAACTGATACGCTGTTTTTTAGGGAAGCTCAACATTTACTGTACTTGCATATCAATGTATTGGGATTAAGATCCCAATACCCTGGTATCCACGTACAGTAAACGTTGAGCTAGGCATTAAACAGTGTATAATGTGGTTGATACACAGTGTTATCATGCACTGACAGGACATCCGAGTCATCGAAATCGTACCCGAGGCGAATGCCGATATCATTTATTTTATAAAATATGGTAAGATTTCAATCAGATAAACTTTCTACTGCTAAAATAAAAGTATTTAGAGGTGAAGTTTATAGCAAATTAAATGCAGAGAAGATGAATTATATGGACTTAAAAATCGTGAAAATCGTTTTCGGGCGGGGGGCTTCGCCCCCCAGGACCCCCTACCAGGGCTCTGCCCTGGACCTGCTGGGGGCCTTGGGCGGCCCCCCAGACCCACTGCCGTAATTAGCCTACATTTTATTGATACTCTAGCTACGCCCCTGATTTGTTTTATTCTTTTATTATTATGTCGTTACTCTCATCAAGCCAAAGCCAAAGGTACATTGGTACAGAGAAAATAATTATCAATTATCACCCTGCGGCCTAATCATAAAGCGGATCACAGCATTTCCAGTACTTTGATCGAATCACGTGATATTCAGTCGCCATATTGATTATATGTATATTATCAAACATTATATGGCATGAAGAAAAAAGTGATATAACTTTGTCATACATTAATATTTTTTCATAAACTTTTTGAATAGCGTTTCTATTACTGTAAACATACAGTTTTGAACAAAAAACATTAACTTTAATGCGTTTTTTGGTCTTTTTTTTATTGTTTTCGGTTATTCCTCTTGTTTTCGGTTGTTTTCTGTTATTCGTGGTACCCGAGATCTAAAGCACTCTAATATCAAAATGTTGAATAGTACTGTTAATCAGCTGACTAAAAAAAATCTGAATAATACAATATTTCAGGATATAGTCCCTCTCGTCAAAGGTGGAATTTGTACTTCCGATCAGGGTTTTCATTAAGGCACGGGGGGGGGGGGGGGGAGGGGGTAAACTTGGTAATTTTTAGGGTGGGGATGTGCCATTAATACCCATATTTATATAAAATTTCATTTTTCATGACCCATGTCCATATTTATATAAAATTTCAATTTTCATGACGATTATATTGATATAAAATGAGCAATTTTCACAACCCATATTTATATAAAATAAACCATTTTCACAACCCATATTTATATAAAATAAACCATTTTCATAACCATATTTACATTGTATATTCAGTAAACTTAAAAGAAGGTCATATTTATAAATTGATAACATAGTGAAGAAGAAAACACAATGTCATTATTAAAATTACACTTTATTATATTATAAACATGACCCATATTTAAATGAGACCAGATTTTTTTAATTAAGATTAAAAAGCATACCCATTTTTATATCAGATTGTTTTAAAAGCTATACCCATTTTTATATAATTTTAAAAAAAACCTACCCATATTTTTGGCACATATACGTGCATTAAGGGTCATGTAGGATGTACCAGTAAAGGATTCAATGTGTCGAATCATTTGAGTTCTAAAATTGTGCATTGAGATATTGAATTGTATCATAAATTCAACGATCAACGACTGATTATTGTAATTGGTGATCATTTCATGTAATGCAGTTAAACATTTCTTATTAATTTGAAGCTAGCGATTTATCCAGGGCTCGCGTTGGAGGGCGACTCGAGAGAAGAAGTCGCCTTATCGTGGTCCCACTTTGCCGTCGATCATCTTCAAAAGCGAAGTGAAGTCGCCCTTTCATTTTGTAGAATCGCCTAATGTCGCCTTTCAAATTTTATTCCCATTTTGGTAAGAAATCTTCATATTTTTGATACCGCGTCATGTTTATGTTACGCGTCAAAGTTGAACTGGTACCCTTTTAACTTTTATTTGGTATATAAAGCGTAGGTTTAAAATACGACCGGAAACCAGTTCAGAGCACAAGAACTTGTGAAAATTTCCGGAGCGGATATGAATTTGGTGCCGGAGATTGCAAATATACTACGCTGATAGTGGTGAAATGAGTTTTGCAATGATAGAAACGTAGTAGAAATAGTATTTTGGCAGTTACTTAAAAACAAATTTAAGTTAAATATGTTTAAATACTTTTAATAGTGAATTTTACCATTTTCCATAATATATTATGTGTCACAATGATGCAGTTTTCTAAAAAAAACTTATAACAATAAAAATGCAAATGCCAACACTTATTTAAAAAAAACCAAAGTAAACAGGACGTTTTCGCGACATATAATCTCCCTGTTGTCCACCCACTTCTCCCTGTTCTATCCTCACTTCTCCCTATAATTTTGACCCAGCGTGAGCCCTGTTATCGTAATGAAAATTTGATATTTTATTCTTCAAATAAAAAGAAATATAATTGCCTTTTGATGTTTTATTGTATTCTTTACCGTTATTCTTCTCGAGTGCATTAAAGGTGGTAAAATTTTGTGTATGGGGGCTGCCATATTGACAGTATTGTATCACTTGACTGCGTTTGTAACATGATAAATGTAATCCAGTAAATATGATAAATAATCCAGTTTATAAACATGTTTTTCTGCCTTTGCTCTTTGAAGAATATTAAAACTGGGGCGATGACTAATGACCAGCTGACAACATAAGATTACCAAATACGTCTCAATGTTTTAATGATCTTTGTATTAATAAAAGTATTTTTAGACACAAATTTTAACCTGTCGATTACCTCACATATTATGTTTCAAATTTTTTGCAGAGTTTGCAATTTTCATGCAAGGTAAGTACAGATAGTACAATATCCATGTGAAGGTGCATTTTTTATGTACATCAGAAAAGCGATAAAATGTTTATGACATTGTGGAGGTAGAAGGGTAGTAAATGTTTTGGCCATAGTCAAAATACTGGCATTTCTGTGATTTGCATACCTTTTCTATTATTTCTTATCATTTACTTGGGCTAGGAAATTAATAAACTTTCATTCGATATTAAAAAAATATATGCCAGATATATCCATGACCAATTTCTTTTATCAGTACTTAGAACATTTTAAGACACTCCCACCTTGACACGAAATTTCTAATGCAGTGAATATAGAAATACTAAATTGTTTGAAAAATTACCAACATTTTATTTTGCAAGATCTGTAACACTATTGACCCAATCAGAACACAACGCAGGTATTCACTGTTGTACTTAATGTATGGTACACATTCTGGTAACCTGTTACTGGTTGGTACACATTTACTACTGTTATATCTTAAGTTTAATATTAATAATTCTAGTATGACGTGTTTCAAAGGCTTTGAGACCACAACTGTGGTAAAAAAATGATTTATCTATGAGTAACACGTGCTGAGAAGCGCGTGTTTTAAATGGCGGTTCCAATTACAAAACTGTAACTCCCACCGGAAAGCTATTGCATATGACGTATAAATCTTATAAATAGCGACATGCGCTATAATTATCCGTTGCAATATATTGTGTTACATTGACGGAACAGCAAGTTTACGGTGGAAATGATGTTTTCTATAGGTACGAAAATATTATAAATGTACTCTAATTGTCTTATTAGAATAGAAATAATTCACGGAGGCTGTGATTTATCATTGTTTTACCACAGGATGACCATTTATGTCGTTATTTTATCCCTCGGGATAAAATAATACGACATAAATGGTCACACCGTGGTAAAACAATGATAAACCAAAGCCTCCGTGAATTATTTCTTAAATATCTTAGATCATATTTGACAAAACTTAGACTAAGTGCACACAGGTAGATATAAAAAACCTATAACTCCTGCCAATGAAAGATTCTGTATATCATGCAATGACCAAGTCCAAGATGAACCTCATTTTTTAATTGATTGTCCCTTATATAACAAAACTAGAGATAATTTTTTACTTTATTTATATAATAAAGATTTAAATGAGACTCCTATGGAGACTATCAATCCTCTCCTTAACCCAAATACAACACAAGTTTTATATTTAAAAGAATTTTGTACAGTAAGAGATTTATACTACATTGTCATACTATACAGAAAAATGTTATATATTCACAATTTATTATTTCATTATAATCATTTAATACATACAAATATACCTTTATGTCAAAAATGTACTATGTTTGTTATGTATTGGATTACACAATATTGTAAACTTTTTGATGTACTTGACTATGCTTAACCAATGAAATAATTTGAATTTGAATACCTGGAATTATTATTATTACAAGTGGAACTTGCATCATGAGTACTCAAAAAAATAATTTGATTATACACAAATTGTTAATACTTTTGAAAAAAATATACTGATTTGGGCTTGAATTTTTAATCTATTAAAAAGATAGAAACTCTTAGATGCCTGTACATAAGTTATTTACTGTACCACACAAAACTGAACTGAATAAAAGAACAGTTTCGATCTATAAATATAAGTTTCTGCTTCATGGCTTTCCACATTAATTGACATTTTTAACATCAGGGTTTAAAATAAAAACATGTTTTTAGAAGCCACCTGTACTAAGCACACACACATGAAATTTTTGTAAAATGATCTTTTAAAATGCAACCACCTGTATAAGGTGACTACCTTAGCCCAGTGCACTGTCTGGAGCACATGCAACCACCTGTTTAAGTGGCTACCTATATATATAGACCACCATCTAAACAAATTAGATTGTCAAACATATGTATACTCTGGTATTTCCAAAATAGAATGGATGGTTTTGTTTAAAATTTGGCTGCAGTTATTGTCTCAAATCAATTTAAATTAAGCTGGTAGTTTTAATTATCACTTCTATTTATTTTGTCTTGTAAGTAAGAATAGATATTGAGTTTTACCCTTTTTTTCAGCACTGATACCAAACCACATAAACGATCCAAAATTTTAAAAAACCTGACCATGGGAATACCTGATCTAATTTTCAGACCCTATGCCATCACAGAAAATGACAACACTGTGATGGCCATAGCAGAGGTTATTATTTACAATTATAATTTTAAAGTAGATTTAGAGTGATGAGTCAAATGCAAGATTCAGGTAACATTTGGGTATTACAGCATATCTGTGCCTGGCCTCTAACATTGAGGGATCTTCAGATTATGTGGCAAAACTAATCACTGCATCAAGACAACCTATCACATGCAACATTTAGGTGGCTCTCTACCTTAAATGATTAAGGTCACATTAAGGTAGCATTGAAGCAAATCTGTGCCTGGCCCATCATTCAAAAGTGATTTTTGTTAAGTGTTATACTAGAAATGAAAATTTATGGGAAATTATCACTTTCATGTCTTCAATTTTTAAAGAAATTTTCAAGAGAGGAAGTATGTTTTACTAAAATGAACAACACAAGGGATTATATTAATTCCTTTTACTTGACTGCCCTTTCAGATGCAATAGAAAGGGGGAGGGCACTGAAACACTTTACAACTTTTTTTTATTGGTAATTATCATGATTTAACTTTGATATTCCAAATTAACCAAGTTTATATAAATTATGTATATTGAGGCAGGTATAGTGTTTCAACTGACACATGTATAATTTGATTTAATGTAACATTTCTGTAATAGTCCTTAAATGGTTCTCTCTTTATCTATTAAGCCAACCAGTTGTCAAAGCTTGCCACCCAGGGCAGGGAATGGTCAATTAAATAATCTTCATATAATCATTAAACCAAATAGTTCTGATCTAGCCATTATATTAACTTCAAAAGTTTAACTGTTTGGTGTAAGGCATCAATATTACATGAAGAATTTTTTTTATATATATTGTAATTTGTAGGTCAAGCAAAGTACTTCAAAAAGTGTTCTCATAGGAACATCCATGGGGACAAGACAGCAATGTTCAAGAACAATTTTACAGCCTGAAAATCTTGTTGGCCTAAGCCAACACATAGGCCAACTATTAATGGCTCCATTTCCGTCAAAGAAGCCAATTATTGGATTTCTTGTAAATATGACAGAAGTAAGTTGATATGTGGCTTCATTGACCACCAAAGTTTACAAGAGCAAATTACCAGTTAGTTTGTTAATCTTATTAATTTATTTATATCCAATATGTCAGCAGCGGATATAGGTACTTGTATAGTTATATATGAATTATAGGAGCCCATGAGAGTCTTAATTTCCACGAAAAAAAACTTTAAATGTAATAAACTGAAACCAATCAAAAATCATTGCTCCAAACCAAACAACATGGCTGCCATGGCTAAAAATAGAATGTTGGGGGGGGGGGTGGAGTAAAAAAGATGCAGTTTTGTTTTTGGCATATAGTTCATATAAGTATAACAGATACAGGAAAACTGCAAATTTGCAATTTGTAGGACAGTTTCTGAGAGTTAGCAGTTTTTATGTTTTTTCATAGGTAAGTATGTTAAGTGATGTTCCATGGTGGCAGCAATCTTGTATTTTGGATAAAAAAAAAAAACTCAAAATTTGTAGAGGACCATACAATATCATGTAGAGGACCATACAATATCACATATCCTTTTGCAAAGCGGTTTGTGAGAAAACAAATTTTAAAATTTCAAGTTCTGCATTATTTGGTTAAATTGTGTGGAACAGTTTCAGAGAAGAACCTGTTTGTATAGTTTTCCCATAGGGTCCTATGTTAAGCTGTGCTCCACAGTGGCTGCCATTTTGGATTTTGGATCACCACAAAAAACTCAAACTTTGTAGAGGACCATCTAAGGTAAATTAATGCAATATTTCAAATCAATCTGCCATGCAGTTTGTAAAAAGAAGATTTTTGAAATTTCAGCCAATCAGAACCCATTAGGGGCCCTGGAAGCCATGTTTAATTTGCATTTGGCTAAGAAGTTGTTAGTATGTTTTTCCCATAGAGTCCTATGTTGAACAATGTCCTTCAATGGCAGCCATCTTGGATTTTGGATTGGCATAAAAAAAGTCAAACTTTGTAGAGGACCATCTAAGGTGCATTTCTGCAATATTTCAAATCAATCTGACATTGTGACATAATTACCTAAATAATAATTGCTGTAATAAAAGATATATTTGTATATTTATTTTTTTAACATAAAATAAAATTCTGTAGACAATTTTGCATGTCTTGAAACGGCAGTTGTACCTGGAGGTGAAAATTTTACTGGTAAATCATTACTCGTTTTTGAAGGGTAATTAACAGATTTTAGCAAGTAAACAAACAGGATGTTTATTGCAATTAAATTACTAGATCATTTGATGCCGACTTTGAAGTATAAATATTCGGACATTTTCAAAAGCTAACCAGATTGAAGGTTAATCATGTACTTCGAAATTAGAACGGCACGCCCCCTCCAGCCAAGGACAGGTATGATTTACACCAAATACACCGAAGTGTCAGAACACAGGATAAGATTTCGAATACCTTTAGATACCATGTCAGAGGACACATTGACTAAAAATATACACATATTAAATTTTAGAAACTTTTTTACGCACACACACAATAAATGTTACCAGTATTAATAATTATAATATTAATGTAAATATAAATGTATTAAAGGTGAAGTGAAATTTTGATGCTTGAAAACAGGGTATTTAAAAATATTTAATTTAATGATCGTTATTTCTAAAATAGTCAACTTCGCAACAATTTTGTATAAAAAAAGTTTCATTTTTTTTACGAATAATTTTCAGTTTAATTAATATTTATGGACAAAATTCAAACGAATATTCGATTACAAATGAGGTCACCATACCATTAAACTATCCTCCATTTAATTCTGGAAAATGATATTCGCATGAAGTTGTTGCTGCTGCGGACATAGTCTTGAGTATGTAGAAGTCTTTAAACTGGTTAACAATTTGTTACACGAATCTGGTTTTTTTGCTTAGATCAGGAATACGAAACATAATCTTGCCACCACCTTGTCTTATAATACAACCTTCCGTTATTGACCGTTTTGCGTTATTATGATACGGCGACTTGAAGGTACTTGGATGTCCAGCGATCTCTAGTACATGTATGCTATCTAGTGACAAGATAGTGACAAGATGGCGGACCTCCATAAGTGCATTTTTTACACAGAAAATTCAATGTAGAAACTTAACCATTGAAAATATAATAAAACATCAAGCGGCAAAAGTGTTTCTTTTTATTTGAAGAATAACATATCAAATTTTCATTTTTTCTCGAAGTTTTCCTTTAAGTAATACAATGAATGAGGAGGGCTTTGTAGAGTTAATTAAATGCAAAAGGGGACGAGGTGGCCAAACATTGGGAGGATTTTTTGTTTACCTGATAGTGAAATATTCATGCATAAATAAATTTCTCATTCAGAAAAAAATGCTGTTAACAATTTATTTTTTTTTTATACAACTTTTTTACAAATAAACATGATAAATATAATACCGGTAATCAGTTGCAGTACAAATATCAGAGATGAAGTATAAAACATTTTTTTTACAAAATGCATAGGAGAACAAACAAGTACTAAGAGCATAACTCAAGCTTCTTGGTAGTTTATTTTGTGAAAATGCTGAGTGATTATAATTTGTGGACATTATAACATGGCTATTTATTTACAAAATCTATGCAACTTTTGATTTAAGTTTTTATGCCAAAATGAGCATGTACATGTAATATAACTCTTTGTGTGTTCATTTGTAAATATTTAGTTTCTATGCTGTATGCTCAACAGTTGAATGATTTTATTGAAATTGGTGCATATGGTCTTTATTTACTAGTGATAAAGGGCAAAATTGGTTCAGTGTAGTAACTTGAGTAAAAGTCGACTGATTTTTACGAAATTCAAATATAAATGTATAGAATGTTTGTTGTTTTTTTGTTTGTTTGTTTTAAAGGTGTTAAAAGCTACTTTCAGCAATTTTTCAGCTATATCATGGTGTCCAGTTTTCATTGGGGAGGAGTAACAGGAGAAACCCGGACCTTTGGTAAGAAAACTGGCAATTCTTGTCAATTGAAGACGAGCACACCCTACCCGCAGTGAGACTCAAACCAGCAACCTCAGTGTTGACAGACCATGTGATCTATAGTAGATGAACTACCTTAACCACTCGGCCACCAAGGTCCTTTTATTTCTAGAGGAAGTCCCCATTTGTAAGTGTATCCAATATAAATTTTGTATCCACCATGTTCCCCCAACATACATGTACATGGTTCAACATATTGTCATATTACGCTCTGCTGAATACGTGTATTTAGAAATGTGTTACTATTAGATGGATTATCGATAAAACCTGTGTAATTGTAAGGCAAAAGCAGCTCTACCTTCTTGTAAAATTGTATTAGAATCTGAACATTGATTTACTAGTACAAATTCTTGTACCTGAAATGTCTTTTTTGTTGGGTACATGCTTTTGTCCTTTTTTGACCCTTAGCACTTGACATGCTGTGCATGCTAATCAGGCTATGCCCCTAGTTTTAGCAAACACATGTTATATGATATATATTAGCTAGTTTACTTAAATAAATACATTTACAGATATTTTAAGAGCAACACATGAAATAATGGGAAAAAATAAATAAAAATGGATCATTTTTGCCATACTTTATCAATAAAATTACAGTTTTTTGGACCTGTTGAAAAATTTAGCACACGAACATGTGTACAAACATAAAGGTAAGAAAAATATTTTGTTAAAATTTTGGGACTTTGTATTTATAAGAAAGGGTTGAGTATAAAAAAAAAAAAAAACATCCATGGGTGATAAATTTTCCCGTACAGAGGCGTACTTTTTTTCAGTACTGTATTTAACTGGTCAAATTTGAAGTTGAGTAGCTACAATAATGTAGCTCCTTTTTTAATTTTTTAATGGACGGAGCTACAAAGAGGTCTCATTACTCGTAATGGAGCAAAAACACTTGAGAATTATACACTAGTATTTTTGTTCTCCGCTGTTCAGTTGACATTTCTACAATGTCTAATTAAATAATTTTAACACTTTTTCGTAATCATGGCATTGTTGACAAAATTCAAATTGTGGAGTGTAGAATTGTAGAATCGTATCCGTAAAAATTTGATCCCAGCTAATGCAATAAAGCCGAAAAAACTTGATCCGGATGAATATTTTACCAAATCGATTCAGAAATTACGCACTTCCGGAATTCAAATTTTGACAACAATGCCATGATTACGAATAAAGTGTAAAACTAACGAATTACATGTAGGTGTTTAGAAATATTGGTTAAACTTCAAAGACATTAAAAAGTATGTAGCAATTTAGGGAAACAGTTTAATAGCGTATTATATGCATAAAATCACTCCCGGCTTGCTCCATTACGAGTTATGGGACCTCTGTAGCTCCGTCCATTAAAAAAAAAAAGGAGCTACATTATTGTAGATCTAGAAGTTGAGATGTACAATTATATTTTTCATTTTAAAAATGCAAACTATATATATTATCTAATTGTTATTAATGAGATTATAATAATCTAACAACTGAAGAATATTTTTTTTTTGCTTTTATGATATGAACCCCATGTCCAGATTTTTTGATCGTTACTGATTACACATGTAAGAAATCTGACCCTACCGAAAAAACAAGCGCACGAACCTATGAATTTTTTTGTATATTTTAAAATATATATATGTATACTACATGTACATACAAAAAAGCTTGAAATGAAGCATCCTATTTATAATGAGTAATAGCAGCGAACATCCTTAATAATATATGTCATGATAGCAAAATGCGAGTGTTGACTGCAAAATGCGAGTGTTGTGATCCCTGATCTAGTAAATCTTACAAAATACATGTAGTAATGCAATGTGTAACATTATATTTTATCAATGAAATATGAATGCAATTAGTATTACAAACATAATTATAATAATCAAGGGAGATAATCACTATTATCAATAAACAAATATAACTCTAATATCCTGTCTGAAAAACTGGGTTTAAGCATGCATCCACATCCTACAAATATACGTCATTCATTTCAGGATAAAAGTACATGTAGTCAAGTTCAGGTCAATTCAGAACACTGTAGATGTGAAACTAGGTAAGTAATTCAAAATACTTAACTTAGTTAAGTTACCATAAGATAATTATTAATACTAAAATAGGCAAGTTTCCAGCAAGTAATACATCACAAAATAAAATATATAATGCATAATAATATACCCTGTCATAGTATATTGATAAAACTTTTTTGTCTCGCCTGCGATGAAAGTCGCTGGAGGCAAGACATATGTATGGGAATCCGGTTATGAAGTTTTTGGGTTATGACAGTTCCTCTGTAACCATGCATGGTAGGATGACAATATTTTGTATATAGGTTGCTGATGACTAGTGCATGACTGTCTGGTAGGTGTCACCTGACCTTGACCTCAATTTCACGGTCTAGCGACTACGTTAAAGTTTTTATATTAGGACAGTTCCTCTGTAACTATGCATGGTATGGTGACAATATTTGGTATACAGGCCGCTGCTGATAACTAATGCTTATGACGAAATTAATTTTCGTTACTGATGCGGAATGCAGGCGAGGCGTTTTTCTGTGTCCACACTTGTTTTTATATTATTGTGATTAACTAATTAAATACAAATAATATAAGTTATATCATGTATTTTATACCTTATGGCTTAAGAATCTTGTTATAAAATTACTTAAATAAATTTCATACATGTACATGTGAATATGGTATCAGGTCTGTTCACAGGGATCCTACTGGGAGGGTTCCCAGTGCTCGACCCACAGTGCAGCCCATTGCTTCCCCGAGTGGCGGATAGTAGACACCCTCTCATTGGGGGTTGTCAGGTCATATGGAAAGCCTGGTTGCTGACTGTAGTGGATTACGTGTTTGGAAAGTGCCACGCTCCTTGCACGATGAAGACCCCTTGTGTAGATTTCGAAAAAGAGTAGGCTTATAATAGCCACTACAAAAGGCTACATTCTGCACCCCTACCGTAAACTCCATGCATTTCCAGTGGCAGTCTAAACTGTGTTCCCTGCGTCACATCCCACTTCCTTTTTCCATTGATCGATGGTTTGTTCTTGTTCATTGCTTGCTGAACATTGAAGCAAACATCCAATCGATCGGGTATGTTCACCACAAATCCATTCCCCTACATAGCGAGTCTGTTCACCCTATTGATATATTACTGTATTATATTATTTGAAATTTGATTTTAAAATAATTGTTACAATAAGAAATTATAGTAAAAAGCAGCTTGTTTTGTAAGTGCTTTTTTAGATGACAAATAAAGACTGCTTACTACATAAATATTCGAGCTTATGCTCCTTTTTTGTAGATCCAAAATCTTAAATGTCAACACAGCACAAAATCAGAATGGTCAAGAAACCCGGAATCAACCAACAATGATCTGAGTTGTGTATTTTAGTATGAAGTATTAAACAAAACAAAACAAGTTTTTCTATAAAAGTGAAATAAATGAATATCACTTTGCAAAGTACTCCAACATCATTCTTATCGATTCTAGAAGAACTAGGAGAACATATGTAATATGTATAATATTCATTGTTATTACACCATGCACATCTGCCTGTGGACATTCAGAAATTTGAAATAAAAACATTCGGTGGAAATTGGAAATTTTGGAAGAACACTGGGGACAAACATTATAAATGTGATATATGTGGTAGAGGTTGTTAAGGTGACACACAGAAACACGTGAGGGTACACACAGATTTATAAAGGTACGAGGTACCTGTATGTTTAGCGTTTAGACAGAATCATTACATTGACACATAATAGATACACACTGTTGATAAACCCTTTAAATGGATATATGTGGTAACAGTAGTAGTGACAATCATAACTTACAAATAAACTTTAAGACCCACACTGGTGAAAAACCTTATAAATGTGATGTATGTGGTAACAGCTTTGGTCGGAAACACAGCCTAAATGTACACATTAAGACCCACACTGGTGATAAACCTTATAAATGTGATGTATGTGATAAAAGTTTTGGTCGGAAACACAGCCTAAATGTACACATGAGGACACATACCGGTGATAAAGGTTATAAATGTGATGTATGTGGTAAAAGCTTTGGTCGGATACACAGCTTAAATGTACACATGAGGACACACACTGGTGATAAACCTTATAAATGTAATGTATGTGGTAAAAGCTTTGGTCGGATACACAGCATAAATATACACATGAGGACACACACTGGTGATAAACCTTATAAATGTGATGTGTGTGTTAAAGGTTTTAGTCAGAATGAGGACTTGAAGAGACACACGAGGATACACACTGGTGATCAACCTTATAACTGTGATGTATGTGGTAAAAGCTTTGGTCGGAAACACAGCCTAAAAGTACACATGAGGACACACACTGGTGATAAACCTTATAAATGTGATGTATGTGGTAAAAGCTTTGGTCGGATACACCACATTAATATACACATGAGGACACACACTGGTGATAAACCTTATAAATGTGATGTGAGTGTTAAAGGTTTCAGTCAGAATGAGGACTTGCCGAGACACATGAGGATACACACTGGTGATCAACCTTATAAATGTGATGCATGTGGTAAAACGTTTAGTCATAATCATGAATTACAAAGTCACATGAAGGCACACACAGATGATAAATCTTATAACTGTAATGTATGTGGTAAAGATTTCATTCTGAACATAGATTGCATCGACACTTGAAGATACACATCGGTGATAAACTATGTAAATGTGGTGAATGTGATAAATGGTTTAGTCAGAGTTCTTACTTACAGAGACAGATGAGGACACACACCAGTGAAAAACCTTATAAATGTGACATATGTGATAAAGACTTTAGTCAAAAAATTATCTTACAACTGCACATGAGCACACACACGGGATAAACCTTATCAGTGTAATGTATGTGGTAAATGGTTTAAAGAAGCACAGAACGTGAAGGTCCACATGAGGATACACTCTGGTGAAAAACGGTTAACGTTATAAATGTGATGTGTGCGGTAAAGGGTTTACTCAGAATCATAATTTACAGAAACACATAAGGACGCGCAATGGATGTGATATATACGGTAAAGGTTGTAGTCAAAATTTAACAGAGACAAATGTGATGTACAGTGTATGTGGTAAATCTTAAGTCCGAACAATCACTTGTACACATGAGGACACTCTCGGTACCTGATATATGAGGTAAAGGATTCAGTCAGAAATCAGCACTTAACAGAGACATGTGGGCAATGGAAGGCTGTGTAATGGTACATGTAAATATGATTTGTGCAGTAAACGGTTTTAATTAGAATCTTTCACTGACCAATACCAATACGCTTGATGCTTCACTGGTGAAAAACCTTATAAATGTGATGTTTGTGGTGCAGGTTTTAGAAACATTCCTTTCAAATAAAATTGATGATTTTTGCCATTTTTGCCTCAAAATCTTGAAAATTATTAAAACTAAAGAAAAAGTTTGCATTGCCAATTGTTCTGATCTATGAGAGCTACAAAAATGGCTTTAGGGTCAAGATTGTCTGATTAACCGTTTAAGAGTTATTCCCTTGAACTGTTATTTTAATCGGTTTTAATTGATTTTTAAAAATCTTCTCCTCTGAAATCACTGAAAGTACTTCCTTGAAACTTTGTACACATCATCCGTCAAGTTTGCACAAACCATGGCCACAGATTAATCAACATGGCCGCAATGGCTAAAAATAGAACGGGGGAGGGGTCAAAATACAGTTTTTGGCTTATAGTTCAAAAAGTATAACAGATACAGGAAAACCGAAGATACTTGCCTTCATCAGCATCGAAAGCTCTATGAAACACTCCATTGGGTCGAAGTTTTATGTAGGAGTTATTGCCCTTTAATTGTTGAAATTTATTATTTTTGACATTTTTCCTCAAAATTATTAGAACTAGAGAAAAAGGTCGCATTGCTTAATTGTTCTGCTCTATGAGGGCTACAAAAATGACCTTAGGGTCAAGATTGTCTAATGAACCGTTTATGAATTATTCTCCTTGAACAATTTTTTTAATGAATTTAAATTGATTTTAACAAATCTTCTCTTTAACCAATGAAACAATCTAATTAAAATTATATCTTCACTTGGCTCCCCCTTTTTGCTATTGTCGCAGTGAAGATCTAACAACATTCCATTACAGGTCATCTCAGATTGAACTTCTGTATTGACCAATCAAAAACTGTCTTCCCTAGCTAACCTTTAATGTTGGGGAATCCCTTGTCATTGTTCGGAATCTCTCTGGCATTTTTGTACCATTTTCATAAATAAACCCAAAGTTAAGATAAAAGCTTATGTTTGATTGGTTAATTTTTTTTGGGGAATACCCAATTTTTTCATTGGATAATATTTATATCAAAAGTTCAATTTGAGATGACCTGTAATGGGATGTTGTTAGATCTTCAGAGCGACAATAACAAAAAGGGGGAGCTAGTGAAAGATTTAATTTTAATTAGATTGCCAATGAAAGGACTGCTTTGAAACATTGCACACATCATCTTTAGGATGTCCTCTGTTATGACGCAAATCCGCCCTTTTTTTTTGTTCCAAATATAAGGGACGAATCCCGTCATACTCTTCGATCGGCTTACATTTTCCTCGATGTTATTTAGATAGATTGTGGGGTATAGCTTGGAGCAAGAGGTACGTTCTATAAACGAAAATTGAAATGGATGAACACACAGAGGTTTCAACATTGGAGTCCTTTATTAAATACCAATTTTTCATACAATAAATTTTGACCAAAGTATAACATATTTGTATCAGAAATATTAACCATTAAATTACTATTTGTGTTTTCCTATAAATTTTAATTCCTTTTAATTTCTTTATTTTATTCATTTTAAATTTATACATATTTTTATATTTACCAAATACAGCTGAAATATTAGTTAACTTCAATAAATAAATTTTTAATAATTTGAATTTTTTGTCTTGCTTGCGACGATAGTCGCAGGAGGCGAGACATATGTATGGGAATCCGGCGGCGGCGGCGTAAACACTTGGACATCTTGCTTCATATCTTTGTAAGCCCAAGCCCTAGGTCCATCAAATTTGGTCCTGAGGTAGCTTATGATGAGTACTTGCCAGTCAGTCACCTGTCACCTGACCTTGACCTCAATTTCACGGTCCAGCGACTACGTTGAAGTTTTTGGGTTACGGCAGCTCCTCTGTAACCACGCATGGTAGGATGACAATATTTGGTACATACAGTAGGTTGCTGATGACTAGTACATGACTGTCTGGTAGGTGTCACCTGACCTTGACCTCAATTTCACGGTCAAGCGACTACGTTAAAGTTTTTGGGTTACGGCAGTTCTCTGTAACCACGCATGGTAGGATGACAATATTTGGTATATAGGTTGCTGATGACTAGTACCTTGACCTCAATTTCATGGTCCAGCGACAATGTTAAAGTTTTTGGGTTACGGCAGTTCCTCTGTAACCACGCATGGTAGGATGACAATATTTGGTATATAGGTTGCTGATGACTAGTACATGACTGTCTGGTAGGTGTCACCTGACCTTGACCTCAATTTCACGGTCCAGCGACTACGTTAAAGTTTTTGTGTTACGGCAGTTCCTCTGTAACCATGCATGGTAGGATAACAATATTTGGTATATAGGTTGCTGATGACTAGTACATGACTGTCTGGTAGGTGTCACCTGACATTGACCTGAATTTCATGGTCCAGCAACTACGTTAGTTTTTGGGTTACGGCAGTTCCTCTGTAACCACGCATGGTAGGATGACAATATTTGGTATATAGGTTGCTGATGACTAGTGCAAGACTGTCTGGTAGGTGTCACCTGACCTTGACCTCAATTTCACGGTCCAGCGACTACGTTAAAGTTTTTGGGTTATGACAGTTCCTCTGTAACCACGCATGGTAGGATGACAATATTTGGTATATAGGTTGCTGATGACTAGTACTTGACTGTCTGGTAGGTGTCACCTGACCTCTATTTCACGGTCCAGCGACTATTTTAAAGTTTTTAAATTAGGGCACTTCCTCTGTAACCATGCATGGTAGGATGAAAGTATTTGGTATATAGATTGCTAATGATTAGTACATGACTGTCTGGTAGGTTTCAACTGACCATGACCTCAATTTTATGGTCCAGTGACTACGTTAAAGTTTTACGATTATGTCCGTTTCTCTGTAACCATGCATTGTATATTTTAAATGTATAACAATTTAATGCTATTTACGTAATGCTTATGACGTAATTTTTTTCGTTACTGATGCGGAATTCAGGCAAGACATCTTTCTGTGTCCACACTTGTGTTTTATCCCAATTTTCTTAGAAATTATGTTTTTAATTTAATGATTGAATTAAAGTTGGAAGTAAATGATTTAATATATATTATATTTAAAGTAAAATGAAATGTACTCACCTATAAATGAAAATTAAAATGGATGAACACACAGAGGTTTCAACAGTGGAGTCCATAGAAAATCGCCCAACGCTCCTTGTTTTATAGTGCCGAGCGAGTCTCTCTAGTCTCCCGACTGTTGACCATCTCTGGGCATCCATTCCGTGAAGGTTAGGTTCTGCATGTCTGGCGAAATTGAAACTTTACCTAATATTCCAAAATATTGTTGCTATTAATTTTGAATTTTCTTTCCAATTTAATTATTGTTTTATATAATATTTAAATACATACAAATTTGTTTTAATTATAACATAATTTTAGCAATTATTTACTTCTTCATAATTAATTAGCTACTGCTTATGTAAGATATTTCTCATGAATTATGCATTAACGTGTTTCACTGACATAATGATTCTGTGTTTCTTTTGAATCTGATTGGTTGTTTGGAGGAATATTGAATTTTGGTTCAAGTCCAAATGTGTCGTAAAAATATCCGGAGAAGTTTGTTCCAGTTTCAAGACAGTTCTTGTAACTTAATTTGGTGCTTGTATTTTTCCTAAAAAGTTCTTTGAAGTTTCATTTGTCTGATGACATACATCAAGATTTAATACATCCATGAAAATTATAGTTGGAAATGCTTTTGAAGTTTTGCATGTTGATTACTAAACATAACTGGATGATTGCTTATAATTGCTATTAACTTGTCTTTTTGTTTGGATGAATGCCTATTATTTATCATTCTATTTTATCATTAAAATGAATTGTCATTTATTGCTTTTTGTCTCTCAAGGCAAGATTGATGACTATTTTGATATTATTACAAAAATTACTTAAAATGACATCACAACACCTCTACCAAAATTGTGCAAATCATGACAGCTGACTACCTACATAGCTACGTTGGCTTAAAATAGAAAGGGATGGGTGGGGGGGGGGTTAAGAGAGTTTTTGGCTGATAGTTAAAAAAGTATAACAGGTACAGCAAATTTGAAGTGAACCTCCCTCCTAAGCATCAAAAGCTCCTCCTTATAGGAGTTATTTTCCTTTAAAGGTCAAAATTAATGATTTTTGCAGAAGTGTTGGGCAATTCCTTATAAAGTACAAAAGCTGGATACAAAAGGGTTTCAGGTTCAGGTGAGCGATACAGGCTCCTGGGAGCCTCTAGTTAAATACTCAATGACAAATGGACAGACAAGGGTATTCTAGTATTCTTATGCGTAGTTCCTCTTTACATTTATAAATAAATTGACACAGTTTATTATAAAGCTACTATATTCACATTCAATTTTTTGTCTCGCCTGCGACGAAAGTCGCTGGAGGCGAGACATATGTATGGGAATCCGGCGGCGGCGGCGGTGTAAACACTTGACATCTTGCTTCATATATTTGTAAGCCCAAGCCCTAGGTTCATCAAATTTGGTCCAGAGGTAGCTTATGATGAGTACTTGCCAGTCAGTCACCTGTCACCTGACCTTAACCTCAATTTCACGGTCCAGTGACTACGTTAAAGTTTTTGGGTTACGACAGTTCCTCTGTAACTACGCATGGTAGGATGACAATATTTGGTGTATAGGTTGCTGATGACTAGTACATGACTGTCTGGTAGGTGTCACCTGACCTTGTTTCACGGTCCAGCGACTACGTTAAAGTTTTTGGGTTACGACAGTTCCTCTGTAACTACGCATGGTAGGATGACAATATTTGGTGTATAGGTTGCTGATGACTAGTACATGACCGTCTGGTAGGTGTCACCTGACCTTGACCTCAATTTCACGGTCCAGCGACTACGTTAAAGTTTTTGGGTTATGACAGTTCCTCTGTAACCACGCATGGTAGGATGACAATATTTGGTATATAGGTTGCTGATGACTAGTACTTGACTGTCTGGTAGGTGTCACCTGACCTTGACCTCAATTTCACGGTCCAGTGACTACGTTAAAGTTTTTGGGTTACGACAGTTCCTCTGTAACTACGCATGGTAGGATGACAATATTTGGAGTATAGGTTGCTGATGACTATGATGACTAATACATGACTGTCTGATAGGTGTCACCTGACCTTGACCTCAATTTCACGGTTAAAGTTTTTGGGTTACGACAGTTCCTCTGTAACTACGCATGGTAAGATGACAATATTTGGTGTATAGGTTGCTGAAGACTAGTACATGACTGTCTGGTAGGTGTCACCTGACTTTGACCTCAATTTCACGGTCCAGTGACTACGTTAAAGTTTTTGGGTTACGACAGTTCCTCTGTAACTACGCATGGTAGGATGGCAATATTAAGTATATAGGTTGCTGATGAATAGTACATGACTGTCTGGTAGGTTCCACCTGACCTTGACCTCAATTTCACGGTCCAGCGACTACGTTAAAGTTTTTGGGTTACGTCTGTTCCCCTGTAACTATGCATGGTATGGTGACAATATTTCGTATACAGGTCGCTGCTGATATTTAATGCTATTCACGTAATGCTTATGACGAAATTTATTTTCGTTACTGATGCGGAATGCAGGCGAGACGTTTTTCTGTGTCCACACTTATGTAATTGATGCATGCAAATATAAATACACTTGATATACTCTACAGACAATACGAGTTAATTTGAGTTTACAGTTTTAACAAAAAATAACAAATATTGGTAATAATTTTTTTGTGACCTTGTTACCTGTACTTTATTTTGTCCAATTTGTTCACCCAACAAATCTTCCAAACCTTTTATGTCATTCCTTTCAAATGACAATATGCCAAACCACTAGCAGCAATAGTATTTGCAGTTCTCTAGAAATAGATTTGCAATTAATAAAACATTTCAGACTAGGTAAATTTCTTTTGGTCTCTTTAGAAATTTCATATTTCTCATGAACATGGTATGGTATACAGAAAAATAAACTTCTTTTATAGCTCTATCATGAACATTTGTTTTTGTGACAAGTTTTTGATAATGCTTATACATCAAATAGGACATTGTGTGCATTATAGGTTTCATTAATAAGATTAAGGTCAGTGTGAGCTATTCTCATCACTTGGCGTCCGTCGTTGGCCGTGAACTGTTCACATTTCAATCTTCTTCTCCAAAACTACTTGACCAATAATTGGAACCAAACTTGGCAGGAATGTTTATTTGGTGGTTCTTAACCGTTATTAATGCAAAACGTGTCCCAATTAGGGATAACAGCATACATTACACAGTAAACACACAAATATGAGACATACATGATACAACATGAAAATTAACAGATCTATGATATATATACATTATAGATTATCCTCTCTCTTCAGTTCTAATGACTGTATTATAAAAGAATAAACTATGGAGATTTGATCAGGTGTTGATGGATTTAATAGTCATTTCAGTTTATTTATTTCATTTAAAGATTCAAAATTAAAGTCTTTAATGTTTAATTTTTTAAACATGATATTTCGTAGTGCTTGGTTTTTATCGCATTGAAAAAAGAAATGATTTTCATCTTCTACTTTATTACAATAGGTACATAACCTCTTATCCCTTGGTATTTTATTAAATCTTCCGACTTCAAATTGAAGTTTGTGGTCAGATATTCTAAATTTTGTGAAAGTTTGTCTGTATTTGAAATTAAGATGGGAGAGATAATATTCTTCCTCAGTGTCATTTTTCAAGTATTTATATAAATAGGCCTTAGTTCTCTCTCATTTATTTATCTTATTAAGGGTGATATCTATATTAAATTTAATTACATTAGTTTTAATATCATTGACATTCGTAAGTCTGCTACAAATTTTGGAATTGGTACAATTAGTGAAATCTTCTAAATCTATATGAATATCTTTAGTCGCAGTTTTGGCATATGCATACCATGTATAAGTTCCTTCTGTATCTAAATGTTTTGTTAACTCAAAAGCTTCCTTAAGTAAAGGATTAAGATCGTGATAATTAAATCTTGCTAGGTATTTTAAGGTTTGAATGTTTATAAAGCATTCTAACAGATTTCTATTTAGTTCAGCTCTGTTGACAACATTTGTTGAACATCTTTTTGTTCCTAATGTACTTTTCCAGAAGAGTAAATGAACTTTTTCTGAGTGTTTTATCAATAAAGTTAAATATATCCATATCTTTGTTCTGTTTACTAACACGTTCTTTTGCTCTATAATACTTTAGATGTATCCATATAATAAATTATATTTCAAAGATTTCCGTGAGATATAATAATGCACTGACCTTCAATTCAATTAAAACTGAAAGCTCTTAAAAGCAGATCTATCAAAAATAAAAATAAACAACTGGTCAAACCGGTTATAATATCCACTGCGCATGCTACTAAAGTATTGTTAAACCTAACGAACTGACCTTAAATGACTTTCAATTCAGCTCGCTTAGGAATCGGACGCATTTTTCACTTTACATGGTCAGTATTTAATTTGTTTTTTTGTAAAGTTCTTGAGCCATGGCTCACTCTTATGGTTCAGTAGATGATACAACTATTTTAGTAGACAACCGTAGGGTTGCGCAGAGTGAAACTACCCCCGCATTGGCGGACGGTAGTAATTCAGTAGTCGGGTTGGTGGACCCTTCAGAAGATAACAGTAGAGATGATGCTTTATCTGTTTTTGATGCTTCGGAAGTATTTACGGCCCAACGCTGGTCGGAGGAACCTGGTACAAGTTCGGGTAAGAAGCGCAAAAACCCCAGCAAACGTACTTCCCCAGCTAAACGTAAGCGGGATAGTAGTTCTAGTTCTAGCTCTAGTAGCTCTAGTTCAAGTAGCTCCAGCTCTAGTTCTGAGTCGAGCGATAGTTCGTCTGACTCGTCGTCCGATTCTGAAACTAAGAAACCCTTCAAACCTAAATTAAAAAAGAAAAAAGTAGTTAGTACTAAGGTTTCTAAGCATATTGTTAAGTATATCTCTAAATATGCTTTTAGTGGTATGAAAAAACAGGTTCGCCAAGAAGTTAGTTCAAGTTGGCCCATTCCCGAGTCTAAAAAGTTGAAATCTTTGACTGTTGATCGTTTTTTTCGTAAGAACTATTTCCATGGAAATAAATGGAACGGGAAATTAGAAAAGTCCAAGATAAATGGACAACTCAGGATCCTTGATGCTTTAGGGCCCCTTTCTGTTCTTTGGACTGAGGCCGAAAAGATTCAGAGTAAGAAACAGGGCGTGGATCCCTCTGATGTTATTCAGTTAGTGCAAAGGGCGATTGTATTTTTAGGTAACGCTCATTATGTCTATAACACAGAAAGAAGGAAAAGTATAATGGCAAAGTGTATGCCGGAGAATATGGATCTTCTGACTGACAAACAGGGTGTAAAAGCTCTTTCTAAAAGTAAAGGTGACCTTTTTGGCAAGGCCTTTTTGAAACTAGTAGCTAAAGATAGCAAGGATAACAAAGAGTTAAAGGCGCTTCTGGTTCCTTCTAAATCAACCCTTTTTAAACGCCGTCCATTGCAAGGTTCTTCTGCTAAATTTAATAACCCATCTGGTAACCAGTTTTTTCAGGGCAGGCTCTCGAACAACCTCCAGTTTGGGAGCCAGAGTCCTGCCCCAGGACACCAAGGGAGGAACTTTGCTCCAAAGAATCCCCAGTTCAAGAAGCCCTACACACAGAATGCAGGCAGGGGACAGAATACAAACAGTTACAAGAAGCCCCAACAGTAGATTTGCAGGTAAGCCTACCCCGTGCTCAAAGCTTGGAAAATGTGTTTCCTTTTCCGATAAAGTCACTGTTTTCAAATCTCCCTGTAGGGGGGAGGTTGGCGAGGTTTGTAGAAAATTGGTCAACTTTGACGAAAGACCCTTGGGTTCTAGAAACGATTCAGGGAATAAAGCTAGACTTTTTTGCTACTCCTTTTCAGGAAAAATTTCCAAATCCACCTTTTTTGAAACAAGTAGAACAACAAATGATAGACAAGGAGGTTATGAATTTAGTTCAAAAGAACGCAGTGTGTCCTGCAGACTCGATAGAGGGCTCTTTCATAAGCAATATCTTCTTGGTCCAAAAGAAGGGGGGTGGGCAAAGGCCCGTTATAAATCTCAGGAGTTTAAGCAAATTTCTCAAATACGAGCACTTCAAAATGGAGGGGATTCATCTTTTGAAAGATCTCTTATTGCACAAAGACTGGATGGTAAAGTTAGATTTAAAAGATGCCTATCTGACTTGTCCGATTCCCAAAGACCACCAAAAAGATTGCAGGGATAAAGAAAATTTGTCTAGATCTTTTGTCGGATCAGTTGATAACTGTACGAAAATTAGCTCAATTAATTGGGAAATTGACGGCGACGAATCAGGCCGTAATGTCTGCCCCCCTTCATTACCGTCATTTACAAATTTTAAAAACCCAAGGTTTACATTCCGGGGGGAGTAACGATCACAAAATACGTCTAGACGGGAACGGGAAAACTCTATTGAAATCGATGCCCCATGTAATAATGCAATCAGATGCCAGCCTTTTGGGTTGGGGAGCTGTGAATCAGAAGTTGAAAATAGGGGGGTTATGGACCCAGGAAGAAAAAACTGCCCATATCAATCTCCTCGAGTTGAAAGCAGTAACTTGCGCAGTACAATCGTTTCTGAAAGACGAGAAGAACATGCATGTAATAGTTCAGTTGGACAACAAAACGGCGGTCGCGTATGTGAACAAAATGGGGGGCACTGTCTCAAGACAATTGTTAGAACAGGCGACCATTCTTTGGAATTGGTGTCTGGAAAAGAACATAGTTGTGACAGCGGAATTCCTCCCGGGGGTCCAAAATGTTCAAGCGGATTGGGAATCGAGACATTTTTCGGACAAAACGAGTTGGCAACTGAATCCCCAGATTTTCAAGTGTCTGATGACAGTCCTGGGCCCTTGCAATGTAGATTTGTTTGCGGACAGGACAAACAATCAGATGAAGAGGTACTACAGTTGGAAACCCGACCCAGGTGCCGAATTTTTCGATGCCTTAATTCAAAATTGGACACTAGTTCAGGGTTATGCGTTTCCTCCCTTTTGTTTAGTAGGACCTTGTCTAGCGAAGGTGAGGGAAGAACAATCAGAGATAGTTTTGGTAACACCAACATGGCAAACTCAACCATGGTTTCCACTGTTACTGCAAATGTCGGTTTCACTGCCAGTTCTGTTGCCAATGAACAGGAAAACTCTCCTGTCTCCCAGAGGGGAAGTGCACCCGCTTCTTCAGAACAATACGCTACAGTTAGCCGCGTGGAGGGTCTCGGGAGATCTTACCAAGCAATGGGCCTTTCACAACAAGTTAGAACCATTTTGCTTAGCTCCTGGAAATCAGGTACATCCAGCACTTACGATAGTGCCTGGAAGAAATGGGATAGCTGGTGTGTGGAACGGGAAATTAATCCCTTTTCAGCCCCTTTGGTCGCTATCTTAGATTTTTTAGCATGGATGCATTTTAAAGGTTATGGTTACAGAACTATAAATGTTCATAGGTCGGCTATTTCTTCTGTTTTGCCGTATATAGAAGGACTGCCAGTTGGTCAATTGCCCCTTGTTAAGCAGTTACTTAAAGGTATCTTGAAGTCTAATCCTCCTCTTCCTAGATATCAAATAACATGGGATATTGATATGGTTTTAAAGTATTTGCTTAGTCTTCCAATGAAGAAAAATCTTAAGGATAGGTTTTTAGGGAAGAAATTGGCTATTTTGTTAGCTTTGGCAGCCCCTAAACGTGTGTCCGAAATTTCACGCTTAGATCGTCGTTTTATGACTAAGAAGAACGACTGTGTAATTTTTCAGCTACCAGGTTTATCTAAAACCCAGAAAGATTCAGCTAGTAGACAAGTCGTTTACAAGAAATTTAACAAGAAAAAGATTTGTGTTGTTTCCTGTTTAAATGAGTATGAAAAAAGAACATCTCTTTTAAGACCAGATAATTTGTCTGAACCAGATCCACTTTTAAGGTCTAGCAAAAAACCGTTTAAAGGTCTTTCACCCCAAACAATAAGTAAATGGTTGAAGGGGATAATGTCTGAGGCAGGCATTGATGTTGAAGCTTTTAAAGCTCATTCCTGTCGCATGGCATCAGTGAGCAAAGCTGCTGTCGCTGGTGTTTCTATGCAAGAAATTCTTGATATGGGAGACTGGTCTAACGCATCTACTTTCAAAAAATTTTATTTCAGACCTGAAGTAGTCAGCAGTTTTTCTGATAAAGTATTAGAATTGGTAGGTTGACGGCTTTAAACATGCATTATTATATCTCACGAAAATCTTTGAAATATAATTGAAGATTTTGTGAGGGCGCGAAGCGCCCGAAATGAAATATAGATTATATGATAAGATTGAAGTGAGATATAATAATGCATTTCCCAGCCCAACCCTCCCTTTTTTAACTTTTTCTTTCCTGCTTGAATAAGATTTGTTATTATTTTTGGTCATATTATGTGTAACAGTGGTGTTCCCTCTTAATTTTGTTAAATTTAATTTAATACAGAATATTGTCAACAATTAAGAAATTTGATTTTTAATTTAATATTTTGCATGTTTTTAGTTAACATGTTTATTTCATGTTTTGTCAAAACAGATGTTTACCTTAATTAGTTTTTGCTAATTAAATTATTTGCTTGTGTTAATTAGAATAGGTGACATATTTTACATAGCTTTTTTCATTCTTTGATCAATTAAATGGACAGGTGTAAATCAATTAAGATTTTGGCATTTAACAGTCAAAATTACTTCTACTCAATTATTGTGAATATTACTTGACATTTTGAGGTTTTGACCATAAATAGTCTGAAAAAATTTGGAATTAGGCAGAAGTAACCCCAGACATCAAACCGACAACAACTCAAAAGAACAGATTTGAATACCAAGACGAACCTATAGGAGAAACCTGTACCTGTTTCAATAAAACCAGATTCGGTATCAAGATTGCTAACCAATCCGCCACATACCTGGGACTGAGACATCAAAGGACAGATATTTACAGCTCGCCGGTTGCGTCATTCAAAGCTGTTTACAAAACATTTTGGACATTCATATTGTACTCTTGTGAAACTTGGGACATCAGTGAAATTCACCAGTGCTCTTGAACTATTCATGGACATTACATCCGATTAATTAGTGCATTGTGTTTCATTTGTTTGGCTTTATTTATATTGTTAAATAAATTTGTTAAAAACTTTAATTTGTAGTAGCTTTGCCACTAATCAAGTAAGTCTGTCTGAACACAATCCCTTTGTATGTTGCCGAGGGTCAAGCATGCAAGAGTTAATTCCCCTTGCATAACTCATGCACCCCATTGTCTCTTGGTGACAGATTTTGGTGGAGAACCCGGGCACTGTGTTCAACAACAACAGCATTGATAGTGACATCGTTAGTTACAAATTAAAGTCAAAATTCTAAATTTGTTAAGTTTAAGGACTTAGGCTAAGTTTCTGGCAGCTCCAGTTCCAGTACTTGAAGATACAAAGATAAGTACAATTATTATTTAATGAGTACTTAGTGAAATTAGTAAGCAACATAACTTGGCAGGATTTTTTTTTTCATTACTTCCTAGGTATTTAAGGAAACCTTTGCAATGAGATAATTTTTTTTTCCATGGCATCAGTTCGCAAGTCATGTTCACATATTAATATCATTGTCTCCTTTATACATTTTTCCCACTGTGACCCCACTTTTCAATTATTTTAGTGCCACTGACCATATTTACAAGGAATGGCCCCTAGTAAATTCAGGAAAGGATGGTGTTGCGGAAAACGAAGATGTGCTGCCTTGTCACCCATTACAGATCGACCACCTGACTGCACATTTACTACACAGATGACGAGAAACTTCATTGTATTACAGATTGAGGACACTACAGAAAAATGCTTAATAGACAGTGGCGCTTCCTTCAGCTGCATAAGCAGACATGTGCTAAGAAAGATCAAACCAGATGCTGAGATTCAACAATCATCATTATTTAGTGCTGTAGGTGTATGTGGAGAAGTACATTCCATTCTTGGAGAAACAATTCTAAAATTAACTTTTGGGA
This sequence comes from Limnoperna fortunei, assembly GCA_944474755.1. Taxonomy (NCBI): domain Eukaryota; kingdom Metazoa; phylum Mollusca; class Bivalvia; order Mytilida; family Modiolidae; genus Limnoperna; species Limnoperna fortunei. The sequence goes on from OX104119.1 coordinate 50,089,465, forward strand.
ATTTTAACATTCTGCAAAAATTCAGGATCTTTGAAACAATACATGCAAAAATAATTTTAGGACTAGATTTTCTAATGGACCACCAAGCGCAAACTGATTTTGGCAAAATGACCAGCACTATACAGGAAACTGAAACTACAGATTCAGATTTGGTGGCATTACATTCCGTATCGATTCCAGCTGTCAAGGACATAAGTGAGCCAATGGCTATCGCTACAACATTCTCAGATGTTGAAATACCTGCCAATAGTGAAATGTTACTACCGTTACACATCGGAAGATTCAAGCATGGGACATCAGTGCTTCTGGAGCCTAAAGTCAATTTGGCTAAATTATTTCATGTAGCAGGCTGTAAGACTGTGTCAAGTGTCAACCGAGGATTAGTGACTTATCGGATAATGAACCCCACCAACCATTCTATAGTGCTACCAAGAAGAACAAAAATTGCAAAAGCCATTCCAGTATTATCAGACAATATCCATTCTTTTGTAGAAAATAAGGAAGTGCATATCAACAATATTTCAGTCAGTGATTCTACTATTTCGGACTTAGATTTAAATTTTGGCAGTGAACTTTCGGAAACTCAAAAGCAACAACTACAAAACTTTTTGTGTCAAAACAGGGATATTTTTGCGAAGGATTTAAGTGAATTAAAACAAACAGATATGCATTATCATACAATTCATACTGGGAATGCCACACCGGTAAGTGTTGCGCCATATTCACAAAATCCAAAGATGCGTGCCATTCTGGATGAAGAATTGAAAACTATGGAAAAGTATGGTATCATTGAGGAATCAACATCGCCTTGGCACAGCCCAGTAGTATTGGTAAAGAAAAAGGATGATTCATACCGCTTCTGTGTTGATTATCGCAAACTTAATAAAGTCACAGAACCGATGTCTTTTCCAATCCCGAAAATGACAGATGTAGTGGATACTTTGGCCGATTCTAAAGCAGAAATCTTCAGTACACTCGATCTCCGTTCCGGATTCTGGCAAGTACCACTAGATCCATCTACCAAGCATAAAAGTGCTTTCATCACACATCGAGGTGTATTCGAATTCAATCGGTTAGCTTTTGGTATGATGAATTCGCCCATGACATTCCAATGCCTTATGACAAAGGTGCTAAAAGATCTAAATTTCAAAGTAGCATTAGTTTATATAGATGACATATTAATCTATTCCAAATCTTTTGAGGAACATTTGAAGCATTTACAATTGGTGTTTGAAAACCTCCGTGCTGCTAATCTTAAACTCAATCCAGAAAAGTGCAAATTTGGAACAAAAACTGTAAAATATTTAGGTCATATCATTTCAAAAGATGGAATTAGAGTAAATCCAGAAAATGTTAACAAAATTCAGAACTTTGCACCACCGAAAAATGTCAAACAACTAAAAAGTTTTTTGGGAACTGCCAATTTCTATCGTAAATTTGTTAAGGATTATGCAAAAATCGCATCACCACTAACTGTGTTATTGAAAAAGGATACCAAGTTTAAATGGACCACAGACTGTCAGAAGGCCTTAGAAACTCTGAAAGAACGATTAACAACTGCTCCCATACTTGCTTTTCCTAGAATGGACCAACCATTTGTTTTGTCAACAGATGCATCAGATCATTCAATTGGATATATACTTAGTCACGTTCAGGACAATCGTGAACATGTTATTGCATATGGAGGTAGAACATTAGGGGGATCCGAATTGAAATGGCATATTACCGATAAGGAAGCGTTGGCACTTGTAGAAGCCATTCAAAATTACAAACATTATTTATCAAATCAAGAATTCACAGTGTTTACAGATAATGTTTCAGTTAAATATCTTCAAAAAATAAGAGATTGTAATGGACGCTTAGGAAGATGGAGTCTTCTGCTTCAGGCTTATCAATTCAAAATCCAGCATCGATCCGGAGATAGAAACCCTGCAGACTCTTTATCAAGGCAGATACACCAGAATACTGAACCAGAACATTCAAGTGAGTTATCAGATTATTTATATTCAGTTCATAACAACCAGGAATACACAGAAGTGACCTTTGTTTATCACGGAGAAAATATAGACTCAGTTCTATCAAATGTCAGTAACATTCAGGAAATTTATAGCAGGGACTTAACCAATTTAGCAAGGGAACAACAGAAATGTAGTGATTTCATGGACATCATTAAGTACAAGCAGTCTGGACAAGTACCTGAAGACGCAGTGAAAGCAAGAACTATCGTAGCAGAATCGTACAACTATGAGTTAGAAGATGATATTCTCAAGCACTTCTACTCCAAACGTTGTAAACGAGTTCCGAAAAACGAAAGACTTGTAAAACAAATTGCTGTACCCAAGGTCTTCCGGGATGAACTACTCAAGTCCTATCATGACTGTGTTGCTGGTGGTGGACATCAAGGTTTTGAGAGAACATATGCTGCACTCAGAAACAAATACTTTTGGCCATCCATGTATAGTGACATCAATACATATGTGAAAACGTGCGAGACATGCCAACAATCAAAGCGAGCATTCAATGCAAGACCTCCGCCATTGCAACCGCAAACCACAAATGACATATTTCAAAGATGGCATATAGATATACTCAGTGGATTACCAACTACAAAGGACAAGTACAAACACATCTTGTTGATTGTGGATAGTTATTCAAAATGGTGCGAGGCCTTTCCACTTAGGACTCAAGAATCCACCGAAGTTGCCGAAGTGCTATATCGAGAAATTATCACTCGCTATGGAGCACCTCGGTACCTGATATCCGATCGGGGTAAGACATTTGTGTCAAATTTAATGAAGGCTTTGTCAGAATTGTTTAACATCAAGCGTTATCTTACCAGTTCCTATCATCCTCAAACAAATGGATCAGTCGAACGTATGAACTCAGTTCTTCTACAGGCATTCCGAGCATATACTAAAGACATGCAAGATGACTGGATACGTTGTTTACCTGGAATACTCATGGCATACCGAGCAACACCAGCAACACAATCAACTGACTTTTCACCATTTTTTCTTATGACAGGCCGTGAGATGACTCTTCCAATTGATACGGCATTGGTGCCAAAAGATCATCTGGCACAGGACCACAAAATATTTTTGGCAAGAATACTTCAAAATTTGGAAACAACTAGAACAATAGCCGCTAAGAACATCGAGCAGGCTCAGCAAAAATACAAACAAAACTATGATAAGAGAACCAAGGAACCATCATTTAATCTTGGAGAACGTGTTTGGCTTTACTGCACAAAGGTACCTGTAGGTAAAGCACCCAAATTACATCGAAAATGGATAGGCCCATATTACATCCTTCAATTTGGACCAAATCATACTTACAAGATAAGGAATTGTGCAACAAACAAGGATGTCAAATCAATGGTAAATGCACAGAGACTGAAACATTATTTTGATCCAGATGATAGACCAACAAACATTCCAGAAGAATTAAGAAATGATAGTAATGAATATAACCCAGAACTGGTAGTTGATGATCCTCAGCAAGAAGATCAACCAGAGGAAAATAATCAAGAACAACAAGCTGCTGCAAATGATACTCAAGTAATTACACAAATGGATATAGATCAATCTACACAAACCCAAAACATCAGAGATTTAGACAAACAGTGCAAAGAATGTGGTAAATTAACATGTAGACCTTTTCAAGAAGATGAAATAGAAGCAATCATATCTTCTTCAAGACAAAATGGGAAAATGTGCTATCGAGTCAAATTCAATGACAAATCAAGAAAAAATGATTGGTACTTCGGATGCCAAATACCTTCAAAACTTACTCGCGAGTATCATGTCACACGTACCGCAAAAGGTAGAAAGAGAAAACGAAAATTACAAAAACACAAATTTTTTAAAGAAAAGAACGATACTGGTACAGATTCTCTTAATTTTATGATTACGAAGGAAACATCGGATAATGCATCACAAACATTGCCGGAAACATCTGAAAGTGACAGTCAGACAACCATTACTTCATTTGATTCTAAGGAACAATTGTTGGGACTCAGATTTTTTCATGACAAAGCTTACTTTTTGATTGAACAACATGGAACAAGTGAATGGAAACCAATGACTATGGCTAAATATCATGCTTCAAGATTCATATTCAGCTTTCGTGAGGCTCGCAGACTGGAAAAAATCAAACAAAATAAGGCATGGTGTCAACACAAGAAACAATATGGCAACAAGAAACCCTTTATTGAACTTTCTCCAACGCAAGATGGCATCTATGAAGTCAGATTTAAAGATGACCAGGATCAATACTTAGTTGGCTTCCAAAACAAGAACATTCCCCCTGAATGGGTATCATTTAATGAATTATCTAATGGGGCCATGTTATTTTTTCTCAACAAATTAGAGAACCAGTTTGACAATGACATTAGTCCGGATCAATAACTACTATTGTACGTATGTTCATTTGTTATTGTGCAGCATTGTTTTTTTAAGTCATAGGAGCAAAGGCCTCCGCAGTAAGTGTAATTATTTTGGAGCATAGCCTCCCCATTATATGTTTAGGAGCTAAGGCCTCCCAATCAATGTGTTTTGGAATGTAGCCTCCACATCAGGCGTTTTGGAGCTAAGGTCTCCCCAACTACGTATTTTTGGAACTCAAACTCCCCATAAGTGTTGTTAGTGGAGCGTAATCTCCCCAACAATATAGCATATATGGAGCTAGGTCTCCTCAGTGTATTATATGAAGTTAAGGTTTCCATTATCCAGATTGTATCAGGTGTGCACACCCAGGGTATTTTTTGTTTAAATATGAGTATACTCACTAGTGTTATCATGTATAATATTTTTATGCAGTGTGTAGTGTAAAACCAAGTCTAAATCAAATTTACCAAATTCTGCTGCAGATTCATGGGCAGCATATACTTTTGGCAGGTCCAGCTAGGAAGTATGGCCTTACCAACCATAGTTGTTAGCTGTGACTGTTCTTGGCTTAGGTCTGGTAAACTTAACTAAGAACTCAAAAATGTGTTTCGTTCAATTTTTTTAGATCCTTGACTTGATTTTTTTGTTACACTAATACTTGCTTGGTAATGTCTATACATTTTGTTACATGTACATTTTCCAATGTATTTTGACCCCCACAATCAAAATTTTAAAAATATTTTGATATTCTGTGTTGATCATTGTTATTGTTTTCCTTATGCAAAGCTTCATCAATTTTTTTTTACAGTATTTCCAACATTTAAGTAGCCCTGTATCTAATAGTTAAAGTTTTTTCACCAAGTATTTGTGGTTTTTTTTTAATCATTTCTTCCCTGTACAAATATTTCTCTTTTAGTTTTCAATTCATTTTTTCACAAAGGTATTTGTGTTTTGTTTCAAAGGTTTGCATTTGTTTTCACATAAGTATGTGTTTTTTTTCCTCTTTTACTTCATGTTCTCATACATTTTTTTCACAATTAATAAAAAATTGTGTTTTTTTCATGTTTGTGGACAAACATATTGGAAGAGGGGGAAAATATGTAACAGTGGTGTTCCCTCTTAATTTTGTTAAATTTAATTTAATACAGAATATTGTCAACAATTAAGAAATTTGATTTTTAATTTAATATTTTGCATGTTTTTAGTTAACATGTTTATTTCATGTTTTGTCAAAACAGATGTTTACCTTAATTAGTTTTTGCTAATTAAATTATTTGCTTGTGTTAATTAGAATAGGTGACATATTTTACATAGCTTTTTTCATTCTTTGATCAATTAAATGGACAGGTGTAAATCAATTAAGATTTTGGCATTTAACAGTCAAAATTACTTCTACTCAATTATTGTGAATATTACTTGACATTTTGAGGTTTTGACCATAAATAGTCTGAAAAAATTTGGAATTAGGCAGAAGTAACCCCAGACATCAAACCGACAACAACTCAAAAGAACAGATTTGAATACCAAGACGAACCTATAGGAGAAACCTGTACCTGTTTCAATAAAACCAGATTCGGTATCAAGATTGCTAACCAATCCGCCACATACCTGGGACTGAGACATCAAAGGACAGATATTTACAGCTCGCCGGTTGCGTCATTCAAAGCTGTTTACAAAACATTTTGGACATTCATATTGTACTCTTGTGAAACTTGGGACATCAGTGAAATTCACCAGTGCTCTTGAACTATTCATGGACATTACATCCGATTAATTAGTGCATTGTGTTTCATTTGTTTGGCTTTATTAATATTGTTAAATAAATTTGTTAAAAACTTTAATTTGTAGTAGCTTTGCCACTAATCAAGTAAGTCTGTCTGAACACAATCCCTTTGTATGTTGCCGAGGGTCAAGCATGCAAGAGTTAATTCCCCTTGCATAACTCATGCACCCCATTGTCTCTTGGTGACATATGTATGTATTAGGTGGCTTAATTGGCCCTTTATACTTGAAAAAGTTATCTATAGACATATGTTTAATTTTTTTCAGAGAGGATAAAACGATAAAGGGATTGTTAGTCAGGATCCAGAGGAATCTGTTGGTTTTTTTCCGGGATCTTGAGGATGTGTGGTGCAATCTGACGATGACACAGATGAATTGACTTTTCCAATATAGTGTTCGTTTTCTTTGACAGTTCGTAGAATATTGTCTTTAAAATTGTAATGGTTGAAAATTTAATATTATATTTTTTGAACACAGTGTATTTATTTGTTGCTCGCCATTGAAAGTCATTTAAGGTCAGTTCGTTAGGTTTAACAATACTTTAGTAGCATGCGCAGTGGATATTATAACCGGTTTGACCAGTTGTTTATTTTTATTTTTGATAGATCTGCTTTTAAGAGCTGTCAGTTTTAATTGAATTGAAGGTCAATGCATTATTATATCTCACTTCAATCTTATCATATAATCTATATTTCATTTAGGGCGCTTCGCGCCCTCACAAAATCTTCAATTTCTGAGTTATGGCATAGAATAGGTTTTGCATAGAATGTTACTTTAACTGGCAAATCTTTGAGTAATGAAGTATATGATTTGATAGAGAATAAAACTTTGCGGCTTTTTTGAAAAATGTTCACTGTTAGATAGCAGTGTTCCATTTGATTTTATTATGCTTCCAAGATATTTATATTCTTGGACAATTTCTATGTCATTATTTTTATATATTTGGAATATTACGTGGATTATTTTGAATAATCATTGCATTTACTGTTAGCTGCCAGTTATCACAATATGTTGGCAGGTTTACTAGACTATTTTGTAAACCAGAACTACTCTCAGATATTAAAATGAGATCATCTGCAAATAATACTTCTATGAATAATTTTTGGTTCATCACACTTGGTAGATTCTAAAAAATTAGTCATATCATTAGCAAATATATTGAAAAGAGTGGGACTTATGGAATCTCCTTGTTGCACACTCTTTTCTATTCCAAAGAATTTTGAGTGTTTACCATTATATTTGGATGCCCCTTCAATATTTATTAAACTGACTTTTTAAAATATTATACATCTTTCTTCCAATTCCAACTTTAAGCAGCTTATACAATAATTCATTTCTCCAAAGTGAATCGAAAGTTTATTTAAGTCAACAAAGCACAGTTTTTTCTTGTTTTTATGTATATATTTATTGATTTTAGGGATTTTAGTATAGCATTGTTGACCTTTGACCTCAAGGTCATTTTTTGATATTTTGGACCATAGTCTTGTCCGGGCCAAAACTTTTTTGCCTTTTGACATAGGGCTTAGATATTTGGAATGTAGGTAGGTCACTACAAGCCGATGTGTCGCGTACCAGCATGGCTGACCCTTGATCTTTGACCTCAAGGTCATTTTTGGTGATATTTTGGACCTTAGTCTTGCCCGGGACATAACTTTTTGTCGTTTGACATAAGCCTTAGATATTTGGTATTTCGGTAGGTCACTACAAGCCGATGTGTCGCGTACCAACATGGTTGACCTTTGACCTCAAGGTCATTTTTGATATTTTATACCAGTCTTGTCCCAGTCTAATTAAAATTAGCCCATGCGTGTTTACTATTTACGTTGTGTCGCAAGGTCTAACATAACCCCGTTGCAGGTCACATCAGAGTAACATCTATCATGTGATCAAACTGACCAATGAAAAAGTCTCTTATTGGTCCATGGCGGTGAAAATTTACATCATTATTGGTTTCGGGTTTTATGCGTATGTTATAATAAGTCACGAGAGAATACGCAAAACAACAACAAACATGTCAGCGCCCATGTGTAAAATTATGTCAAAACTTTGTTAAAAAATACTGATTAAAAATGTCGGAAACACCAAAGAAACACTATTCCTTAATCAACGAAATATGCGAGCTATGTGGATTTTCGTTCCTACAAGTGGAAACATCCTCAGATGGGCGCCAAAAAATTACAAAACTGTACAACTGTAAACTTAAAATTAATGAAGAAAGAACGCTGAACATTAGATCTGAATTAGGCGAATTTGAAATTGATAATGTTGGTAAGAACAATGGCGTATGCAAAAACTGTTATAGTTGTATTGAACGTGTAATAAGAATGGAAAGGGAACTGGAGAAATTAAAGTGTGATATCGGCGCTAAGAGAAGTGATGTTCTGGCCAAGACAAAGCTAGTGATTCCATCTCCTTCGAAAGAAATAATTCAAAAACGTCTGCATTCCCCGTATGAAGTAAAAAAAATTAAACATGAAAAAATAACTGACACAAGGCATACCATTGGAACCTTTAAAACACTGCAACTTGTGCAAATAAAACCTTTTAATGAACTTTTGAAAAAACAAACAATTTCAACTAAACCTCAGCTGCAGCCATTGTCACCAATTTTGTCACCTGCAGTTCAGAAACATAGTAGAAGGCAACTAACCTACCAAGATGAAAGTGTAACTACTGAAGAGACTTCTAGAAAATTGCCTGAACAAGAAATGGAAGGAGCAGTAGAAGTAAGTTGTGGTATTATTATACAACTGTTATATTTTGTTTTGAAGTTATCAGTTTGTCAGGGTTTCTTTTTCTCCATACTTTGCAGATTTACCATAATTTTTACAAATCCATGCATACTCTTAGGGAAAAAAACACACTAGTGTGAAGTTGTACTAAATGTATTTTTGATAAATTAAGGGAACTCGGACAAATGAATAGCCTCACACTGTAGTGTAGTGTTGAACATGTTTGAAATGCTATTTTCTATTATTATTTTGATACAAAAATGTTTGTCAACAAGTTTTGCTTAAATTTAAATGGTACAAGGCGTAATAGGAAAATATATCAAATATAAAAGTTTGAAAGAAAACTACACTTTGCAAACTTACTAACAGGTCCATCATATTTTATTTGGGGTAATCTTCAATTTATTTTGGAGCTTATGTTTTGTCATCAATATCAATCATTGTCTGTAAATAATTAGATTTATGAATATTTTTTTTCATATAAATCATAGCAGGGATTTGTTTAGGATTTCTTATTCTGTCTTGGTTGAAATTAATTTGTTGGCAATCAGTAACAAAATAGATTTTCTAAGTACATGTACATGTTTGTTGGTTTGAACTAAATTATATTGCCATATACATTATTATAACAACCTTCCAATTGTTATGTGGAATGTATATAAACATATTTTATAGTGCATACATAGAACTGCAAATGCAAATTAAAATTCAACTTGAATATTTAATTCAAATCGGAATACATGTACATGTAAAAGTGTTTGTTTTTGTTATCTGTAACACTGTTAATGTTATTTTCAAATAATGGGGTGTTTTTTCAAGTGTCATTACCATAGCATTATTGTCTTTTTTCTAAATACTGTTTCCTATCGTGGTAATAACACTTGACACTCTGTTACCTGCTAACACATTTTAAGATGGGAGAAAAATCTAAATATCTGTCTGCAGTCAGAGATGAACTAAATTTTGACTGTCTAAGTCTGAATGTTAATTTCACAGGGAGACATTGACAATTGTGTTTACATTTTTCTCCTCTAAGTAGTTTATTACCAATTTATGAAGCATGTATGAACTTTATTTTGTAGCTAACGATATGTCTGCAGAGTTGAAAGTTTTTACTATCTTAATTCCAGTTTTGTGACATACATGTAGGAAGAAGGTATGTTGTCAACCATTCAGTATTATCAGGTTAGAGGAGTTTTTACAAGTTTATTAGTTTAAAGATTCTAGATATATATAGTTCAAAAGTAAAAAGAATAAGTATGGTGAAAAGTTTTTTTACAGTTAATTTGTCATTTTAATACTTATTGTATTAAAGGAAACATATTTTTAAGAAATGAAGGATTGGGCATTTTGATACTAAGATCAAGTTTTATTTCATTTCTACTAGTATATTTTGTTTCATTACAATACTACATGTAATAATCTGTGGCCATGAAATTAAAACACTCTAGAAATAGTCACCAGTCCATATAAGCAGAGCAGATAAACCATATGCCAACCTTTTGTTCGATTTGGACAAAGCAACAAAGTGAGAAGAGTTTTACATGTACATGTAATTGCAAGATTTCAAATAAGAATTTTGTCTCAATTTAAAGGTTATAGTATATTATGCAAGTGGTAAAAAGACAGAGCTGGTTGTGAATGAGCATTATAAGAAGATTTGTAAGACAATTGTGAGGAAACAGAATGTTGAAAAGAATATTGTTGACATCATTATGAATTGCGAACCAACTTCAGTTATTTCTGGATGCTGTAAGCATGGTAAGCTAGTATCGCATGAATGCAAGGAATTGTGTAAAAGGAATGGGACAAATTCTACAAAGAACTGCAGATAAAAGCTCCTAACACACTGATAGTAGTTTCAGATATACCATCAAATGTGACAGGAAAGAAATTCCTTTGCTTAATGCATTCCATAGCATCAGGCTTACATGGGAGAAGTGCAGAAATGTCAGCAATGCAATATATTGTTGGTTTTATAGTGACTCATGGCGGATGTACTCAAAGGGTATTTAAATTAACAATTTCATTAAAACTTGTGGTTATATACCAAATGTATATGTATAGACCTTCATTGCACAGTAAATAGTCGGGCCATGGTGGCCTATTGGTAGTAATTCACTATTTATCAAGTCAGTACTGGTTTTGAGTCTCACTGCTGGCAGTATATGACTCCAATCTGAAATCATCATCTCTAGGAAAGTAAATCATAATAACAAACGTAGCAAGACCGAAGATGCACATTTTTTTTTAACTTTAAATTTCATTGATGATCAGTAAGTATACACATTTTAGTGTTGCAAAAGGTTGTTTCCCTTTTCTACAATATTATAATAATAATAACATGTATATCTTTCATAAACATGTGAACTGCATAAGTGTAACATTGGATAAAGGAGCTAGCAATTGAATATTTATGTATACTGTAATGTCCCTTTTTTTCAACAGGATATAGACAGACTGGCTTCAATTGGAATTTCAATGACCACAGGCTCACTTCACTTAAAGCTGCAACATTGGCAGGAAAATTTGGATTCAGAGATATTAACATTAAAAGATAAATGGGAATCTGGTGGGAACATCAAGTATCAACTGGTGGGAGACAACTGGGATAAAAACATTTTGCCATCTTATAGAACATCACAACAAAAAACCCAGTCAATACACCTTTTCAATGTGATAGCAGTTGTTGACAGAATACAACCCATCATTGAGTTCAAGGAGCCATTAAAAGTGAATGAAATAACATGTGACATGTTTATACCATCAATTAATGACCAAGCATTGCTTCTGAAAGAGCTCACTTTTTTTATAGCAACAGCCGTTGTGGAAAATGTTCCTCAGTTACATGATAAATTTGAGAAAATTTATCCTACACATCTTGAGCACAAGTACAGTTCCAAAGCTGGCATGAAAACAAACCAGGTGAATATATACATGTACTTGTTTTATTATGTTAAAGGGACCACAGTTGTTAAGATAGTCAGTCTATTGTTAATCATGTGTCTATCAACACTGAGGTTGTGGGTTCTAGTCTCACTGGTTGCAGGGTGTACTCTACTCGGATTCCCAAATTTGCTACCGAAAGTTTGTGTTTTCTCCTGGTGCTTCTGCTTTTTCCCCCAATGAAAACTTGAAGCCATGATATAGCTGGAAAAATTGCTGAAATGGTATTAAACACATTTAATCAAACAAACAAATTTATTGTTGAAATGTTGACACATCTATTTGAATAATAAACAAACTATCATCAGTATTGATTATAAGCAAGGTGTGAGTATGGTTAATCTTTATTCTCTGCATCATGTCATGAATAATTTTTACCCTGTAGAAATAGATTCAATTCACTAACTGCAAATTGTTGTATTGATTATTGCTCATATTTTACTGTTGGTTTATAACAACTTTATTTTTCATGCTTTTTTTTGTAAGTTCCACCTGGGCCTATTTGACTGCAATGAAACAAAAACTCAGGATGTAATAAAGTTGTTAAAAGATTTGTCAGGAAAATATGTTCCAGTTAAAGATGGAGAAATTTTAGAAGAGGTATTTTTTGGAGGTATGTACTTTAAATTACACACTAGCTCAGTTTGATTTTGCATCCATTTACATTGAGAGTGGGGTACAGGGTTGGACTTGTCCACTGAAAAAAAAACAGAGGAGCTTAAATGGTCACAGTTTAGTATTGCATCATGTTTTTTAATAAAATGTAATGTGCTTACATGTATATTAAGAAATAAAACTTGGTTAGATATATCAAATGGTATACCATGACATTGCATTTTATATAAAATTTGAAAAAGAAAGTCAAGCTGAATCCTTCAACTATCTTTGACTTCTCTATATTAAATATTATTATATATTGTGCAAATATGCAACATACCATAAGACAGGTGTTTTATTTGTAGGTGACAGACTCACAGATGAAAGAATACAATGAGCCCAAAATGCAATGATGAATGCAGCAACACCTTTCGAAAGACTTCAGGGATTTATTTCAAAGACAGAAGATTTCCACAGATTAATGAACTTTCTTGAGGTATAACTATTGACATAGATTATTTGTTATGAGCAATTAGCCATTGATTTACAAAAAGTTCTTTAAATTGAAAAGGGCATTTTTTAACAATAAGATAGCCTGGTCCATATGTCATTTGAAACCCTGTTGCTACTTAAAAAATAATAAATGAATATATAATATGAATCAATATTTGTAACAAAAAACAAAAGCCTGGCTATAAAATTATTGTCTTCATCAAAAGAAAAAAAATTAAATGTCATGGGCAACAATTATTGTTTTCTTGGAGAGTAGGAGAATGCTTGTGTACAATTTTTTCCTTTAACCAGAATACAAAGGAAATAGAAAGTTTTAACAAGAAATAGGATTCCCCCTCCTTTGTTCAATCAGATCACACCAAATATATAATAAAGAAGATAAAAAAAGTTGCATGCAAGTTTAAATAAGTTCATTGGTCAAAATTCCCTTATCCTCTGCAATATACAAAAAAGTAAAAAGATTCAAATGGTCAATTTATTTTGCTTGAGCTATATCATGGTTTCTAGGTTTTATTGGGACAAAAGCCAGAGTATCCGGTGAAAACCCTTGTCGTTTTGTGAGAAACTGACAATCCTTATCCATGAGTTAAGAGTCGAGCAAACCCTGCCCAACTACAGTAAGTCTCGAACTCGCAACCTCAGTGTTTACAGGCCTCCTGATCAGTAGCAGCTAACTTAACCGATTAGAAAATTCCACCTGATTATACAGTGTAACCAATAAATATTTCAAAAAGGACAAAATACTTGAGTATAAATAATATGGATTTTATTTATTTTCAGGCTATCCACAGAATGACATATAGTACTGAGTCTGCTACAGATAGAGGAACTGCATACTACATCAGAAATGTGCTAAACGCAAGAAATGTGAAGGGAGATGTGAAAAATGCATATAGAGCTTATAAACTCTTGTATTATACTATCTTTGATGCGATTTGTTGTGGGCTTTTAATGAAAGAATTGAAGATGACATTACAAGATGACATACCATTTCCAACTAATTTCAATGAAATGACATCTGTTGAAAAAATAGACTGGTTAAATTCAGTCTGTGAAAGCATTATAAAGAAATATTTCTTTGATAATGGTAACGATCTTATGGAAACCTTGAGGGAAATAGTAACAAACACCGAACATCCAGAAAACTATTGGATAAGTAAACTACAAGATGATGGTCGTGTTAAATGTCATTTCTGTACTAGAACTTATGCAAATGTTCAGTCTCTAAAAGCTCATGAACAAAATGTTCACAACCATAAGGTTAAAAGTGTGAAGCCAAAACCTATCAAGAAAAAAGATGATTTGTATAACTATACAATTATGTTGTTTAAGCTTATTGCTTTACATAAAAATCTCGACACAGCAGTAAATATGGGTGATGGTAGACGTTCAGTGAGATCAGCAAAATATGAATTGCCATTATATAATAAAATTAATAAAGTGAAGTACGTTATTGGAGCCATTCATCTGATTTCACTAACAAGTGGAATTATTTCTCTTGAACAACAAGAACGCTTAACAATGAATCGCTTTATAAACTTGCAAGGGGGCAAAAACCATAATATGGCACTTGATGAATATGTGGAACTTCTGAACAGGGACAGCAAGACAGCATGTTCTGGCTTTCAAACAAAAGAAAGCATTATAAGTCATTCAAAAGAATTTCCTCATGTAGTGAACATGGTTAAGCAGTTGGATTATATTTTAGATGTTCATAAAAGAAAAGGCTTTCATAAGTTACCTTCCTACAAGGTAGATGTTCAGAAAGTATTGAAAGAACTCACAGAGGCTCAGGCTTTAACCAAAAAGTTAAATCGAAAATTTAAATGTAAAAAACTCGGTGATCAGTGTGAGGAAAACCCGTTTGATACCTCATATCATCAACTAGCAACCATGATTTGCAGACATAAGCCATCTCTGCCATTTGCTCGCCTCAGGAATGTGCATATTTAGAATTTATTTTTGTTTGAATTTGTTTATGTACATGTATGGTGGAAAAAATGCATTGTAAGGAAACATTTATTGAATATTTTCAAATAACATGCATGCTCTCAATGTCTTATTTAATTACTTTTATTTTAATAATAACTTCAAAGCCAGTTCAGTTTGTATGAGCTGAAAGGGGGGGGGGTGAATTTTGAGGGGTTTCAATATTGTTTTTAGTTACAACTTTGAAAGCAGTTTATTGGAGAAGAATCCATTTTCTCATCCCTTGGCAAGTATTCGGTAAACATTTGTGTATCCAGAACTAAGTGTTCGCTATGATGTAACATTAATCTATTGACAAATATCTATTATTTTGTAAAGAAACTTGACTTTATTTGACATATTTGTATATCTTTACATCATTTTCAACTTGTTTATCCTGTTACTTGTTTTGTATATGCATGTTGATATGTGACCTGATTTTAACGCATGTCAATGTGTTCGAGTGTTGAATAAAAGTTACAGAACCCTTCTATTGTACAATACTTGTTTTCTACATCATCAGTTTTTTTATTGTCATAAGTAATGAAAGAAAACAAATAAATTTTATACAATTTATGCATTATTTACTTATACAAATTCATCCCAAACTTCATCAAGTACATGTGTATCGGACTCGTACACGTACAGTTCAGTGTCACTACTACTCGATTCTGTAGATTCTGACTCTGGTATAGTCAAATAAGTTTGTAATGACAGTCTTTCACAATTTCCACATGAACATAGTGCTTCACAAACGTCACAACATATATGTGTTCCTGTCATAATTGTGTTTAACTCTGCTTTGGTAACGAATTGTTCCATTAGCTTTAACCGTCTGCAAGATTTACCTGTGTACAATTGTTTTAAACTGTCATCACAGTTGCGCAGGTGATAGGAATTGAACATAAGTAGAGCAATAGAGTCTGTTCCATCTCGTCCTATTCGTCCAACTTCTTGAATAAGTTCAATAAATGATTTTGGTGGTCCATAAAGAATAACATTTTTGCAGGATGCAATATCTATTCCCATGCCTAAAGCTGATGTAGCAATTATTAACCTCAAACTGCTGTTTGGGTCTTGCAGCCGAGAAATAATTGCTTTCTTCTGCTTATCTGGGGTCTCAGAGTGGTACATTTCTATTAACTCAGTACAATTTTCACTCTCACTGATTAAGTACTTATATAGATCTGACTGTTGCTTTATTGAGTTCATATAAATAATGGTGCGAGGGAAACTAATCTGGAGTCGAGTTAGAGTCTCTACAAGCCACAACATTGAAAATTCTATGCTGTTTTCAATTTTCTTGACACATAATTTAATGTTTGGCTTGTTCGGCGACACACCACAGTAACTATCATATGACCTTGACCTTTGCCCCCAAGGTCAAATGAATGCTTATTTTACATGCAAAGCATGTCTTGGCCATATCTTTTTATCCTGTGACATAGGGAATAGTTATTTGGCGTATTTGATGTATCATCATGAGATGACGGGTCCCGTATCAGAATGACCTTTATATAACATGGACATTTTACCTCAATGTCAAATTTCTGTTCAATTATCCTGTCTGATGGTACTGAATCGATACACTACACATTCGTATTGTTCAGCTCCAATGTGTATATTATTAAATAATTCACAGGCTGCGATTTATCATTGTTTTACAATGGGGTGACCATTTATGTCCTATTATTTTATCCCGAGGGACAGCGAGGGATAAAATAATACGACATAAATGGTCAACCCGTTGTAAAACAATGATAAACCCCAGCCTTTGTGAAATTTTTCTTAACTCTTTCAGGTCCTGCTTTTTTCCCCAACTTTATTTTATTTATAATCAATTTTATTTCAGAGCAGGGTATAGGTTTATCTGTTATCTCCTGTTCTTTAATATACTTTCTAGTTCTCTAACTTCCTTATTTATTTCTTGTTCAAAAGTTTTATTATAAGTTTTACATGTTCCTTGTTCTTGGAAATGTGTTTTTAGTTCATCAAGATCCTTAAAAATTTCTTCAGAATCACTTCCTTTTTCATCTATTTTATTTTTCGGGTGTTCTAAGAATATTCCAGTATTCTTTAGGATTTTCACTTTGTAGATTTTCAAGTTTTGAATATAATTCTTTTTTTTTAAATTGAAATTTTCTTTGTTTAATTATTTTTTTAGTTGTTTTTACACTTAGTTTAAATATGTTTTTTTAATAAAACATTGTATGGATTTTCTCTAACATATTTACTTAATAAATTGAGCTGTTTTTTATGTTCTTGTATACTTTGATCTTTTGGGATATACTTTTTCCTTCTTTTATATTTTCTCTGAGGTTTATTATTAATTTTACAACAGTTATTAGAAATTTTTGTAAGAATATCAGTTAGCTGCTTTGTGGCTTCATCAACACCTTGTTTGTCCTTAGTAAAATTATTACTTTCAAAATCTAAAACATTATTTCTAATCTCTTCAGATGCTAGATAGTCAAGTAAACGCTTTTAGTAGTAAGACTATCCCACATATATTCATTTGTTACGTCCGATTCATTTTTTGGGAAGTTAATGTTATTTACATCATATTGACATTTAATAAATACTTCAATTTTTGCATGGTCTGAAAAATATGAAAAGATTCCAGTCTTAAAATATAGAACTGAGGAGAGAAGATTCTCACTCATAATACAATAATCTACTTTGATATACCCATTATTAGACATACAAGTAAAATATCCACAAGTCACCTAAAAATCTGCCATTTAACATATGTAGCATTGCGGAAATACACAGATCTAATAGATTTTTTCCTTGGACATTGATAACATTATCCATCAGTGGCCATACATAGGCGTAGCAGCCGATACACCAGGTACGGCTTCCTCCGTACCAATAACTTTTGCAGGTACGGCATACCAATACAATTTTCAGAAATAAAAAAAAATATTTCTCACGAAACCCATCTTTTAAGACCTGAGATTAAGTGCTAGGAAATCGCCAGAATGCAGGATTTTGCACCATTTACCCCCAGAGCTTCCTGGGTCCGAAAGCGGCCACCGAACCCCCTGCCGTAAAGCCACCTCTTCAAGTTGGACAGGATGCGCGATCCTGATTAGCATTCCGCCGTACCAATATCAAATGCGATGCTACGCCTCTGCCATAGCTTGTCTTATATATATTATCAGAAATATAATTTTCTGGAAGTATTTGATTACTTGTAAATTTATTAATATCTTTTGAGTCTTAACTAAGTGTCAGATTTTGGTGCTGATCAAATATGAAACATTAGCTGCCACGGCCATTAATGCGTTCTGATTGGTTGATTTTCAAAAATCTTCTTCTCATAAACTGCTTGGTAGATTGATTTGAAATATTGCAGAAATGTACCTTTAATGGTCCTTTACAAATTTTGAGTTTTTGTTCCAATCCAAAATCCAAGATGGCCGCCACCGTTGAACACAGCTTAACATAGGACCCTATGTGAAACCATACAAACCACACAATTAAGCCAAATAATGCAGAAGTGAATCTTGGATAGTAATCTTATTATTTTTAAGATTTTCGAGCTAGGAAATTCAACATGGCTGCAAATGCGTTCTGATTGGCTGAAATTTCAAAATTTTGTTTCCTCACAAACCGCTTGGCAGAACGATATGTGATATTATATGGTCCTCTACTAATTTCGAGTTTTTTGTTCCGGTCCAATATACAAGATTGTTGCCACCATGGAACATCACTTAACGCTAACCTATGAAAAAACATAAAACTTCTTCTCACACTGTCCTGCTGATTGGAAATTCAACATGACAACATTTAATATAAAAATTTGCAAGAAAAGTTATGTTTCTTAAAAAGTTTTTTGTAAGTCAGGTGAGCGATACAGGCTCTAAAGAGCCTATAGTCTTGTGTCAGGGGGCCTCAATTCCCCCCGCCCCCAAATAAAAACTGGATGCCATGATATAACTGAAAGTGGCAGTAAACATCATTCAAACAAACAAACACACTTTCTATGTGCAAAGACCAATATCAAAAAGATAAAAGAAACGTTTTCTTGGTAGATGACACAAGATATAATTAACTAAAACTAGTAAAACGGAACAAAGAACAAGCAGGTCTTACACCAATAAAGTGCTTATGGCCCTTGTTTTTTTTTGTTTTTTTTAGCAGCAGTTGCAGCAGTTCTGAAATGTGGACTTGAGGAACCACCATAGTGTCTTGATTTAGGAGCTTGCAATGCTACTGATTTATTGAAGCTTTCATTACTTTGTGTACTCTCTAAGTAAACAAGTTTCTCAGGATTGTTAGCAAATGCCTGCACTTTTTTCTGTAAGGCTGTCTGTATTGATTTATCTGACAAAGGTTTTTCATATGGCAATGATTTATATTTCAGTCTGGAATTCTCTATGAAACGGCACCATTCTTTCTTACAATTACTGTGGTCTCCAAATGGATGTTTAGATATGGATGGTATTTTTTTCTGTATTTCCTTTCCCTTTAGCAACAAAATAGAAACATTTTTGTATATAGGAAGTAACCTTTGTAGACAGAGAGAATGATCTTTTTTTCAAAGAATATTAAGAATTTCCGAAAGCTTCCTTACATGATTGTGGTCAGAGCGTTTATTAATACTGCTGTCTACTTTAGATCTTAATCTGGCTATGGTTGTAGTGTCATCATTTACTACTATAATGTCTGTGTTAAAACATTCTTTTCGTGCTTGAACTACCATATCAACCACCATATCAGGTTCCATACTCTTCGCACTTCCCGCAAAATTCTTCCTGCATGTATGGTCCCTTGGAACTGACCCTCTACTCTTTGCCCGACTACAAATCCTACATGTTGTTGATCTCACTTGTACATTCAAAATTTTCCCCGTCTTGGTGCCAGTCATAGAGTAGTGTACAAAAGAAGAAAAACTAAAGACCTTCCGATTCCTCTGCAATTAACATAATTGTATTCAGTTTAGAAAACTTTCTAAATCTGCTGTAACAATGATAAGACATTTAGGTACAATAAGAAGGCTTTTTGTATTTTCATTGGCTCTGGTTAAGAATAAGGTTAAGCAAAATTACAGAATGACGATATTAAGTTTTATAAAATCATGCAGAAGAGACATGTATTTCACTAGAAATGATAGGTTTAACCAGGTTTTCCCTCTTCATTCTACAACATATACATTTTAAATATTCCCCATTTCTTTGCATAACATAGAACATATGAATATTGTGTTGATGTTTACGTACCATTATTCCATAAGCCATCATCTGATTTTATAAACACGACTATAATACGTTTTTATCTAAATCTATAAATTGGGATATATATTGTTCCCTTTGTATAGGGACAAATCTAGATTCATGAAAATGCAAACTTTCAAAGTATGGATTATAATTCATGATTTTTATGGCTTTTCTTTTGAAGACCATTTTGTCTTCTTCCGTAAATGGCCGATTTCTGGTACAGATGACCAAGTACAGATGAGCTCACGCGCACACATCTGTACTTGCTTCGTCATCGAATCAAAACGCCAGAAACAAGAACGTTGTTATGGAAGCATAATAACGTTCTTCTATAACGTTCTTGTTTCCGGCGTTCTGATTGGATGTCAGAGACAATGGAGTATAAAACAATGGAGAGTTTATAGGATATAGCAATGTGAAAGTTGTTGGTTTACGGAAGAAATGGGTACTTTCATGCGCTTTGGGAAAGCCCGTGTGAACTTTCACTCGTGATAGAAATTTTTATGTCTTATGGCTCGTCCGCTGCGCTCCACTCGCGAAAAGACATAAAATTTCTATCAGTCGTTAATAATCAACCGGTCTTTCCCAAAAACGTATGGAAGAAACTATAAATCTTTAGTATTGTAATCTTAATTAGCAGTTATGACACATTATTTAAATGTCTTTAGTGTTTCAGCGCTCACAAACGGTGTTACGGACCTTAATTTCTTAAACGTGACGCAATAAATTTCGCTGTTTTATTCGTTGCTGACAACAATTTAAATGAAACATAGATAAGCATTTGTTATGATGATAATTGGATTCAACTTGATCTAAAACCAATAAAAGAA
Source organism: Limnoperna fortunei (assembly GCA_944474755.1). Lineage (NCBI taxonomy): Eukaryota > Metazoa > Mollusca > Bivalvia > Mytilida > Modiolidae > Limnoperna > Limnoperna fortunei. The sequence goes on from OX104119.1 coordinate 50,110,440, forward strand.
CGTCAATAAACGTGTATTGGTCATGCTTTATAGAGAAAATAGATTGATTGTTTGGATGGATGTTTGCTTTATGTCCAGGGAGCAGTATTTCAGTTATGTTCAGGAGTTTTGTTACATACAATAATAGGTTTTTGGCAACATACAATCAAGGCCACATATTTTGTAACAAATAACAACTTTTATCGAGACTATATTTCTGTCTTCATACAATACAACAATTTATTAATAAGAAAAATCATCAAAAGAATATTTTCCGGTGTGTTTAATGATTATTTATAAACTAAATGTACTTGATGCAAGAAAGCGACATGGTAAATTTGAGCAGTACTGTACACAACTATTAAAAGTAATGTATGCAAGGTCAAAACTCAAATGTCAAGTTTGGGTGAACCTTCCGTCTCCAAAACATCGACATTGATACATTTTCTGTATAAGAAATAATTTATTGAGACTTTCAGTGTTCACTGAATAATTATTCGACTTGAAAGTTTGACGACATGTTTTTCTTTCAAATGCAACATTTACGATTGAATGAGACCTTGTCAACGCCATCTTTGTCCCAAATTATTTTCAGTTGTACCGTTTGTTAAATCTGCAATCCGAATTGGGATAAAGGACTGGTTTCGTTTGTTTTAAAAATATTCGAAATTCTGAATACATTGATTTATGTATTATTTTATTTTGCAAAGAAGTACATGTGTAAATCGTGTTTACTGTTAGGACATCATGATGATCAGCTGCAGCAGCACAGGCAGCCATGGAATATTAACTGTTTACATCACGAAAATTGTTGAATACACCATTAAAACAGTAGCAAGAAGTTTATTATTGTTGGACATACTTACAATGCGTTAATTCTACATTAACAATTCAGATGAAAGCAGATTGAATGTGCATTTATGTTATAATATTGGACATATTTACAATGCGTTAATCATATGTTATCTCTTCTTATTATCTCTTAATGATATATAATTGTTTTCATATGTTATCTCTTCTTATTATCTCTTAATGATATATAATTGTTTTCGGGTAAATTGAGCAAAAAGGTAAAAACCATACTCTACAATATAGTTCATGTTGTAAGTGATAAAATGGCAAATTTAATATTAAAGAAAACATTTCAATTACAGTTTTTCGTATTTGTTAAATCCTTCAAGCTTTAAAATACGTTTTTTTTTGTCCTGATCTAATAAGAAGAAATAAAGATGTACATAATTGCATATTAATGCGCGCTTTACCAGTATCTCGGTAATATGAACAGATCCGCCTCAAGTTTTATTTTTGGATTATTTTACTATCTATAGGTTAAGCCTAGTATTTTTATTAATGCATTCTATTCTTCACATAATAAAATGTATAAACTTGAGTTTTTTTATTAATTAGTTATTTAATTTGATAAGAAAAAGGCATTTAAAAATTTTGTTATGTTATATTACGTAATGTATTTCATCGCTTCAATTGTATTTCTTGGATTATTTCGTGATTTATATGTCAAGCTTCGTAATTTTTTATGCATTCTTATTTTAACATGATAAAGTGTAAATTTTTCGGTTTCTTTTATTAGTTACTTAGATAATTTGACAATAAAAGTGCATGTTTAGATTTTGTTTAACGCGCTTGTGACCACTCATCCAGAAAACTTATTTCTGGATTATTTCATAATTAATAAGGTAGAAAATGGAACTTTTACGCAGAAAATTAGTCATCTTGAACATTAAATTTAATTTCCCTGGGTTTTGTTTATTGACGGTTTCGAAATCCCAAACTCTCGTGAACGATTCGTGTGTGGTAGTGGTGGTTTTAGGGAGGGGGCAGAGATATTTCTGTGATGTAATTGTATATTTATTACCCGACACTGAACTTTGATGAAAGGTAAAAATGAAAGACCAATCAGACTCGCATAATAAGCCGCTAAAATGGCTAAATTATATTATGATTTTGATATATATTGTATATAACCTGTTGTTTTGTTTGTTTATTTGTTACTTTCTCTGTACCAATTGAATTATTGGCTGTGTGAGAAGAAACTATATATACAAAATTAGATTTTCAAATAGGCATGTTATTTAAAAAAATTGATGTCTGAATCAGTGAAAAATGTGGTAGAAATTAGTAGGGAAAAGAAATTTCTCAATAATAAAAAGACACAAAAGATATAGATTTTTATTTAATTCAAGATTTAAAAAAATTTGATGTTAAGATATTTTAACGAAGCAAGTTATATATATATAATAATATAACAGAAAAAAATTCAGTTACGTTCGAATAAAGGTCATCAACAGTTTATATTGTTGAAAATAATTGTTGAAATTAATAATCTCATCAATTGTTTTGCAAAATAAGACTCTTCTTCTAATTGTTTTTTTTTATTTTAAATTCTGAAAATTTTATAAAGTTCTTAGCAATGTTTATGCACATGAATGCTAGTTTGACGTTTAAAATACATTTAATTGCAAATCTTTTGAAACAATTTTAATTACTGTAACAGTAAAATTAAATCAATAAAAATTGTAACTTGTCGGTATGTTTTCTTTGATTTTCCGAGGACGCGATAACTGCCGATCTTACATTCACATTTTCCCCCACGTGAGGAACCCTATTTATTTTGGGGTAAATCCATTCAAGTTCAAGGTCACAGTGACAGAAAAACGTAAGACAATTTCTTGAATTAGTGGTTTCCGGACCATAACTCAAAAAGTTCTCAACAGATTTTAATGAAACTTTGGTATATTGTTACATACCATAAGAGGAGGAACCTTATTATACCCCACGCAAACTAGTTTGGGGGCTATATAGGAATCATCCTGTGTGTCTGTCTGTCCGTCTGTCCACATCCCTTGTAAGCGCTTCTCCTCCTAAACCGCTTGACAGATTTTGATGAAACTTTACATGAAGGAAGACAAGTACATCATATGTAGATGTGCATGAAGAATTTTCGTTGCTGTCGTATATTATTCAGGGGATATAATTGGACTTAGACTTTAAAAATAAAGTATTCAGTGCGGAACCTCGTAAGCGCAACTCCTCCTTAACTGTTTGACAGATTTTGATGAAACTTTACATGAAGGAAGTACATCATATGTAGATTTGCATGACGAATTTTTGTTGCTGTCATCAGTAACTATCATATGACCTTGACCTTTGCCCCCAAGGTCAAATGAATGCTTATTTTACATGCAAAGCATGTCTTGGCCATATCTTTTTATCCTGTGACATAGGGAATAGTTATTTGGCGTATTTGATGTATCATCATGAGATGACGGGTCCCGTATCAGAATGACCTTTATATAACATGGACATTTTACCTCAATGTCAAATTTCTGTTCAATTATCCTGTCTGATGGTACTGAATCGATACACTACACATTCGTATTGTTCAGCTCCAATGTGTATATTATTAAATAATTCACAGGCTGCGATTTATCATTGTTTTACAATGGGGTGACCATTTATGTCCTATTATTTTATCCCGAGGGACAGCGAGGGATAAAATAATACGACATAAATGGTCAACCCGTTGTAAAACAATGATAAACCCCAGCCTCTGTGAAATTTTTCTTAACTCTTTCAGGTCCTGCTTTTTTCCCCAACTTTATTTTATTTATAATCAATTTTATTTCAGAGCAGGGTATAGGTTTATCTGTTATCTCCTGTTCTTTGATATACTTTCTAGTTCTCTAACTTCCTTATTTATTTCTTGTTCAAAAGTTTTATTATAAGTTTTACATGTTCCTTGTTCTTGGAAATGTGTTTTTAGTTCATCAAGATCCTTAAAAATTTCTTCAGAATCACTTCCTTTTTCATCTATTTTATTTTTCGGGTGTTCTAAGAATATTCCAGTATTCTTTAGGATTTTCACTTTGTAGATTTTCAAGTTTTGAATATAATTCTTTTTTTTAAATTGAAATTTTCTTTGTTTAATATCCCGAGGGACAGCGAGGGATAAAATAATACGACATAAATGGTCAACCCGTTGTAAAACAATGATAAACCCCAGCCTCTGTGAAATTTTTCTTAACTCTTTCAGGTCCTGCTTTTTTCCCCAACTTTATTTTATTTATAATCAATTTTATTTCAGAGCAGGGTATAGGTTTATCTGTTATCTCCTGTTCTTTAATATACTTTCTAGTTCTCTAACTTCCTTATTTATTTCTTGTTCAAAAGTTTTATTATAAGTTTTACATGTTCCTTGTTCTTGGAAATGTGTTTTTAGTTCATCAAGATCCTTAAAAATTTCTTCAGAATCACTTCCTTTTTCATCTATTTTATTTTTCGGGTGTTCTAAGAATATTCCAGTATTCTTTAGGATTTTCACTTTGTAGATTTTCAAGTTTTGAATATAATTCTTTTTTTTAAATTGAAATTTTCTTTGTTTAATTATTTTTTTAGTTGTTTTTACACTTAGTTTAAATATGTTTTTTTAATAAAACATTGTATGGATTTTCTCTAACATATTTACTTAATAAATTGAGCTGTTTTTTATGTTCTTGTATACTTTGATCTTTTGGGATATACTTTTTCCTTCTTTTATATTTTCTCTGAGGTTTATTATTAATTTTACAACAGTTATTAGAAATTTTTGTAAGAATATCAGTTAGCTGCTTTGTGGCTTCATCAACACCTTGTTTGTCCTTAGTAAAATTATTACTTTCAAAATCTAAAACATTATTTCTAATCTCTTCAGATGCTAGATAGTCAAGTAAACGCTTTTAGTAGTAAGACTATCCCACATATATTCATTTGTTACCTCCGATTCATTTTTTGGGAAGTTAATGTTATTTACATCATATTGACATTTAATAAATACTTCAATTTTTGCATGGTCTGAAAAATATGAAAAGATTCCAGTCTTAAAATATAGAACTGAGGAGAGAAGATTCTCACTCATAATACAATAATCTACTTTGATATACCCATTATTAGACATACAAGTAAAATATCCACAAGTCACCTAAAAATCTGCCATTTAACATATGTAGCATTGCGGAAATACACAGATCTAATAGATTTTTTCCATGGACATTGATAACATTATCCATCAGTGGCCATACATAGGCGTAGCAGCCGATACACCAGGTACGGCTTCCTCCGTACCAATAACTTTTGCAGGTACGGCATACCAATACAATTTTCAGAAATAAAAAAAAATATTTCTCACGAAACCCATCTTTTAAGACCTGAGATTAAGTGCTAGGAAATCGCCAGAATGCAGGATTTTGCACCATTTACCCCCAGAGCTTCCTGGGTCCGAAAGCGGCCACCGAACCCCCTGCCGTAAAGCCACCTCTGCAAGTTGGACAGGATGCGCGATCCTGATTAGCATTCCGCCGTACCAATATCAAATGCGATGCTACGCCTCTGCCATAGCTTGTCTTATATATATTATCAGAAATATAATTTTCTGGAAGTATTTGATTACTTGTAAATTTATTAATATCTTTTGAGTCTTAACTAAGTGTCAGATTTTGGTGCTGATCAAATATGAAACATTAGCTGCCACGGCCATTAATGCGTTCTGATTGGTTGATTTTCAAAAATCTTCTTCTCATAAACTGCTTGGTAGATTGATTTGAAATATTGCAGAAATGTACCTTTAATGGTCCTTTACAAATTTTGAGTTTTTGTTCCAATCCAAAATCCAAGATGGCCGCCACCGTTGAACACAGCTTAACATAGGACCCTATGTGAAACCATACAAACCACACAATTAAGCCAAATAATGCAGAAGTGAATCTTGGATAGTAATCTTATTATTTTTAAGATTTTCGAGCTAGGAAATTCAACATGGCTGCAAATGCGTTCTGATTGGCTGAAATTTCAAAATTGTGTTTCCTCACAAACCGCTTGGCAGAACGATATGTGATATTATATGGTCCTCTACTAATTTCGAGTTTTTTGTTCCGGTCCAATATACAAGATTGTTGCCACCATGGAACATCACTTAACGCTAACCTATGAAAAAACATAAAACTTCTTCTCACACTGTCCTGCTGATTGGAAATTCAACATGACAACATTTAATATAAAAATTTGCAAGAAAAGTTATGTTTCTTAAAAAGTTTTTTGTAAGTCAGGTGAGCGATACAGGCTCTAAAGAGCCTATAGTCTTGTGTCAGGGGGCCTCAATTCCCCCCGCCCCCAAATAAAAACTGGATGCCATGATATAACTGAAAGTGGCAGTAAACATCATTCAAACAAACAAACACACTTTCTATGTGCAAAGACCAATATCAAAAAGATAAAAGAAACGTTTTCTTGGTAGATGACACAAGATATAATTAACTAAAACTAGTAAAACGGAACAAAGAACAAGCAGGTCTTACACCAATAAAGTGCTTATGGCCCTTGTTTTTTTTTGTTTTTTTTTTAAGCAGCAGTTGCAGCAGTTCTGAAATGTGGACTTGAGGAACCACCATAGTGTCTTGATTTAGGAGCTTGCAATGCTACTGATTTATTGAAGCTTTCATTACTTTGTGTACTCTCTAAGTAAACAAGTTTCTCAGGATTGTTAGCAAATGCCTGCACTTTTTTCTGTAAGGCTGTCTGTATTGATTTATCTGACAAAGGTTTTTCATATGGCAATGATTTATATTTCAGTCTGGAATTCTCTATGAAACGGCACCATTCTTTCTTACAATTACTGTGGTCTCCAAATGGATGTTTAGATATGGATGGTATTTTTTTCTGTATTTCCTTTCCCTTTAGCAACAAAATAGAAACATTTTTGTATATAGGAAGTAACCTTTGTAGACAGAGAGAATGATCTTTTTTTCAAAGAATATTAAGAATTTCCGAAAGCTTCCTTACATGATTGTGGTCAGAGCGTTTATTAATACTGCTGTCTACTTTAGATCTTAATCTGGCTATGGTTGTAGTGTCATCATTTACTACTATAATGTCTGTGTTAAAACATTCTTTTCGTGCTTGAACTACCATATCAACCACCATATCAGGTTCCATACTCTTCGCACTTCCCGCAAAATTCTTCCTGCATGTATGGTCCCTTGGAACTGACCCTCTACTCTTTGCCCGACTACAAATCCTACATGTTGTTGATCTCACTTGTACATTCAAAATTTTCCCCGTCTTGGTGCCAGTCATAGAGTAGTGTACAAAAGAAGAAAAACTAAAGACCTTCCGATTCCTCTGCAATTAACATAATTGTATTCAGTTTAGAAAACTTTCTAAATCTGCTGTAACAATGATAAGACATTTAGGTACAATAAGAAGGCTTTTTGTATTTTCATTGGCTCTGGTTAAGAATAAGGTTAAGCAAAATTACAGAATGACGATATTAAGTTTTATAAAATCATGCAGAAGAGACATGTATTTCACTAGAAATGATAGGTTTAACCAGGTTTTCCCTCTTCATTCTACAACATATACATTTTAAATATTCCCCATTTCTTTGCATAACATAGAACATATGAATATTGTGTTGATGTTTACGTACCATTATTCCATAAGCCATCATCTGATTTTATAAACACGACTATAATACGTTTTTATCTAAATCTATAAATTGGGATATATATTGTTCCCTTTGTATAGGGACAAATCTAGATTCATGAAAATGCAAACTTTCAAAGTATGGATTATAATTCATGATTTTTATGGCTTTTCTTTTGAAGACCATTTTGTCTTCTTCCGTAAATGGCCGATTTCTGGTACAGATGACCAAGTACAGATGAGCTCACGCGCACACATCTGTACTTGCTTCGTCATCGAATCAAAACGCCAGAAACAAGAACGTTGTTATGGAAGCATAATAACGTTCTTCTATAACGTTCTTGTTTCCGGCGTTCTGATTGGATGTCAGAGACAATGGAGTATAAAACAATGGAGAGTTTATAGGATATAGCAATGTGAAAGTTGTTGGTTTACGGAAGAAATGGGTACTTTCATGCGCTTTGGGAAAGCCCGTGTGAACTTTCACTCGTGATAGAAATTTTTATGTCTTATGGCTCGTCCGCTGCGCTCCACTCGCGAAAAGACATAAAATTTCTATCAGTCGTTAATAATCAACCGGTCTTTCCCAAAAACGTATGGAAGAAACTATAAATCTTTAGTATTGTAATCTTAATTAGCAGTTATGACACATTATTTAAATGTCTTTAGTGTTTCAGCGCTCACAAACGGTGTTACGGACCTTAATTTCTTAAACGTGACGCAATAAATTTCGCTGTTTTATTCGTTGCTGACAACAATTTAAATGAAACATAGATAAGCATTTGTTATGATGATAATTGGATTCAACTTGATCTAAAACCAATAAAAGAACGCCAATAAACGTGTATTGGTCATGCTTTATAGAGAAAATAGATTGATTGTTTGGATGGATGTTTGCTTTATGTCCAGGGAGCAGTATTTCAGTTATGTTCAGGAGTTTTGTTACATACAATAATAGGTTTTTGGCAACATACAATCAAGGCCACATATTTTGTAACAAATAACAACTTTTATCGAGACTATATTTCTGTCTTCATACAATACAACAATTTATTAATAAGAAAAATCATCAAAAGAATATTTTCCGGTGTGTTTAATGATTATTTATAAACTAAATGTACTTGATTCAAGAAAGCGACATGGTAAATTTGAGCAGTACTGTACACAACTATTAAAAGTAATGTATGCAAGGTCAAAACTCAAATGTCAAGTTTGGGTGAACCTTCCGTCTCCAAAACATCGACATTGATACATTTTCTGTATAAGAAATAATTTATTGAGACTTTCAGTGTTCACTGAATAATTATTCGACTTGAAAGTTTGACGACATGTTTTTCTTTCAAATGCAACATTTACGATTGAATGAGACCTTGTCAACGCCATCTTTGTCCCAAATTATTTTCAGTTGTACCGTTTGTTAAATCTGCAATCCGAATTGGGATAAAGGACTGGTTTCGTTTGTTTTAAAAATATTCGAAATTCTGAATACATTGATTTATGTATTATTTTATTTTGCAAAGAAGTACATGTGTAAATCGTGTTTACTGTTAGGACATCATGATGATCAGCTGCAGCAGCACAGGCAGCCATGGAATATTAACTGTTTACATCACGAAAATTGTTGAATACACCATTAAAACAGTAGCAAGAAGTTTATTATTGTTGGACATACTTACAATGCGTTAATTCTACATTAACAATTCAGATGAAAGCAGATTGAATGTGCATTTATGTTATAATATTGGACATATTTACAATGCGTTAATCATATGTTATCTCTTCTTATTATCTCTTAATGATATATAATTGTTTTCATATGTTATCTCTTCTTATTATCTCTTAATGATATATAATTGTTTTCGGGTAAATTGAGCAAAAAGGTAAAAACCATACTCTACAATATAGTTCATGTTGTAAGTGATAAAATGGCAAATTTAATATTAAAGAAAACATTTCAATTACAGTTTTTCGTATTTGTTAAATCCTTCAAGCTTTAAAATACGTTTTTTTTTGTCCTGATCTAATAAGAAGAAATAAAGATGTACATAATTGCATATTAATGCGCGCTTTACCAGTATCTCGGTAATATGAACAGATCCGCCTCAAGTTTTATTTTTGGATTATTTTACTATCTATAGGTTAAGCCTAGTATTTTTATTAATGCATTCTATTCTTCACATAATAAAATGTATAAACTTGAGTTTTTTTATTAATTAGTTATTTAATTTGATAAGAAAAAGGCATTTAAAAATTTTGTTATGTTATATTACGTAATGTATTTCATCGCTTCAATTGTATTTCTTGGATTATTTCGTGATTTATATGTCAAGCTTCGTAATTTTTTATGCATTCTTATTTTAACATGATAAAGTGTAAATTTTTCGGTTTCTTTTATTAGTTACTTAGATAATTTGACAATAAAAGTGCATGTTTAGATTTTGTTTAACGCGCTTGTGACCACTCATCCAGAAAACTTATTTCTGGATTATTTCATAATTAATAAGGTAGAAAATGGAACTTTTACGCAGAAAATTAGTCATCTTGAACATTAAATTTAATTTCCCTGGGTTTTGTTTATTGACGGTTTCGAAATCCCAAACTCTCGTGAACGATTCGTGTGTGGTAGTGGTGGTTTTAGGGAGGGGGCAGAGATATTTCTGTGATGTAATTGTATATTTATTACCCGACACTGAACTTTGATGAAAGGTAAAAATGAAAGACCAATCAGACTCGCATAATAAGCCGCTAAAATGGCTAAATTATATTATGATTTTGATATATATTGTATATAACCTGTTGTTTTGTTTGTTTATTTGTTACTTTCTCTGTACCAATTGAATTATTGGCTGTGTGAGAAGAAACTATATATACAAAATTAGATTTTCAAATAGGCATGTTATTTAAAAAAATTGATGTCTGAATCAGTGAAAAATGTGGTAGAAATTAGTAGGGAAAAGAAATTTCTCAATAATAAAAAGACACAAAAGATATAGATTTTTATTTAATTCAAGATTTAAAAAAATTTGATGTTAAGATATTTTAACGAAGCAAGTTATATATATATAATAATACAACAGAAAAAAATTCAGTTACGTTCGAATAAAGGTCATCAACAGTTTATATTGTTGAAAATAATTGTTGAAATTAATAATCTCATCAATTGTTTTGCAAAATAAGACTCTTCTTCTAATTGTTTTTTTTTTATTTTAAATTCTTAAAATTTTATAAAGTTCTTAGCAATGTTTATGCACATGAATGCTAGTTTGACGTTTAAAATACATTTAATTGCAAATCTTTTGAAACAATTTTAATTACTGTAACAGTAAAATTAAATCAATAAAAATTGTAACTTGTCGGTATGTTTTCTTTGATTTTCCGAGGACGCGATAACTGCCGATCTTACATTCACATTTTCCCCCACGTGAGGAACCCTATTTATTTTGGGGTAAATCCATTCAAGGTCAAGGTCACAGTGACAGAAAAAAGTAAGACAATTTCTTGAATTAGTGGTTTCCGGACCATAACTCAAAAAGTTCTCAACAGATTTTAATGAAACTTTGGTATATTGTTACATACCATAAGAGGAGGAACCTTATTATACCCCACGCAAACTAGTTTGGGGGCTATATAGGAATCATCCTGTGTGTCTGTCTGTCCGTCTGTCCACATCCCTTGTAAGCGCTTCTCCTCCTAAACCGCTTGACAGATTTTGATGAAACTTTACATGAAGGAAGACAAGTACATCATATGTAGATGTGCATGAAGAATTTTCGTTGCTGTCGTATATTATTCAGGGGATATAATTGGACTTAGACTTTAAAAATAAAGTATTCAGTGCGGAACCTCGTAAGCGCAACTCCTCCTTAACTGTTTGACAGATTTTGATGAAACTTTACATGAAGGAAGTACATCATATGTAGATTTGCATGACGAATTTTTGTTGCTGTCGGATATTATTCAGGGGAGATAATTGGACTTGAAGGGAAGCGGGGGGTATCCCTTTGTGAGCGTGCTCACAGTCCACACTTGTTTGTTTTTATGTTGTCCTATATATCCCTGTAAAAGTACTTATCTTACATAATAATAGACTTTGCTTATTTTCATGTTGTCCCTTTCTCTACTTTAAGTGAAATATCTCTTCTTTAAACATCACATTTTTTTAGCTCACCTGACCCGAAGGGTCATGTGAGCTATTGCCATCACTTGGCGTCCGTCGTCGTCCGTCGTCGTCGTCGTCGTCATCCGTCGTCGTCGTCATCGTCGTCATTAACTTTTCTTCAAAAATCTTCTCCATTGGGTCAAAGTTGTATGATGACTCCTTGTAGGAGTTATTGCCCTTTAATTGTCAAAATTGATGATTTTTGCCATATTTGCCTCAAAATCTTAAAAATTATTAGAACTAGAGAAAAAGTTAGCATTGTTTAATTGTTCTGCTCTATGAGGGCTACAAAAATGACTCAAGGGTCAAGATTGTCTGATTAACCATTTAAGAGTTATTCCCCTTGAACTGTTTTTTTAATCGGTTTTAATTGATTTTTTAAAATCTTCTCCTCTGAAACAACTGAAAGTACTGCTTTGAAACTTTGTACACATCATCCGTCAAATATCCTCAGCCAAGTTTGTACCAACCATGGCTGCAGATTAACCAACATGGCCACCATGGCTAAAAATAGGACGGAAGGGGGGGTAAAATAAGTTTTTGGCTTATATTTAAAAAAGTGTAACAGATACTGGAAAACTGAAGAGACATGCCTTCATCTGCATCAAAAGCTCTACGAAACACTCCATTGGGTTGAAGTTGTATGATGACTCCTTATAGGAGTTATTGCCCTTTGATTGTCCAAATTGATTATTTTTGACATTTTTGCCTCAAAATCTTAAAAATTATTAGAACTAGAGAAAACGTTAGCATTGCTTAATTGTTCTGCTCTATGAGGGCTACAAAAATGACTTTAGGGTCAAGGTTGTCTGATGAACCGTTTAGGAATTATTCTCCTTGAACATTTTCTTAATCAATTTTACTTGATTTTAAAAAATCTTCTCCTCTTTAACCAATGAAAGGACTGCTTTGAAACATTGCACACATCATCTTTAGGACGTCCTCTACCAGTTAAAAAAGTATAACAGGTACAGCAAATTTGAAGTGAACCTCCCTTCTCCCTCTAAGCATCAAAAGCTCCTCCTTATAGGAGTTATTTCCCTTAAAAGGTCAAAATTAATGATTTTTGCAGGTGTTGGGCAATTCCGTATAGCAACAAAAAGCGGGATAAAAAGCGGGTTGTTTGGTTTCAGGTTCAGGTGAGCGTTACAGGCTCCTGGGAGCCTCTAGTTTAATCTTTACCTGAGGTGAATTTTCTCTTCTGTTATAGTCGTTATCCTACATAATAAAATACTTGATGTGCTTTTAATATTGTCCTTATCTGTAAATTATGTGAATCATCTCCCTTGTTATAGTCATTACCCTACAAAATAAATTGGTTTTAAAGGTTGTCCTTTCATGTACATTACGTAAATCATCTTCCGTCTTGTAGTCCTTATCCTACACAATAAACAACTGCTTATTTTGATGTTGAACTTTTCTTGTACATTTAGTTAATTATCTCCCCTGTTAAAGTAATTATCCTACATAATAAATACTATATACCATTTGTTTTCATGATGTCGTTCAATCCATACCTGAAATGAATTATTTCCGTAGTTATAATCCTTATTCTACATAATACATGTAAGTAGATTATTTTTGTTTTGATGGTGTCTTTATTTGTACCTGATGTGAATTTTCTCCCCTATTGTAGTCTGTACCGTAAATAATAAATAGACTTTATTTTCTTTATTATCTCTCCTGTTAAGGTCTGTATTCTATATAATAAATAGACTATTTATTTTCATGTTGTTCTTATTTGTACCTGAAATTATCTCCCCTGTTGTAGTTCTTACCCTACATAATAAATAGGCTTTATATGTATTTTATATTTTCTATCTGTACATTAAGTGAATTGTGTACATGTACCATGATGAAGTCATTACCAAACCTAAATTCATAATAGACTTTTTTTATATTGTCCTTATCCGTTAATTAAGTGAATTGTGTACCATATTGTAGTCCTTACCATACATAATAAATAGACTACTTTTACATGCTCGGGGAATATCCATAGTGGGCAGCGTCAACAGTGACATCCGCCCTCTAACTCGAACATTGTTTATGGGAATATTATCTCCAATAAGAATGATAACCAGCTTAATTGCTTCATCCACTTCAGAGTTATTTCCCTTCATTTATACAAAAATTGCATTAGGCACAAAGTTAATTATCTCACTTGTAATAGTTCTTATCCATCATAATAACAGACTTTGCTGTTTCCACGTTGTTCTTTACAAACGTGAAATATCTCCTCTTTAAAAAAAAATATGCTGTGCTTGTTTCAGTATCAGTACATTAAGTGAAATATCTCCCTTGTTGTAGCCCTTACCTGACATAATTAATAGACCTTACTTGTTTTAAAGGTTGTCCTTTCCTATACAGTACATTAAGTAAATCGTCTCCCCTGTTGGTCCTTCTGCTTTCATTTAAATGCAGACATTATATATTTGTATACCTAGCTAAACCCAGACTCAAATCTGAAAGGGAGCATGTAAATTTTTCAGTTTTATTTATTTTTTGTCGTCTTGTTTTCTTTGTACATGGTTTTTTTACGATAAACAAACCAAATAGGTGTAAAATTGTATGAGTAAAAATTGTTTTAGTTTTCTTTTTAAACAGTTCTGAAGCATTTTCTATACCTAATTTTAATTGGTTAAAAATAGATTTTTAGAAAATTGACCAACAAAAATGCAAATTAAATGAAATGAAAGCTTTCAAAACTGTGGAAATAACAGAGGAAAGTGTCAGATCAGGCCTAAAAATAATAAGTCGTGGAGTCCTATGTAAATGCAGGCATAAAAAGTATGTGTCCTATTCAGTTGTACAATAAATAACAAATTGCTTACAAAGCACAAGAATGGTCCAGATTTTTATAGACAGTAAAAGTGGCAAAAGGTTTCAGAATATGAATAATGCGATGGTTCTGACTTCAGAGGAAATCAGAGGGTATTGCTGAAATAAACTTTTTAATGTAAGGGTATCCGTCCCTAATATAGACATTAGTTGACTGGCAAAAACATATAAAATGAAATTCTGGGCACTCCCACAATGATGATTTCCACACTACACCTGCACGAGACATTGAGCTATGTATTGTCAGAATATATGAATACTATGTAACGTGTAGAACATTTTTAATTTCTTTATTATTTCTTTTTTTTTAGGTTTAAATAGTGTTGGAGGACCTCTGATGAAGCTGACAGCTTAGAGAGAAAAGTACATAAAACGGTCAATCTGATGTTTGTTGTTAAGGATTTAATCAGAAACTCAACATGCAGACACACACGAGGACACACACTGGAGATAAACCTTATGAATGTGATGTATGTAGTAAATTGTCTGGTGAGAGTCAAACCTTACAGAGACACGTGAGAATACACACTGGAGATAAACCTTACGAGTGTGATGTATGTGGAAAAATATTTAATCAGAAACACAACATGCAGACACACAGCAGGACACACACTGGAGATAAACCTTATCAATGTGATGTATGTGGTAAAAGGTTTAGTCAGAATGGTGTCTTGAAGACACACATGAGGATGCACACCACATATAAACCTTATACATGTGGTATATGTGGTAAAGAGTTTTATGGGAATGGCAACTTGCAGGCACACATGAGGACACACACTGGAGATAAACCCTACGAGTGTGATGTATGCGGAAAAAGATTTAATCAGAAACACAACATGCGGACACACAGCAGGACACACACTGGAGATGAACCTTGTAAATGTAATGTATGAGGTAAAGGGTTTAGTCGGAATGACACATTAAAGACACACATTGGGACACACACTGGAGATAAACCTTATAAATGTAATGTATGTGGTAAAGGGTTTGGACAGAGTCAAAACTTACAGAGACACATGAGGACACACACTGGAGATAAACCTTATAAATGTGATATATGTGGTAAATGGTTTAGACTGAAACAATACTTACAGAGACACATGAGGACACACACTGGAGATAAACCTTATAAATGTGATGTATGTGGTAAACGGTTTGGAGAGAGTCAAAACTTACGGAGACACATGAGGACACACACTGGAGATAAACCTTATCATTGTGATATATGTGGTAAACGGTTTAGTCAGAATTACAAATTACAGACACACATTAGGACACACACTGGAGATGAACCTTGTAAATGTAATGTATGTGGTAAAGGGTTTAGTCGGAATGACACATTAAAGACACACATTGGGACACACACTGGAGATAAACCTTATAAATGTAATGTATGTGGTAAAGGGTTTGGACAGAGTCAAAACTTACAGAGACACATGAGGACACACACTGGAGATAAACCTTATAAATGTGATATATGTGGTAAATGGTTTAGACAGAAACAATACTTACAGAGACACCTGAGGACACACACTGGAGATAAACCTTATAAATGTGATATATGTGGTAAACGGTTTGGAGAGAGTCAAAACTTACGGAGACACATGAGGACACACACTGGAGATAAACCTTATAAATGTGATGTATGTGGTAAACGGTTTGGAGAGAGTCAAAACTTACGGAGACACATGAGGACACACACTGGAGATAAACCTTATCATTGTGATGTATGTGGTAAACGGTTTAGTCAGAATTACAAATTACAGACACACATGAGGACACACTCTGGAGATAAACCTTATAAATGTAATGTATGTGGTAAAAGGTTTAGTCAGAATGTCGCCTTGCAGACACACTTGGAAACACACACTGGTAATAAACATTATAAATGTGGTAAAGGGTTTAATCAGAATGGCAACTTTCAGAAACACTCGGGAGAAAAGCCTTATTAATCATGTTAATGTGGTTTATGTGGAAAAGGGTTTAGTTGAAATATATGGCAATAAGACACACATGAGGATACACACCGAAGAAAAGTCTTGTTCATGTGGTGTTTGTGGTAAAACCTTAAATCAGAATGGCATAATGCAGACACACATGATTATACACACTGAAGATGAACCGTTAAAATGTGATGTATGTGGCAAAGGTTTTATTACACGTAATTACGGACACATATTAGGACACACTGGAGATAATCCTTATCAATGTGGTGTATGTGGTACAGGATTATGTGATGGTAGAAAAAGACATTGGAAATAATCCTTATAAATGTGATGTAGTATGTATCGTAAAAGGTTTAGTGAAGGTACATGTAGTAACTTACTGCCACGAGGACACACATTGGAGATGAACCGTTTAATTTATATTGTAACGGGTTTATTGCACGTTGTAGCTTAGACACATATTAGGACACACTGCAAATAAACCTTATAAATGAGATGTATGTGGTAAAGGGTTTAATCAGAAACTCAACATGCAGACACACATTGGAGATTAATTGTGATTTATGTTGTAACGGGTTTATTGCACGTTGTAGCTTAGACACATATTAGGACACACTGCAAATAAACCTTAGGATACACGCAGCAGAGCAGTGACCCTGGAGAAAAACCTTATAAATGTGATGTACATGTATATGGTAAAGGGTGTGGTCAAAATCAAAGCTTAAAATGCCACGCGAGTACACACACTGGAGATGAACCCTATCAATGTGATGTAGGTGGTAAAGGATTTAGTAATGGAAGTAACTTACCGATACATACATGTACGAGGAACACACTGGAAATTAACCTTATATATGTGATGCATGTGGTAAAGGGCGTAGTCAGAATCGAAGCTTAAAAAGACACATGAGAACAAACACTGGAGATGACCTTATCAATGTGATGTATGTGGTAAAGGGTTTAGTTATAGTAGAAACTTAGAGACATACGAGGTAACATAATGAAGATAATCCGTACAAGTGATATCAGAGACGCACTGGAGTTTAACTTTATAAATGTGATGTATTTGGTAAAGAGTTTAATGTGTATTGCATTTTTACTTACACACACTGGAGAGAAATTTTGTGATGTGCTAGTATGTAGTAAATAGTTTTGTTATATAGTTGACTTGCATGTAAGACACACAAAAGGACACGCACTCGATTGATTGGTTGCTTAATATGTGTTACGTCCAGTGGGCATTATTTCAGCTATATTCAGGACCAGAACACAAGTTAACAATAATACATCAACAGAAGAAAATTGTAGAATTGGATATAGGGACTGCCACTGGAAAAGTATGGAGTGTTGGTTAGCATGGTTAAGGTCGGCGAATTTAGACTTTTGTAGTGGCTACAATGGGCCTACTCTGTTTCGAAATCTACAAAAAGGCTAGCTATTGTGCAGGACCATGGCACTCTCCAAACACGTTACCCACTACGGCCAGGCTTCCCATATTATGACCTGGCACACCCCAAGGAGAGGTTCTACCCCATTCGCCACACAGGGACGCGCTATGATGCTCTGCAAGTCGAGCACTGAAAACCATCCCAGTATTGTCCTAGATATACACTCTAGATAACCTTATAAATGTGATGTATGTGGTAAAAGGTTTAGTCGTATTTATGTCTTGGAGAATACATGGCAAATTTTGATAAAAGACGATAAATGATAAATGTGAAGTAAAGGGTCTGAATTTCGAACTTCATAGACACACCAGGTGACACACTGGAGATAAACGTTAAATGTGTGGTAAATGGTTAAGTCAGAAATGGGACTTGGAGACCTGCGAACACGTGGACTTTTTAAATATGGTGTATTATGGGTATTATTCATTGAACACTGGCGATAAATCTTAAATAAAAGACAAGTCGGCATTGTAACTTACAGAAACAGAACGCACATTTGTATTAAACTTTTAATAGTACTTTTTGCATATCTAAATAAGTATACATACTAGTATTATTGGACTAAATTCAAGTCCTTAAAACTTGAGTTTTTACACAAGTATACTAATTCGGTAATTTTGCATAAATGTTCTAAAGGGTTAAATTACCACATAGTCAATAACCTGAAAACGCACTGATGATTATTATACCCTGGGAGGGTCTAAAACGCGGAAGTGGAAAAGCCGGAAGTATAAAAACGCATATATTTTTGTTCATAACTTTTTAACGGCTTGACATAAAATAAAAATTAAAAGTGCCTCTGGGAGATATTTAAAAGATCTTTATGATGATATATAGTTTATTGCAAATAATTTTTAATAAAGTACCTAAAAGTTGACCGGAAGTGAAATTTGTGCGAGTGTCACTACATCAAATTTTCACATTGGAACCAAGATTTCTCCTAAATGCTTCACCCCGGTCAAAAAACTATTAGTGTTTGGCCCAGGTAATTCATTTAGCTTTAAAATGATGTATAGTTTATAAGAAATAAATGAAAGGAAAGTATAGAAAAGACCGCCGGAAGCAAGTATGATAGCAATAGCAAAAGTTCGAATTTTCAACTTTGAACTATAATATCTCAAAGACCTAATAATCCGGTCACAATTTGAATAGGGCCTCGTGTTCCCCTCAGCATTAGCTATAAAATGATATATAACTTTTAAATTTTGATCAACGACAAAGTATGTAAAAGTTGACCGGAAGCGATCCTTGTCGAGGAAAAATTCATCAAACTTAACAGGTTTCTCCCAATGAAAGTGTTTACACATGTAATATTGATTGGTATCGTATAATTAAATTACCATATGGGTTATAATTAACGTCATATATGATAATAGAGAGAAATTTTTTTAATTAAGTTATAATAAATGTTATTAATCTTATAACAATAGAGATATTTTGTTTGTATTGGGACACTAAAGGGACATCAATGGTCGAACTTAACACATTTTATTCTAAAACATGCGGTAGTGTTTAATATACTTTGATCATTTAGCTTGGTGTATGTAAACACAATTTTGGGGTTTTATTACATACAAAATTTTGAAAATTTTGAAATTTTAAGAGGCCGTTCAGGTTTGGGAAATTATCATTTAAAATCAGAGTTTCGTAGGGCTTTTATTCCCCCTTCAGATATTCTACCAAAAAAATTGTTCGTCCAGATGATGTTATAGAATATTTTGCAAGATGACACGTCTGAAACATCAAAGATTATTAAACAAACAGATGAACATGCCGAAATAACAAATGAATTTAGGTGTCAAAAATGATAATCCTTTAATTACGGATGACATAATTGTAGAAAAAACACCTGTGGTTGAACTACCTGTCTTTAATTCTGATTCTAGTCAACAAAGTTTGGCACTGTTTATTGTTGACATTAATTTAATAACATTAGTTCCACAGCAAGGGGCTTTTATTGTTCAAGCCAGAAAAGCTAAATATTGTGTCACTTTATTTCCAAAAGAAACTTGCCAGTGGGAGGCAACATCTACCTGTTTTCATATTTTAGCATCAAAATTAAGCATAGGTTTACAACCAATTCACAGGAATAAAATTATTAGTTTAAGAGCAATATAAAAAAATAATAAGAAAAAAATTGATAAAAAGTCAGGTAGAAAACAACCACGTGTTAATGATTATGACATTGAAATTGAGCCCGCCCCTGATTCTTTAACAGCTTTAAATACTCCAAACAAAGAAAATTTAATTAAAACACCTTCGACTGTTGGAAGCATTAAATTTACTCCTAAAAAGTTAACAGAAATTTCAACTCCGAAGTCTAAAAGAAAAATAGATTTAAGTGATATAATGGAAGAAAATAAAATTATTATAGAAGATTCAAAGGAAGGTATACCCACTAAACTCCCTGATGAAAAATCGCTTCCTGTAAAAAACGTGAAATTGAAGAAAAAATATAACAGAAAATGAAAATATTCAATTTGTAGAAAATAATTCTCGTGATCAGCAGAAATGGGTAGGTTATTGTATTAAAAATAAAAATAATATTTATTATAAAAAAGTTTTAAAAAAATTTTTAAAAAAAATCACTCGACACACAGTGCTACCTCACAGTTGGTTCGAATGGGGAAACGCCATATACATTATGGTAGGCTAAAGGCACTGCACAGAACCATTTCATATATAACGTTAATTATAACCCATATGGTAATTTAATTATACGATACCAATCAATATTACCTGTGTACACTTTAATTAGGAGAAACCTGTTAAGTTTGATGAATTTTTCCTCGACAAGGATCGCTTCCGGTCAAATGTTACATACTTTGTCGTTGATCAAAATTTAAAAGTTATATATCTTTTATAGCTAATGCTGAGGGGAACACGAGGCCCTATTCAAATTGTGACCGGGTTATGAAGTCTTTGAGATATTATAGTTCAAAGTTGAAAATTCGAACTTTTGCTATTGCTACCATACTTGCTTCCGGCGGTCTTTTCTATACTTTCCTCGCTCGACAGAGTCAAAGGGTACAAATGTACATAGTGGTTCACATGTCCGTTCGTCCAAATCTGGTTTCCGAATGATACTAGTATTGAAAAAAGCTTGCATCGGATTTGAATGAAACTATGGGATATTGTTGCACATCAGGTTGGTATGAGGCTTATCGATTTTGGGGTGAAATCCGTCACATTTCAAGGTGACAGTCCACAAAAAACCTTTAGAAAAACTTAACAAAAGATGTTTCCGGACAATAACTCAAAAAGTTTGCATTGGATTTGAATGGAACTTTGTGATATCATATAGTTAGGATATTATTACATATAAGGTGAGATAGAAGCCTATAAATGCTAGAGGAATCAGATCTATCATTTGTCAAGGTCACTAGTCGACAAAAAACGTAAAGTTTTGCACAATTTTTGGGGAGTATCAATAATCGCTATATCAACCTTTTCTAGTTTATGTAGTAAAGGGTGTAATGGAAACTTGCATATTTTAATAGTGATTCTTTCATTTTGTAAAGGATGGTTATGTAATAATGTCAATACTAGTTTTAGACTGCTGCCCTTGTAAACCTTTAGATTTCGGGCAAGAGTTGTGTTGGTTTGTTTGAATGTTTAATGCGAATTTTAGCAACTTTTCAGCTATATCGTGGCGCCTGGTTTTTATTGGGGGAGGAAGCCAGAGAAATCTCCGGACAATCGGTAGGAAAACTGGAAATCCTTGTTGATTTCTTTGAATTTATTTGGAAAACAAATTAACGGTGAGACACTGGGACTAAATGCTTTTAAAGAATGAAGGTTACCTTCTACATGTAGATATTTTGGGTAAGCAATTCAGTTTTTCTACAGTGTCGTATATTTATACGTATGTAGATTTCGGTATCCTTATCTTAACACTGGCTTATTTCGTAGGCAATACTTGAAAGGTCCTCAATTTATCATTCTTGTCCCTAAGCATCATTCTTGTACCCAGCAGCATTCTTGACTTTAGCAGTCCATCAGCAGCATTCTTGTCCTTCAGCAGCATTCTTGTTCCACATCAGCATTGTTGTCCTTCAGCAGCATTCTTGTCCATGAGCATTATCTTTATACCTCAGCATCGTTCTTGTCCATCAGCAGAATTCTTGTCTCTCAGCAACATTCATGTCCATCAGCATTATTTTTGTACATTAGCATCATTCTTGTCTCGGCAACATTCTTGTCGCTCAGCATATACTTATCCTACAGCAGCATTCTTGTCATTCAGCATCATTCTTGTCCCTCGATCATCATCATTCTTATCACTCAGCAGCGTTCTTGTTCTTAAGCAGCATTCTTGTCGCTCAGCAGCATTCAAGTCTTTCAGCAAGATAATTGTCCGTCAGTAGCATTCTTGTCCTTAGCAGCATTCTTGTCCCTGAGAAGCAGTCTTGTCCTTCAGCAGCATTCTTGTCCCTGAGCAGCATTTTTGTCCTTCAGCAGCATTCTTGTCCTTAACAACATTTTTGTCCCTTTATAGCATTATTCTGTCCCTCAGCATTATTCTTGTCCCTGAGCAGCATTCTTGTTCCCCAGCATTATTCTGTGCCTCAGCAGCAGTCTTGTCCCTCAGCATTATTCTGTGCCTCAGCAGCAGTCTTGTCCCTCAGCATTATTCTGTCCCTCCGCATTATTTTTGTTCCTCAGCAGTATTCGTTCTTCAGCAGCATTCCTGTCTCTCGGTATCATTCTTGTCCTTCAGCAGCATTCTTCCGCTCATCATCATTCTTGTCTTTCAGCAGTATAAAGCATAATTGTCCTTCACCACCATTCTTGTCCGTCAGCATTCTTATCTTTCAGCAACATTATTGTCCGTCTGTAGCATTCTTGTCCCTCAGCAGCATTCTTGTCCCTCGGCATTATTCTGCTCCTCATTCATGTTCCTCGGCAGCATTCCTGTCTCTCGGCAGCATTTTTTCCCTCGGCAGCGTTCTTGTCCCTCAGCGCCATTATTGTCCATTAAAGATGTTATTAAAACACTAATATTATCGTCGATAGACTTAATTGTTGTAAAAGCAAGGATGTAACTTCGCTAAAAAGTTATATTAAAAGTGAAAACTAATATGACGTCCTGCTTTCGCTATGCAAACAAAGCCGTGTTAAAATTCCAACAAATATAGTCCGAACGGTTTCAGATCAACATCAATGTTTCACCTATCTCGTGAAATTTATTATAAACCTCTTCGGCTTGATGTTAAACTTTTCTGGAAAAAAGAACCATTTTGGGCACTCGAAGGTTTGATATTTCATAATTAAATTACATGTACCAATGATTTACTACTTTTCTGCCTTCTTAAATTTTAAAAACATCACAAAGGGGAGGGGGGCAGATCTATTCTGTTAACGTGTTTGTGGCATTTTGGCAAGTCTGTTAACTTTTTTTTTAATAAAACAACTGTTCACAAAGTGGGGGGGGCAAGATCTATTCTGTTAACGTGTTTGTGGCATTTTTGCAAGTTTGTTAACTGTTTTTTTTAAATAAAGCAACTGTTAACTGTTTTTCAACATTTAGCTGTTATCTGTTTTCTTAAATTTTGACATTGTTGTTAACTGTTATAATGAAAATAAAAACCCTTTTTGGTGTTAATGCTCAGAACACTTTACTGTTTTTATAGATTTCTCTCTCTTATCTGTTCATTCATTTTATTCACCACCTTTTTAAAGTCTTCCTATGAAGGAAGGAATAAACATAATCCCGCACTATAATACTTAGTTTTTTAGGAAACACTGATAAATGTATGTCAATGACTTTTATCTGTTATCATTATTGATCATTATTTTAATTTTTTTTAAACATGTTCATGGACCCTCTCTAGCCCCGCCCCATCACACTTTTTGTAAAAAAAAAGAGGGTGTGAATGCTCCAAGCACACTCTCCCTTGTCCTTGAGTTGTGATGGTAAGTTTCTCGATTTTAGGGTGTATAAGGTGGTATAATCGGAAAAAGTGTTGGTAGAAAAACCATACAACTTCCCGCTTAAAACACGCGACTGGTTTTCGGTTTAAACCCATATGTACCAGGGGACGAATCCACTTCGGGACGGATCGTCCAGAAATCAAACAACCGAGGTTCTACAAAAAGTAAGGAAAATCCTTTGTGGGTTGACTGTATCATAGCTAAAAGAAACTTCGTCGTGCTCAACGGCAAGAAGAGGCAAAACAAAGAAACCAATTATATTCTGATGTAATGGATACACACTTAATAAATTCACAGAGAAATGGTAAAACTAAAAAATTAACTGAACTTCAATTAGATAACAATATTCTACAGAAACCAGAGGATATAGCCGAAGGGTGGACAAGTTACTTCAAAAACTTGAGTAGGCGCTTGGAAAATGCTAAATTAAACTCTTAATTACTATGATTTTGTTCAACTTGAATTTGCTGCAATTGAAGAAAGATGCCACAATAACTACAAAACAGATACTGAATTCGTTACTTTGAATTTATTACAAAAGTTACTGAAATGAAGGCTGGTAAATCCCAAGATGAACAACTCCTAACTGCTGAACATCTAAAATATGGAAGACTCTCACTCTTTATAGTATTGAAATCCATTTTTGATAAGATTGTCAACAAAGGAGTAGTACCTCAATGTTTTAAAACCGGAATTACTACACCAGTTTATAAGAAACACGATAAACCTCTAAATGATCCAACTCATACAGAAGAATAACTGTATCCAGTGTCATTGGTAAACTTTTTGAAAAAGTAATACTGAATAAAATTAATCCACTATTGAAGGATGCTCAGAATGCTCTCCAACGTTTAATTTTATCTCTGGATTTATATAAAGTTTTCATAAATCCGTTATTAGATTTATATAGAAAATTTTTTATCGGATTTCGTATTGGTACAGTTCAAGTAAATAGTCCTACCTGTGCTGATGACATCGTACTTCTTGGTCGTAGTCAGTTGGAACTTCAACATTATGCAAACAACGAACGTTATATCATTAATGAAACAAAAAGTAAAATTATGATTTTTAATAAGAAAAAACATTCTCTAGAGGAAAAGTTTTCTCTTCATGGCCGCCATCTTGAACAAACTGATACTTATACACATATCGGAATTGATAGACATGTACATAGTAATGACCTGATAGCAAAGCGAATACAACTTGCAAGAAGAACCTTGTATGCAATGATTGGAACTGGAATGCATGGCCATAATGGACTAAATCCAAGAGTTATTATTTCATATGTGGAACTTAATTGCTCGACCTAGAATGTTGTTCGGTTTAGACTGTATAGTGTTGTCAAATAAAGATTATCTTCAAATTTCAACTTATCATTAAACACTTCTAAAGATGATCATGAACCTGCCTAACCGTACCGCTGATGCATCGGTCTATATACTTTCTGGTGAATTACCATGGGACTCGTTTATACATCCCCAGATACTATTAAAGCTGTGGTCAATTATAAGTAATGGAGGGATAGAAAAGGAATTGTGTATACGACAGATTTTATTGAAGGACTCCACCTCTCATAGCTGGTTTATATATGCAAAAAACATTTTGGATCTTCCATCAATTTTTGAGCTCTATTTATATATTCCTACTAAAGCTGAGTGGAAGTTAGTTGTTAAAAAGAAGGTGCAAGGATATTGGAAACAACAAGTTGAACTTATGGCAGCAAGCAAATGTACTTTAAGATTTCTAGATAGTAAAACTATGAAAATTGGGAAAGTGCACAATGTATGGGAAAACGCAGCAATGAACAGAGTTGCAATTATTAAAGCAAATTTTATATAAAAGTAAAATGAGATGTCATTTTAAATTTTATTGGAGCAATTAGAAGAATGAAAGGGTGTGGTGGATCATTGAGTTAAAGTTCCAGTAAAAGCTTGAGATGATCATTTGAGTTGCAGAGTTCACAGATGTTGTATAGCTCCATACACCAGCACGCAAAAAAAATATAAAATATACTTTAAAAATGTGCACTTTATTTAAGGTTAGCTACGCCCCTGGTTCAACATCGAGACCAGGTGATCTTCTACAAGTGATGGGGGGGGGGGGCCTTGGTGGTCGAGTGATTAAGGTAGTTCGTCTACTATTGATTACGTGGTCTGTCAACACTGAGGTTGCTGGTTCGAGTCTCACTGCGGGCAGGGTATAATTGACTCCAATCTTAATTGACAAGGATTGCAAGTTTTCCTACCGAAGGTCAGGTTTTCTTCGGCTTCCTACCCCAATAAAAACTGGATACTGTGATATCACTAAAAAATTGATGAAAGTAGCATTAAACATCATTCAAACAAACAAAACAAACAATCTACAAGTGATAGAAATTTATATCTTTTTGCAAGTGGAGCTCAGCACATGCTCTCTCCAACACACAGTCAGACACAAAAAACAAGAATGTTGTTATGTTACCAGAATTAAGTTTTGATAGGATGATGCATCAAGTAAAGATGAGTGCGCATGACCTTATCTGTATCAGAAATTGGTCATTTATGGAAGAATTCAGAAAACTTGTTTTTTCATGTTTGTCTACAAAAACATACATGTTCCGCAAAACTTGGCTAAAGTGAGTTGCAATTCAGCAGGTGATCAGTTAAGATTGTTTTAACTAGAATTTTGTTGCAAATTAAAAAAAATATTGAGGTATTTTTGTGGGTATGGGGATATATTCTTATAACCAAACTTATGTTGATGCACAAGTTTAAAATGTACTGAATTAGTGCAATCTATTTTGCTAACTTGTACTCTCTTTTGTTCTAGCGCTAACTACAGCCTGACTCTGCCCTGTATTTGCCTGTCTAATACTCTTATTAGTCTTATGCTCTGATTTTTCAGGGTTTTGAATCAAAATTGGAATTTTCTTTGTAATAAAAAAAAATGAGTTTGACAAGAAAATAGATACAATTCAAATAAATTGAGTGCAAGTTATGCCCATCCAAAAGCAATATCACATGGGATCATGGTCAAATCGCTGCAGTGTACAATCATCCCCTAAAAAACACCCCTACTTTTACCAAAATCGCCCAGCTGCTTATTAAAGTTAGCATTAAAATTCTTTTTGTTTCTCAATTACTTGTCTGTTAGAACATCAAAAGAATATGCAAGCTGACATAAGTTAAGGTTAATTTTTTGTAAGTTGGGCAGTTTTGCTAAAGGTGGGGTAGATTTTGCTAAAAAGTGAGGGCATTTACGATGGGATCATTTTGAATGTTGGGGGATTTGACTAATCCTAGCCTATCGCACAAAGTACAAGGGGCCCTGGTGGCCCAGTGGTTAAAGTAGTAACAGAATCGAATCTTAATTGACCAGGATTGCCAGTTTTCGTACCGAAGGTCAAGGGTTTCTCCTGGTACTCTGGCTTCCTCCACAGTCAAAACTGGACGCAATGATATGATAAAAAATTGCTGAAAGTGGCATTAAACACCACTAAAAAAACCACAAAGTACAATTGTTACATGTTAAATATAATTTTTTTTTTACCTTTAACTGATGCGTGCCTTATCTTCGCAGTTTTTTTTTGACGACTTTACAAAGTCACATTCATGAACATATATATTTTCATAAGAGCAGGGAATGCATTTTACTTGTTCCCAAGGGGCCTTGGTGGCCGAGTGGTTAAAGTAGTTTGTCTACTATTGATCTATCAAAACTGAGATTGCAGGTTCGATTCTAACTGCAGGCAGGGTGTACTCGACTCCAATCTTAATTGGCAAGGATTTTCTCCGGGAACTCCAGCTTCATCTGCGAATAAAAACTGGACGTCCATGATATAGCTGACAAATTGCTGAAAGTGACGTTAAACACCATCAAACAAACAAACTTGTTCCCTTTTTTCGGATTCATTGAATTATTATCAAAAATAGTTAATTGATTAATCATAGTCTCACATTTGTTTATTGATTTGACAATCCAAAAGGAAGTGTTGATTATCTTCTACATGTATGGATATTTTGATACATATTTGTACATGTACATTAATTAATTTGTGAAAATTCCCCTTTAAAGCGTTTAATTTACAAACAATCCTTTTTTATTCCTGTTTAACTAGGATGATCAATTCGAAGTCTTACTCAGATTCCAACGAGAACTTGAATTCTAACTCCAAATCAATGATTCACAACACCCTAAATGAAACCTCAATACTGTTCTGAAAAAACCAAAAACTGTTGGACTTGCATATTTGTTTGTTTGTTTTTATTTAGTAAGAATGAACTTTAGCAGATTTAACACTTAGCAATCTTGCCCGGTCATAACAACATGCAGTGTTCTCAAAAAAGGCCCAGATCTCATTCAAGTGTCCTGTAGAATACAAAGTTCCAATAACATGTGAATGATATTTTCCATATTCCAAGGAGTACCTTTATTTGATTACTACTTGGTTTGAATTGTTGTTTAAGCAAAATGGGGGTTTGATTCCAACTTTTATGATGCTAGTCCACAGTTCTACTCTGTTATTAAAATAATCACTCACCTACAGCAAATTAACTAGCCTTGTTAACAATGACTTTTTTAAAACCATATATATACTAAACTATTATTAGGAAAGAATTGTGGTGCATAGCGAGAGTAAGCAGATTGTGACTATTAACTTTGCAACCAATCTAATTACAACTAAATGTTCACTTCCTCTCCCTTTTTAGCTCCCCTGACCCAAAAGGTCCTCTCTAAAGTATGTTTTTTTTATGAAAATCATAACTAAAAATAGCTGCCACCACAGGACTGAGTTTAACATTCATGTAGGATCGTATGGGAAAAATTGTTTAAAGTCTTAGCTTCTCTGAAACCGGTTGACCTATGGAAACATAACTTACTAGTACTATCCTTATTACGTGGATGGTCCTCTAGATTACTTTTTGTTTTTTATGTCAATTGGAATTAAATGGCCACTACTACAGGACTTTCATGATCCTATGGGAAAAAAGTTTTAAAAAGACTCTTCTCTAATGCGGGTTAAATAATAGATTGATTGATTGATTGATTAATGGTGTTTAACGCCCGAGCAGCAATATTTCAGCTATATTCAGGCGATGAACATGAAATGGATGATAAAATGAACATGAAATGATGATGAATGAAAATGGGATGGGACACAAGGAAAAATAGGGGTAACGGATTTTAGATTGCCACTGGCAAATGGGAGGATGGATAGGGTCGGGCAATTTAGCCTCCTGTAGCGGGATCGAAATCCCTACTCATAGCGAATACTACAGCAGCGTTCTTTAACGTGCGAGGAACGTGGCATTTTTCCCAACACGGTGCACTAATATGGTTTGCGGTCAGGTTTTCCGTATTATTGCCTGACAACCCCAGCTTGCCAGGGGTACCCCATTCAACCACCTGGGGCACACATTCCAGTCGGTCTTTAGGCAAACCGACCTGACACGCCGGTCAGGGTACTGGGCGCTATTTAGTCGCCTTTTACGACAAGCTAGCGCGACTGCGGTCTATTCTTTTAACCACCCGGATCCCGCACGGGGCGGTTAAACAATAGAAATAAAACTTATTACAATATTCACAGTATAATCCTCTATAAAATGCTTTTTAAAAATTCCAGTTAAAAATTCAAAATGGCCAACATCACAGGATTTAACATAGGACCCTATGGGAAATTTTTGTAAAAGGCTTCTCCCTTGAAACTGGTCAACCAATGGAAACAAAACTTACTAGCAACATTGTTTGTGTGGTCCTCTATAAACCTGGTTGGAAATTCAAATGGCTGCCACTGCAAGTCTGCGTTTTATATAGGATCCTATCTAGAAAAAGTTTAAATTGGCCTCTTCTCTAAAACCGGTTAAATAATAGAAACAAAATCACTAGTCAGCTAGTATTCACCGGATGCTTCTCTATAAGGATTAAGTTTAAAAATGCTTATTGGAAATTTAAAATGGCCGCCACGGCATGACTTAGGTTAACACAGGACCCTATGGGCAAAATTATTTTGAAATTTCGAAAATTATTTTAATTCTAAGGTTTTTCTATTTTCAAGGTGTAGATAGCCTTAGCCGGATTTTCGTATAACGTTTTGTAATTTTGGTGATAAAAGCTCTACAACATTTCATTCATTTGGATTTTAAATATTGTTTGGGTTCGAGCGCCACTGATGAGTCTTGATTAGACGAAACGCGCGTCTGGCGTAGTAAATTTTATTAACCTTAGTATCTTTGATGACATTTTATTTGCAACCACTGGGTCGATGCCACTGCTGGTGGACTGTTAGTCCCCGGTGGGTATCACCAGCCCAGTAGTCACACTTCGGTGCTGACAGGAATATCATTGATTCTTTCATTGATATAGTCAATGTCTAAATTTACTGCCCTGAAATTCCGAAAATTATTTTAATTCTAAGGTTTTTCTATTTTCAAGGTGTAGATAGCCTTAGCCGGATTTTCGTATAACGTTTTGTAATTTTGGTGATAAAAGCTCTACAACATTTCATTCATTTGGATTTTAAATATTTTTGGGTTCGAGCGCCACTGATGAGTCTTGATTAGACGAAACGCGCGTCTGGCGTAGTAAATTTTATTAACCTTGGTATCTTTGATGACATTTTATTTAAAAGGCTTCTCCGCTGAGACCAGTTAACCAATCAAAATACAAGTCATTATGAATATTTATGGGATTGTCCTCGACAGATTTGTTCATGCCAGTAAGACAGTAAAATAACGGCACCATTACCATTTTAGACTAAGTTTAACAGAGGACTCTATTTTCAAATGCCATATCTTTCTGAAACTGCAAAGCTGATTCAAGTTATATTGTATGTGAATGTTTTTGAGATGGTTATCTTAAAAGTTTGTTAATGAAAAATCCTTGATGGCTGCAATTGTATGAATTAATCTAATATTGAAAACTACAGGATAATCATTAAATGTTAAAATAGCTTCCTATCTGAAACTAATGAACCAGACAGGTTGAAACCAAACAGCAAGATTCATTGATTAGTCTCAACAAAGATGATATATTTATTCCATTAGAAAATTCAAAATTACAGGACTTAACATTAAGGAAAAGCCATCGATCTTCATTGCATTAAAATCAGTTGTGTTATTGTCGCTGAGAAGTTCTAACAAAATCCCACTACAGGTCATCTCAGATTGAACATTTGATATAAATATTATTCCCAAAAGAATTAACCAATCAAACATAAGCTTTTATCTTAAGTTTACTGTTGAAAATTGGTACAATAATACTACAGAAATGAATAATAATGGAGGATTCAAATTCCCCCTTACACCAAAGTTTGGTGAAAGCAATTATTATTTGGTCAGTATAGAAATTGATCCTATGATGACCTGTAATGGGATCTTTTTAGATTATCATAGCAACAATAACATTAATATTTATGATGACTGGACTTAAAATATTCAGATACCGTCGTTTATTGCCTTTAATTAGCTCACCTGACCCAAAGGGTCAGTGTGAGCTGTTCTCATCATTTTGCATCCGTCGTCGTTGGCCTTAAACTTTTCACATTTTAATCTTCTTGTGCCAATCCAAAATCCAAGATGGCCGCCATCGTAGGACATTGTTTAACATTGGACCTATATGAAAAACATACAAACAACTTGTTTTCAGAAACTGTTCCACATAATGAACCCAAATCATGAAGAAATGAAGGTTGGATAGTTATCTTAGTATTTTGAGTTTTTGGAGCCGATTGCAAATTCAACATGGCTTCTAGGGCCACTAATGCATTCTGATTGGCTGAATTTCAGAATTCGTCTTCTCATAAACCGTTTGGCAGATTGATTTGAAATATTGCTTTAATGTACCTTAGATGGTCCTCTACAAAGTTTAAGATTTTTGTGAAGATCCAAAATCCAAGATGGCCGCCATCGCAGGACATAGTTTAACATAGGACCCTATGGGAAAAAACATACAAACAACTTCTTTTTGGAAACTGTTCCACGCAATGAAACCAAATTAATAAAAAAACAAAAGTTGGATAATTATCTTATTATTTTTAGTTTTTTGAGCCAATTGCAAATTCAATATGGCTTCAAGAGCCATAAATGCATTCCGATTGGCTGAATTTTTAAATTCTTCTTCTCATAAACCGTATGGCAGATTGATTTGAAATATTGCATAAATGTACCTTAGATGGTCCTCTACACAGTTTGAGTTTTTTGTGCTGATCCAAAATCCAAGATGGCCCACATCACAGGACTTAGTTTAACATAGGACCCTGAATGTGAAAACATACAAACAACTTATTCTCGAAAACTATTCCACATAATGAAGCCAAATTATGAAGAAATGATGGATGGATATTTATCTTATTATTTTGAGTTGTTCGAGACAATTGTAAATTGAACATGGCTTCCAGGGCCACTAATGAGTTCTGATTGGCTGAAATTTCAAAAACCTTCTTTTTACAAACAGTATAGCAGATAGATTTGAAATATTACAATAATATACCTTAGACGGTCCTCTACAAAGTTTGAGTTCTTTGTGGTGATCCAAAATCTAAGATGGTCACCACCGTGGAACACAGCTTAACATAGGACCCTTTGGGAAAACTATACAAACAGCTTCTTCTCTGAAACTGTTCCTCTCAATTAAACCAAATAATGCAGAAGTGAATCTTAGAAACAAATCTTATTGTTTCAAGTTTTTCGAGCCGATAGGAAATTCAACATGGCTGCCAGAAGGATATGTGATATTGTATTGTCCTCTACTAATTTTGAGTTTTTTGTTTTGATCCAAAATACAAGATTGCTACCTCCATGGAACATCACTTACATTCTAACCTATGAAACAACATAAAAACTGCTTCTTTTCAGAAACTGTCCAACAAATTGCTGCTGATTGGAAATTCAAAAAGTTTTTTTGTAAGTCGGGTGAGCAATACAGGCTTAAGAGCCTCTAGTATGGTAATATGTTTTTAATTGTTATTATTCAGTGTATTTAAATTAACTATAATTGTTCTGCTCAGTTTGTGGTGTTATGATTAACAAATAAATCTTTTCTTATTCTCATTCCTTTTCACAAGAGACGAGAAATATTGGATCTAACGTTGGTACGAGTGGATTATCTGATTTCTCCAATCGAGATAGTTAAATTTCCATAATTTAACTATCGAGATTGGAGAAATCCGATAATCCAAGAGTACTAATGTAAGATTCTGTTTCTCCAATTTTAAAAAGTAGTAAATTTGCGAAATGAAGTACAAATTCTCCCGACCTCAATTTTATGTTGATGACTTGAATACGTGGTAAATGGAAGGTGTTTGGTTTATGACGTCATGAGTTCTCATTATGACGTTATTATTTTAAACCAATTAACTGCTGAAAACAAAAATTCACTAGTAACGAGAACTATATTTTCCACACTGGTCAAGCGGTTGATATATTAGGTAAAAATTAGTGAAATATTGTTTCCACACTGTTTAACCTCTTTAATATTTTAAAAATTTTGTTTTAAAATTATATAGTTCTAGGACCAGTGACCAAACTGATAGAGGCATAGAAATACACAGTGGTGATAAATGCAATTTTGGTGGTAGGTTTTAAAATGGATTGTAACTTACAGACACATACGAGGACACACGCTGAAGAAAAACGTTATAAATGTGATGTATGTAGTAAACAGTTTAGGTGGAAACATGTCTGTAAATAGATACACATGACGACACACACTGGAGATGAACCTTATAAATTAATTGTATGTGGTAAACAGTTTGGTGTCAAACATGACTTACAGTTACACATGAGGACACGCACTGGAGATCAACCTTCTACATGTGGTGTATGTGGTAAAGAGTTTAGTCTGAATGCCGCTTGCAGACACACATGAGGACACACACTGAAGATAAACCTTATAAATGTGATGTATGTGATAGAGAGTTTAGTGATGGTAGTAACTTTAGGTCACTTATGAGGACACACACCGGAAATTAAACTTATAAATGTGACGTATGTGGTAAAGGGTGTAACCAGAGTCGAAGCTTAAAGCAACACATGAGGACACACACTGGAGAAAAGCCTTATAAATGTGGTGTATGTGGTAAAGGGTTTAGTCAGAATGGCAACTTGAAGACACATATGAGGACACACACTGGAGATATGTGATACTATTAAACATGTGGTACAGTGTTTATATATGTAGTTAGAATGTCCACTTGCAGAAACGCATCAGGACAAACACTGGAGTTAAACCTTGATTTATAAATGTGATGTATGGGATAAAGGTTTACTAAAGGCAGTAATTTACACACTGGAGAAAAACCTTAATTGATGTATGTGGTAAAGGGTGTAGTCGGAATCATAAGAATGTAAACGACACACACGAGATAAACCTAGTTAATGTATTCTATGCACATTTTTATCCCTCCTCCCAATAAATATTCGAGGAGTACAAACGCATTTATATTTTGTATGATGTTTGTACACGGAATAAAGGTACATGACCAAAGGATTTTGATTTTCGTGAATTATTTTGTTAAAAATTACAGATGTATACATAGTTGTCATTGAGCAGGCCATCTCAGGTACATGTTTTGTCTTTATTTGTAATTGTTATTGTCTACATCGACTCTAAAATCATACCATAGAAAGGCAAAGTGCCACAGAACAAATAACAGACACACTTTATAGAATGAAACAGAATCGAGTGCGCCGTTTCGTACAAAGTTGACATTTAGTCGATTTCCCTATTTTTCGATTTGTTTTTAACTTTGTGAAATAACCACGAGGTACATCGACGTAACATTTTTGTAGGAGTTATCATAGATCAAATACGTATTCCGTAAGTATGGTTTTTAATCAAACTTACCCCTTCTTGTTATCATTTGAACTCATTTTTCTGAGTTACTTCATGTTTATTGGCATGAACAGTCCGTTGCTTAACCCGAATAGTCCGGTACAGCAGAAAAAAACGCGATAAATCCGTTACCATTCTACACCGTGTTCTCGTACAGCTTTAAATCTACAGTGTAAATACATGTATTTGGTAGGATATTTGATCATATATTGAAGGTGTGCAGTGCCAACGATTTTAATTTTTTTTTTCCTGCCCAAAGAAAGTTGGGGACATATATTAGTAGCTTATTGGTTTTCGTTAGGCAGTTACGTTGTGTTCAGATGATAACTTGAATACCAGTAAACGGATATTAATTTGCACAGCTGTTAAGTACTATATAATTAAGATCAAGTTCAATTACATGGTGGGGTATCATTTAACGTCCCATTAAATGATCTGTTTTTTAACTCGCTTGATCACGACTTGTTTATTGGGTGGTTCTTAACAAAGTTTGAGTTTTTAGTGCTGATCAAATATAAAAAAAACATTGCTGCCAGAGCCATTAATGCGTTCTGATTTGCTAAAATTCAAAAATTTCTCTATAAACTGTTTGACAGATTGATTTGAAATATTGCCGAAATGTACCTTAGATGGTCCTCTACAAAGTTTGAGTTTTTTGTCCCGATCCGAAATCCAAGATGGCCACCATCGCAGGACATAGTTTAATATAAGACCCTATGGGAAAAAAAATGCAAACAACATCTTGGAAACTGTTCCACGCAATGAAGCAAAATTAATAAGGAAATGAAGGTTGGATAACTATCTCATTATTTTGAGTTTTTCTAGACAATTGCAAATTCCTTATGGTTTTCAGGGCCATTTATGTGTTCTGATTGGTCGAATTTTAAAATTCTTCTTCTCATAAACCCCATTGCAGATTGATTTGAAATATTGCATTAATGTACCTTAAATGGTCCTCTGCAAAGTGAAGTGCCTTGTATGTAAGGGTACAAATCTTGTACTTGATTCTACTGTCTATCGGTAACCAATGCAGCTCTTTCAAAATCGGAGATATGACAGGAGCGAGAAGCTTTATAAATTATAAGCTCTGCTGTGTTTTGAACGGTCTGAAGCTTGTTTAGAGTGGTTTTGGGTAGTCCATATAGGAGAGAAATCCATAGTCTAATCGCGATGCACCAATAGTGATGGTAATATCCCCAACAAAATGCTGATTTTGTTAGGATGAGAAGACAATGACCTCAGTCTTGTCCGTGTTTAATTTCAGCATGTTTGTGTTCATCCAAGATACAATGTCTGATGGCAGCTCTCCACCTGACGTAGAGCTTCCTCAGCGCTATTTGAGAGTCGTCCGCGTAAAAGTGGTGATCCAGACCATGGTCTCTACAAATAGAACCTACGGGCTTGGTGTACGTAATATAGTTTTTCGGGCCTAAAACTGATCCATGATGTACACTGTAGGTCATGAGAACAGCCTCCGACAACTGGCCGTCCTTACAAACTGTTTGATAACGATCACTGAGGTTTGACGTCATCCATTTTAGCGGAGCACCCATAATACCAAACTCGTGCTTAAATCGATTAAGGAGAGTAACATGATCTATTGTATCAAATGCTGCTGAAAGATCTAATAGAACAAGTACTGTATTGTTGTTTTGATCTAAGGATTGCATTATGTCATTTTTGTACTTTAACAAATGCACTCTCTGTGGAATGAAACTTCCGGTAAGCCGACTGATTTGGTTCATGCAGGTTGTTTAAAGCAAGATGAGTTTTTAATTGCATGTCCACCGCCTTTTCTAGAACCTTGGATATAAATGGCAAATTAGAAACAGGTCTGTAGTTTTTAAGTTCATTCTGGTCAAGGCCCGGTTTATCTTTGTCAAAATAGTTAGTAGTTCATCAACGCAAGATTTCAGTAGCCATGTGGGTATTGGGTCAAGCTGACATGATTTATTTGCTGACTTCAAAATAATACGCTGTATTGTCTGCTCAGATACTGGAACGAAATCTGTAATGTTGGTAGCCAGTGGTGAAAACGGGATTAAAACATTTGTGTTCATATTGGACGACGAGTTCTGTGTGTTTTAATGTCGTTTCTGATACCTTCGAACTTATTGATAAAAAAGTTACTGAGCTAACTGTTTTTATGATGTAGATGAAGGTAGAACCACTTCATTGGATGCACCCAGAAGGTGTTTCGTAATCTTGTAGAGGCTTTCTGATCCCAACCGTCAGAGGTTTTGTTGGAAAAGTAGGTCACCCTTGCTTCCTTGAGTAGATTATTCACAGCTAAATAATCATGTGAAATCTTTGCCGAAGAGTCCGATAATCCGGGAGCCATAATGTCGATATGAGAAATAATGTTGTCTGTGTCCCTAGTGATTATCACGTCTAAAATATGTCCTCCTACATATGTTGGTTGTGTGACATGTTGCTTCATAACACTTGATTTTAGGATATTGTCAAATCTTTCCGCGTCGCGATTACTAGGAATGTCTATGTGGTCGCCGACTATGATGACACTTTTTTCAACTGTAGCATGTTTCGCAAGAAATTCGGGTCAGTCATGCTCAAGAAAGTCTTTAATTTTACACTTGTTTTGTTTCGACGGAGGGGGTCTGTACACTACAGCAAGACGTACAATATAATTGTTCACAGTAAGATTGCAGTCCAAGTACTCAAAGCTTGAGATTTGTTTGTGAATACTTGTGGCAGTCAGATTGACATCAATTTGTGATTTGAAAATTAGTGCAACACCGCCACCGCGTTTTCCACCATTGCCACGGGGTACAGGCTTAACTTTTGGAGTAAGTTCAGTAAGACACGTGTTGTCAACTGTGCTGCCAAGCCATATTTCAGTTATCGCAACTACATCAAAATCGTTTGATTGTATATATAGTCACAAAGTGAAAGTGTCTTATTTTTTACTGATCTCGGTTTTATACCGCATACTGAGAGACAATTTTGTGTCTTGACAGGTTCTGGATTGTCGTATTTTAATT
This sequence comes from Limnoperna fortunei, assembly GCA_944474755.1. NCBI lineage: Eukaryota > Metazoa > Mollusca > Bivalvia > Mytilida > Modiolidae > Limnoperna > Limnoperna fortunei. Next base: position 50,148,031 of record OX104119.1, read on the forward strand.
TTAATAATATGTATATTACATTGATCTTGAATGAAAGAAAAAGCTTTATCAGAGCTATTACTGTTTACATATGTTGATACATAACAATTTGTATGGCCTGTGGTAGAGTTATTATATTGTTCAAACTTACTCCATTGTTTGTGCCCCGTGCGGGATCCGGGTGGCTAAAAGAATAGACCGCAGTCGCGCTAGCTTGTCGTAAAAGGCGACTAAATAGCACCCAATACCCTGACCGGCGTGTCAGGTCGGTTTGCCTAAAGACCGACTGGGATGTGTGCCCCAGGTAGTTGAATGGGGTACCCCTGGCAAGCTGGGGTTGTCAGGCCATAATACGGAAAACCTGACCGCAAACCATATTAGTGCACCGTGTTGGGAAAAATGCCACGTTCCTCGCACGTTAAAGAACGCTGCTGTAGTATTCGCTATGAGTAGGGATTTCGATCCCGCTACAGGAGGCTGAATTGCCCGACCCTATCCATCCTCCCATTTGCCAGTGGCAATCTAAAATCCGTTACCCCTATTTTTCCTTGTGTTCCATCCCATTTTCATTCATCCATCATTTCATGTTCATTTTATCATCCATTTCATGTTCATCGCCTGAATATAGCTGAAATAATGCTGCTCGGGCGTTAAACACCATTAATCAATCAATCAATCCATTGTTTGTATCCAATACACGTCTATTGTTATTGAGTCCACCACGAGAGCCCCTATATCTCAGAATTTCTGTTTTATTCTTGCGAGAAGTGAAATGGTAGGTTTCTGTAGTTTTAATAATCCAATACTGTACAGTGTTTACCTGCCATACTGTCTATAATTCTTGACAAGTGTAAACACATTGTAGCTTCAGGCAAAAACACTGATTGAAAAGAAAATAAAACCCAATAGGGTCACAAAAGAATATATTTATTTTAAAAGCAATATTTCCAGAAATCCACCTTAAAATTTTGAAATGAAAACCACATATATCCGTTCACAACACATTCACAAATATTCCTGCCAATTTCCAGATCTGTACATATCATATTTTCACAAAAAAATTGTCAGTTATCTTGACAGCTAAATTTTATGCGGCCTACACTTGGCGCAACAATTAAAATAGGTACGACAAATTTTAGAACATGTCAGTGTTATATGGGATCCCTCTTACCTAACCGACATTAACACGCTTGAACGAATCGAACACCCGGTTACGAAATTTATCGTTTTAACACCACAGGTGTTACACTGGCTGTTTTTAAATTTCTTCTCAGGAAGCCTAGTTGTTGGTTACTACTGGCGATGATGTTTTTGGTGTGCTGTGACCATTTTCAATTGGATTGCAGAGTTATGCCTAGATATTTTGCAGAGGTAACGAGTTCAAGTTTGTGATTATGAAGTATGTAGTCATGTGTGAATGGATGTTTTTTCTGAGTTACTGTGAGAACTGTACATTTGTCTGGATGGAAAGCCATCAACCAGTCACTCTCCCATTTGGCTGCAGCATTAAGGTCATTTTGAAGGGCATCACAGTCAGATGCTGATGAAATGGTTTTGTAGATGATACTGTCGTCGGCGAACGGTCTGAGCTTACTGGAAGTGAGGTATTATAGAAGTCATCTATATAAGCCAAGAATAGCACCGGGCCCAGAACTGTGCCCTGAGGTACACCTGAAGTGACTGGGGCAGTTGATGATTGTTCTCCATCCAGGACAACTGTTTGAGTGCGGTTAGATAGAAAAGCTTTTACCCAGTTTAAAGTGTCATTTCTAATGCCATGGTGTTGGAGTTTATAGAGAAGTCTGCAGTGTGGCACTTTGTCAAAGGCCTTGGCAAAGTCCATAATTATGAGGTCAGTTTGCTTATTTAAGTTGTTGTTGGCTGCCAGTTCTTGGACAAAAAAAATAAGTTGAGTTTCACAGGATCGGAACTGACGGAATCCATGCTGGAGGTCATATAAGATGTTGTTTGATTCGAGGTGAGTGATAATATGTTTTGTAATAATATGTTCGAGTAGCTTACAACTAATACAAGTTAGAGATATGGGTCTATAGTTTTCCGGTTTGTATTTTTCACCTTTTTGTAAACAGGTGTCACATTTGCATGTTTCCAGTCGGATGGAGTAATACCGGTTTTGAGTGACTTGTTGAATATTAAAGTAAGGATGGCCGCTGTTTGAGCTTATAGTTCTTTTAGTATGCGACCACTGATTTTATCTGGCCCGCTCGCTTTGTGAGGATTTATACTATTAAGCAGTTTTTGTATACCTGGCAACGTAATGTGGAGAGGTTTGATGTCAGGATGAGGACTTGGTCCTTTGTCAGGGATGCTATCATCTGATTCGATTGTAAACACTGATTGAAATTGAAGGTTAAATATGTCAGCCTTCTGTTTTGTGTCTGCAATAAGTTGTCCGTCCTTTTTGAGTGGAGCAACCCCAGTGTTGTCTGTTCGAACATCTTTTATGTATGAGAAGAGGTTCTTGGATTTTGCTTGCATGTTAACATTACATCCAGGTTCGGTTGTTGGGAGGTCTAGAATCATGTTTTCGATATAATTCCAATATGCTGTTCTTTGTTCTTTCTGAACTAACTTTTTCAATTTCTTGTACTTTTCAGTGCATTTAATGTCGTTTTTCATTTTATCATACATTTTGTTTTTCTTATTAATCATGTTTCTAAGAGTGTTGTGAATCCAAGGTAATCTCTGTTTGTAAGTGAGCATTTTGTGAGGTATGTTTTTCTCAATAGATTCTGTTAGATTGGATTTGAAGATGTTCCATAGTTCATTAACGTTGGTATTGGAATCAAGATTTAGTAAGATGTTTGTGTTTTCGAGATCTAGTTTGATTTTGTCCCAATTAGCATTTTTATATCTGTAAATTTTTCTGTGTGTTTCTTTGATTCGACGTAGCCAGATATCCTTTTCAACATAAACAATGTCGTGGTCGCTTAGGCCAAGCGGTGGAATGGTGCAGACTTTGTTTATATCTGTGGGAGTGTTGGTCGAAGGTTTTGTCTTTACGTGTAGGGATATTAACAGTTTGATTGAGATTTTGGTCATACATGACATCAAGAAGAAATTGGTGTTGTTCTTGGTTGGGTTTGCCGGTGATGACTTCAGGGATGGACCAATTTATGTTTCCAAGGTTAAAGTCTCCACCTAGTAATATATTATATTTAGATGTTTTGTTTATTCTACCAAGGGAGATTTCTAGCTGCTTCAGCGAGGTGCCATTATCAGAGGGTGGTCTATAAAAGGAGCCGACAAGCTGTTTCCTTGCCCCTGATATGTTTATTGTTGCCCATATGATTTCGCAATCTGTTTTTAGTTCTATACTTTCTATGCTTATGAATTCTTTAGATATGGCTAGGAGGACACCCCCATGGCTTTGATTATTTTTATTTGGTGGGCGGTCATTCCTATATATATTGAAACTATTGGAGGGGAAGAATTCATATGATGGTGTATTGTTATCTAGCCAGATCTCTGTTCCAAAGATAATATCAGGTTTAGCTGAATCAATTAATTCTAATAGTTCTGGTTTTTTATTTTTTATTGATTGGAAGTTGATTGTTATGATTCTAAGTGGTTTTCTGTTCTTGTTAGATGTTCTTGTATGCCTGTGCTTTTTGTTATTGTGGCTATGTTTGAGTATTGGAGATGACATAGCAGTTGGAGTGCCTGGGCTACCCATAATTGAACTATCACCAGGATACTAAATGAGTTTGATGTTTCAATGGTGGAGCCATTAAAGACACTTGTAGAAAAAATTGGCATACCACATTGGATGCATTTGCAGCTGATGTTGCTGGATTCCATGCAGTAATACATATGAGAGGTTAACCCTTGGCAGTCAATGTGGTACCAGACGTCACAGATGTCACAGCACAGTGCTTTGTGCTTCCATGTGACAGCCTTCTGACATGATCCACATGGCCAGCGTGGTGCACGTGGCCCGGGGTTTGTCTCTATGTCAGAGGCGTTAGCAATTAATAGGAGGAATATATATATATAGCTGTGCGTGATGGGTTTTCGATTTTAACAATTGTAACACTCTGATAGCCTCTAATTGTTTCCAGTTATTTCTCTGGAGTGACAATACACTGACAATAGGAAAATGATCGTTTGGCACATTGTGTAAGATGTTGGGAAACACATTTTCTCTCTTGATGGACGATAGGGTGGTAGATTTCTGTGCATTTAGTATGTTAAACACGTTGAGAAGAAATGGTAAGACTGCTATGCAATATCTAAATACCATAATGTTTGAATATCCTTTACCTATGCTTGAACTGAAATGGTGAAAAGAGGGAACACTATAGGTATTAAATGAAGAGGGTATTATTGAGTCTTCGTCCCCTGGGCGACTCAGGGGCTCAGGTAAGTGAAAAGCCTGTTAATAAATAGCAAGTTAAGCTAAAGGTAGTCAATTGTAAAGCGATGTAAGTAATGCTGGTTTGTTTACTTCCGGTAATCCGGATGTCATGTGATCACTGTTTACGATATGTCATTCATTCAGTTAGCTAAAGGGGGGGGGCTGATAGTTTATTCTGTTTGTAGGCAACTTCTGCGCTGAATATGTGTAATACCAGGCGCGTAGCTAGCCAATAAAGAATGTGGATTCAAAATAATCTAGGGTGGTCAGGGGGCATACCCCCCCCTGAAAATTTTGAAATAAATGGTGCAATTTGGTGCGTTTTGGGGCCTCCGGAGAGCTTTCTTGACCAACGAAAATCCATTTATTTTAGCATAAAAATGGAGATGAATAGCTTTACTTTCGTTTATTTCAAAAAAAATTTTTTTGTCAAAATAATGTGGATTCAGCTGCGTACTCGCGTATAGGCAGCTACGCGCCTGAATACCCAAAGTACTACTACTAACTACCCGAGTAGTTCTAAACGTTTTTTTAAGCCAAGGATGTCAATAATAGCCAAATATTCAACTTTCTTCTCAGCTGTTTTTTCGTGCAGCCATTCAAGGCCACGCATCCTCTCAAATGTTCACAGTCAGTTGCAAGGACAGCATTGTTTTTCTCAAATTAGACTTTTGTGTGTTGGGTACATTATAATACAATTAGACATTTCTTTGTCGTTTTCATAACTTCTAGCTGTAAATAACAAAGATGATCCGAGTAGAATTTTCAAAGCATCTAGCTATGTGTTTCGTTCCCCTTTCCCTATGTCTCCCCTGGAAGAACTTTGTGAATTCTGAAAGAAAGAAACCGAAACAAAACACGATGAAAAGAAACGTATTTCTTTAAAAAGGTATTTAGCTTCTGTCCACCACCCGATAGGTTAAATTCAAAATAAGTCGATCTCCCAGTTACAAATGAATTTGTGATTTATCACCCTTTTATAACGTCGTTAACAGATAACACGAGACGCGTCGTTTAGCACTGAACCGTGATGTCCATGCATTATCTGAAACTTCACGTAAAATTATTTATAAATTTGATTATTATTTACAAAAGATTTGCCGCCACAGTTAGTCTGGGCTCCTGACTAAATATTCTCAATACCGTAAGTAGCATTGCTCAATCTCACCAGGTGGCGCGTTCGTCACATTTACCGGAAGTTTTGAAATGCGCCCCGAGTAACCCCTCTTACTTTTACGGCTCAATATATCAAATGTGGGCGTTTCTTACCTTATTTGTAAGGAACATTTAGTAGGGAAGATGTCAAAATATGTGACAATAACGGCAATGTATAGTTGAAGCCCGAGATTTACAAATGTAAGTAATTTGAAGTGGGATTTTCAGTCGTACATCTACAAAACGCATATGTCACGGTTTATATCGGTATACCATTGTAACATTATATAAGAGGAACAAGAAAATCATTTATTTGAGTACAATTATGACCGACAATTATGTTTTTGCCGATTCTTTTTGATGGGTGGAAATGACAAAAGTTGTCGCCCTTTGTTTCCCGCCATTTTGGATCGTTGTTTATTTTGGAGAAATTCGACTGCAATTTGAGTGAAAATCATTAATGACATTAACGATTAATAAAATTTTAGGTATGAAAAGTTAAATATTGATTCCCAGGCGTCACCTACATCTGTTGATAGCATAAGCTTAAGTTAATATTAACACGACACATCATGTGCCAAGTTGTGGACAGCGTCGGTCATTGACGCTTTAAAAAAAAAAGAGAACTAATAGAAGCATTTGCTATTATTATTCTAAACAGGATAAAAAACATTGTTTACTCATATTATTGACATAGCTACTCTCAGTTTTTCAGTAATTTATTTAGCTTCAAGTTCAACCAACAAGCATAACACATTTCATTAATGTCATTTTGAAACACTGGGGTCTTTATTATTGCAATGGAAACTTTAAACATTCCTTTCAAATGTACTGATGATTTGCACCTTATTGGTTGTTTTTTTTTGTTCCACATATTCAAAAATGGATTTTTCATGTTAAGAATTGAGGGAGTTCCCACAACTTTCCCACTTTGCGCTGCCCTCCCCCCCCCCCCCCCCCCCAATTTCACTTGTGAATAAATTTCAATGAATCCTGTAATTAAATGCCAAACTGATAAAACATAAGATGATATTCACTAGTGAGTATTTGTACACTTCAGCAGATGAAACTTATATTTTAATACAGGTCAAACGGGTATTGTATATCCGAAAACCACACATTTTTAACTTTCAGGATTTCTACTGAAAATCTACCTTGATATTTCCTCCTAAATGTTATGAATTATGATACCTCATCTCATTACCTATCTTTTGATATATAGAAACCCATTGTTTTGCATAAAATTGAAAAGCTGTAGACTTGTGATGTTTTTTAAACTATGCTATTTATGGGCGCCACCCCCCTCTTTTATTAAACAGGTCATAAATAATGTAAAAAAACATGCTAGCATAGAAAATTGTGGTTAATATTAACTCGATAACATAGTTCTTAATGTTTTTACCCCAAAAAACAACTTTTGATTGAAAATGAAAAATGGTGTATCATTGCTACCGTAAGCGGACTTCCGGTTCGAATATACAGTCAAGTTACAAAAGCGCAATTATTTACAATGCTTTTCCCATATGGTACCCCTGGCAATTAAGTTCATTTGTGCGAAAAACCTCAAAAATTTCCCCCCGGAAAACAGTTTTTTGTGTAAATTGAAATGAAAAACTTCAGTATTAACAAATAAAAAAGTATAGGTCATGCAGCAAAAATGACCGAAAATTTTGGTTGAAACACAGGAATTTGACCCCATATCATTTGGGTCGAAATATGGCCAGACAAGGAAAAAATAGTATTGTCGCAAACGAAGTGAGCGAAGGAGTCTAACGCAAAAGTAAACAATTCCTACCCCCCTACCTTTGTTGTTGAGTTTGCTTTGAGAATTTGCACTGACAACATGATTGTAGGTGTTCTACTTACTCACGGACATTTATTCTTTAAGATTATGACATCGATTCCTTTAATATATCCATATTTTTGCAACCGCGAAACTTTTTCTTGAACTGAAACACTTTCTTTACTTCAGGGATTCTTCCATGGACGATTGTTCCGCAGTAAATGACAAAAATTAATGGGATAAAACGGTAAAAATAAAACTTTGTTTTGTATGCAAATGAAATAATATTTAAATCCTAATTTTAATTATTTTTTGTAAAATTGAGTTTTAATCGAATTGTTTACATTTCTAGCACATCTGTTGATAAAGGGATGTAACCCAATGACATCAGCCATGTGCTCTTCGGTTTGCAATTTCCGGATAATTTTTCTCTGGTTCCGACTTCGCGCTTAACTTTTTGTCATTTACTGCGGAACAATCGTCCATGGAAGAATCCCTGAAGTAAAGAAAGTGTTTCAGTTCAAGAAAAAGTTTCGCGGTTGCAAAAATATGGATACTAGTATATTAAAGGAATCGATGTCATAATCTTAAAGAATAAATGTCCGTGAGTAAGTAGAACACCTACAATCATGTTGTCAGTGCAAATTCTCATAGCAAACTCAACAACAAAGGTAGGGGGGTAGGAATTGTTTACTTTTGCGTTCGACTCCTTCGCTCACTTCGTTCGCGACAATACTTTTTTTTCCTTGTCTGGCCATATTTCGACCCAAATGATATGGGGTCAAATTCCTGTGGTTGAAATAATGACATTTAAATGGCACTGACACAATTTCTAACCTCCCTCTTTAATCGTTTTAAGCTCAATTTTCAAGGCTCTTAAAAATTTCCGTCCAAATATCGAACATTTTCAATAAATAATGTTTATAATTTTTAATTTTGCTATTTTTCAGAACTCCAACATCCAATCATATGCCTCCGTGTATTTTCTTCTGCATACTATCTTGGGTTAAAAAATTTCCCGTTGTCATGTAAACAAATAATTGCGCAATTGTAACCTATAGGCAACATTGGAAGTGTCATAATGAGCCCAAAATGTTATGGTATCATCCTTAGGCAATAGTCAAATGTTTCCCAAAATAAAATAAAGTTATCTTCAAGCGTTGTTTGTTCGTTTGAATTTTCTGGAGGCCACCCTCTATCAAAATTAATCGCATTTATCATCGTGTTTTCCGACAATAATGTGTTGCTGCTTAGTAATATTCGAGTAATTGTACTTGTTTTCGGTCGTTCTTTGTATATTTGGTACACGAGTCAATTCTGGGATAACTTTCTTCTTCAACATTTTTTCTCGAATAAAGATCTGAAGGCCGAAAACGAATTTTTCGTAGAATCTGTGAAAAACCACATTTTTGAAACAGACTATAGCTAGCTATGTTAATACTTGGTGAGTCCTATTTTATGTCCGTATGTCAGAAGCAGTCCCATTGAAGCCAACTGCATTCAAATTCAACAAAGGCGATGTCATTCATGGATACAACATACTAAAATGCTTAAAACCCCAAAAATTCAATTTGGCTAAAAAGAGGTCAAAACAAAAAAAGTCAGCTACAAGACTTAAGCCTAGCATAAAATATGTGTTTTTGATGTCAAACGCTGCATTTGAATGTATTAAACAATTTCCCCCCAAAACGTCAGCAACAATTTTTACCTAAAAGACCGCACAAACTCGTCATAGAAGCCCACCCTAGATTTTTTATGAAAAAATACGTATATTTTAGAAACATACTATATATTTTTAACAAATCGTTATTAATAAACAATTTATACATAACTTAACATTATGTGACGAATTCAAATTTTATAATTAAAAATGGGTCAATAAATCAAGTATTCTGGATAAAATCTCAGTTCCATATAGGTTACAAAAGCGCAATTATTTACAATGCATTTCCCATATGGTACCCCTGGCAATTAAGTTCATTTGTGCGAAAAACCTCAAAAATTCCCCCCCGGAAAACAGTTTTTTGTGTAAATTGAAATGAAAAACTTCATTATTAACAAATAAAAAGGTATAGGTCATGCAGCAAAAATGACCGTAAATTTTGGTTGAAATAATGACATTTAAATGGCACTGACACAATTTCTAACCTCCCTCTTTAATCGTTTTAAGCTCAATTTTCAAGGTTCTTAATAATTTCCGTCCAAATATCGAACATTTTCAATAAATAATGTTTATAATTTTTAATTTTGCCATTTTCAGAACTCCAACATCCAATCATATGCCTCCATGTATTTTCTTCTGCATACTATCTTGGGTTAAAAAATTTCCCATTGTCATGTAAACAAATAATTGCGCAATTGTAACCGTCAGGTCACAAGCAATGAATGCGGTCAAAATTTTGACCGGTTTAAAACATTCAGAATGCCTCAAAATTTACGTCAGAATTAACTGTAACTGACGTAATTCCGATGCAATGCATTATGACGTATGCAGTGTTCGGTAATCAAATTCAAATAAAAATACAGTTTATATCAAACAATGCTTTTATAGATTTATACGTCTCGTTTGTGAAAATAACTCTACGGGGAATAATCAGTTTAACTCAAAAGCCGGAAAACAAGAAGCAGGTAGCTATTCTATTTAAATTGTATTTTGACAGAAATTTTTGACGGAACAAAACGCGCGAAGTTAGCAAAAACGTTTTAAACAACCAATAAAACTTGGTAGTAAACTGGTGGTGACCTGGGGTTATATTTGAAAGTGAAGCTTGCGTAAATGAAAAATATTGCACCAGGGGACCAGGTTACCGCCACAGTAGGAAAGCAAACGCCTGTAATGGCAGATTTTTAACAATTTCAGTCACGTGACTAAAGGTCAACTTTTTGTCGTTTTTTTTAAGCGTGATAGTGTCTCAGTTTTTGTTATCGTACGTAGCACTCTTGTAACATACATCAATCAAATAAAATACAGCTATGTCCTAAGACAATTACCTGTCATTTTTAGAAATTTTGTACTGTATAGTTTCAATTTACAAGGTTAAAATGCCCTTTGAAGTGGCATGTTTTGATCTGAACTTGGCACTCGCCAGACAGAAAACTCGAAATTAAAAATATAAATAGAAATGGTGACAAATTGCGACCTATAAATTATTAAATCAATTATAATATTACGTCTTCTGCCAATTTTCAGCTTTCAAACCCCCCGGGAACAAATTTGTGTCAGCTTTTTCTGTGAAAAAATGCAGAAAAGGGGGGGGTGTTCTATGTACTCGATGTACGCTTCGAAAAATATTTAGCATCTGTCTGCCAAAGTAGAATAGATACCAAACATATCAGTACTTATTAAATATATAATATATAATACTATTACGTCTGTTGTGTAATTTGTGGGTCTCAAAACCTATTTGAACAAATTTGTGTCAGCTTTTTCGACAAAAAGGGGGGAGGCAGAAATACATTTGCAATGTAATGGTAAATTTTTGAAGCTGTGTGTGCATTAGAGAAAAAAAGTGTGGTATAGTCATAACAATCATTAAAATATATTATAGAAATCCCAAATCAACATGATTGTTCAATATATACATGTATTCAAGCTGAACAAATTTTTAAACCTTCAATTCAGGAATATTAAACCATGTACTAGTAGACAAATATTCTTGTCTGCCATTGGAAAACAATTTAAAAGTAAAGGACAAAAAATGCCTTTTAGTCGTAGCATTAAAGACCCTATGCTTTTTACACTGACAGCAGCTTGTTGGGTTTGTACAGACAAGGAAAGTTGCACTCCTTGTCCTAGCTTAACACATCAGTCATTACGCTACCCTTAAAATTCTCAATGTCACAAATTTTCCTTGCAAGATACAGTGACCATTAGTTACCCATAAGCTGAATGGAAACAATGTTTCTTTCTTTTTTTGTTTTTTATTCAATTACACGACACTTATTTCAGTCAGTATAAATAGTGAAAAAACTCTATACACTACATAAAACTGATGCTATAAAAGATTTAAACATATTATTTGCAAAACATTAAATTTATATTTATTTATTCAGACATACATGTATTAACAACTATGGGTCCAGTAAAATTAAGAAATAGATTATTGCGAGCGGGCTTTATGGGAATTAGAACATGGTCAGAACTTATATTTGTCAATATTTTATACCGAGCGATAGCGAGGTATAAAATGAAGACAAATATAAGGTCAGACCATGTTCTAATTCCCATAAAGCCCACTTGCAATAATCTATTTCGATTTTAATATGTCTAACAAATGTTTTAAAATTTCGAAGCGGTTGTAAGAGGACCCTTTCAGTGGTAATATTGTTGTTTTGAAACTAATACGATATATCCCAAAACAGTATGTTAAAGCAAATAAAATTGACATAAACATATATTCTGGTCATTTTATTGAATGTACATACCTTTTAAACAAAAATATTGAGAAATCTTAACGAAATTGCATTGTTCCAGTTTGAAATTTTAAGTTCAGCGTAATATGACGTCGGAATTCTAATTGTGAGGTCATATTAATTCGAATGTAGAATTGTTAAAAAAAATAATGTATTGGGAGTAGTTTAAATCATATAAATCTCAGAATTCAGAGCAAAAATAAATAATTTATTAACAATAACGATAATTATGAATAACACATAACAAACTGCATTTGTAAGTCAGTTTTTACATTTACACAAAACACGCAGTTTACGCATGTGCGAACTAAACTTATTGGAATTTTGACACGGCTTTGTCTACATAGCTAAAGCAGGACGTCATATTAGAATACAAAATTATATTTTAAAAAAAATGGAAATAACAGAAATACAAAATAATACAAATTTTAGTAATCCAAAAGTTTCTGACCATCTTAATTTTATCCAAAAAAAACATAAGTTATAATAACATTAGCAATTAAGTAAGAGTTATATTCATCTTTTAAGACATTTCATAATTTACAGAGACTTTGTTGTCTTAGTATTTTCTTATTACATCCAGTTTTAATCAACAGAAGATAGTTACTAGTAAGAAATTGTGTTATTAGCTGCCTGTTTATAAATGTTTTCTCTTCGCATGAATTCCCTCATAATTGGTCTATACTACAATGAGAAATTTATCATTTTTCTGAGAACAATATATTGCAATGAGACATGCCAGACTGATATTAACTTATCGAATGAGTGAATACATATTATAAAACTCATTTACTGGCATTTTATACCATAGAAACAAATTATACTGACCCCAAATGCCTGTGATTTAGATTGATTTATAAACTCACATGCTAGGGCCAACGACTCATTTTTAGGATTTAATACTATATCTCTGTCTATAAAATAGATCTACTGACACTATTATTTTTATAAATTTCTTTTAAAAATGTTCCTTTAATACACAGAACTTAATTCACATTTTTTTTCCCTTTTTCTTTTGTTAAGGGATGATCACAGATGTTAAAATTATGTTTTTGCCAGTTTTTTTAAATCTTACTTCTTGCTGGAGATAAGTTTCCATAAATTTTAATATCACATTTTTGTAAACTATAAAATAATATTAAAAAATACCAGTTTGATTTAAGTGTTTATTTAAAGTCTAAATTTTTAGGAAAGGATGCTTAAGTTTACTAATTGGTTTATCAAGGAATGTTAATTATGCCATTCAATAGCAGCTTCACATTCAATGAATATCATAGAAGCAAATCTATACCAGGGACAGTCTATACTAACTGTATATAGACTGTCCCTGTCTATACCAAGTGCAGAAACCATCATTAGATAAATTTTGTACCTAATAGCTAACTCGATAATGTTTGTAAAAAATGGAATTTATACTATACTATCACAATGCAGTCCAAGATTTAATCTCCCAAGCTTACTTTTTGAGACATAAAATAGCAAAGCCCATTTATAAAATACTCGACATGTATATAAATTTCTCCATATAAATAAATGTAAGCAATTCCATCGAATTCTAAAATTAAATAAATTCTTTGTTTTCAACTGCATAAATGATAATGCTACATTTGACTTAATATGGTAGTCAAAATGAAACAGTTTACTAAAATTTGTATTATTTTGTATTTCTGTTATTTCCATTTTTGTCTCGCCTGCGACGAAAGTCGCTGGAGGCGAGACATATGTATGGGAATCCGGCGGCGGCGGCGTAAACACTTGACATCTTGCTTCATATCTTTGTAAGCCCAAGCCCTAGGTCCATCAAATTTGGTCCAGAGGTAGCTTATGATGAGTACTTGCCAGTCAGTCACCTGTCACCTGACCTTGACCTCAATTTCACGGTCCAGCGGCTACGTTAAAGTTTTTGGGTTACGACAGTTCCTCTGTAACTACGCATGGTAGGATGACAATATTTGGTGTATAGGTTGCTGATGACTAGTACATGACTGTCTGGTAGGTGTCACCTGACCTTGACCTCAATTTCACGGTCCAGTGACTACGTTAAAGTTTTTGGGTTACGACAGTTCCTCCATAACCACGCATGGTAGGATGACAATATTTGGTGTATAGGTTGCTGATGACTAGTACATGACTGTCTGGTAGGTGTCACTTGACCTTGACCTCAATTTCACGGTCCAGCGACTACATTAAATTTTTTGGGTTACGACAGTTCATCTGTAACTACGCATGGTAGGATGACAATATTTGGTGTATAGGTTGCTGATGACTAGTACATGACTGTCTGGTAGGTGTCACCTGACCTTGACCTCAATTTCACGGTCCAGCGACTACGTTAAAGTTTTTGGGTTACGACAGTTCCTCTGTAACTACGCATGGTTGGATGACAATATTTGGTATATAGGTTGCTGATGAATAGTACATGACTGTCTGGTAGGTGCCATTTGACCTTGACCTCAATTTCACGGTCCAGCGACTACGTTAAAGTTTTTGGGTTACGACAGTTCCTCTGTAACTACGCATGGTAGGATGACAATATTTGGTGTATAGGTTGCTGATGACTAGTACATGACTGTCTGGTAGGTGTCACCTGACCTTGACCTCAATTTCACGGTCCAGCGACTACGTTAAAGTTTTTGGGTTACGACAGTTCCTCTGTAACTACACATGGTTGGATGACAATATTTGGTATATAGGTTGCTGATGAATAGTACATGACTGTCTGGTAGGTGCCATTTGACCTTGACCTCAATTTCACGGTCCAGTGACTACGTTTAAGTTTGTAGGTTACTGCTGTTCCCCTGTAACCAAGCATGGTAGGATGACAATATTTGGTATATAGGTTGCTGATGAATAGTAAATGATTGTCTGGTAATTGTCACCTGACCTTGACCTCAATTTAACGGTTCAGCGACTTCGTTAAAGTTTTTGTATTAGGACAGTTCCTCTGTAACTATGCATAGTATGGTGACAATAATTGGTATACAGGCCGCTGCTCATAATTAATGCTATTTACGTAATGCTTATGACGAAATTTATTTTCGTTACTGATGCGGAATTCAGGCGAGACGTTTTTCTGTGTCCACACTTGTTTAAATATAATTTTTTATTTTACTGGACCCATAGTTGTTATTATGCCTGAATAAATTAATATAAATTTAATGTTTTGCAAATAATATGTTTAAATCTTTTATAGCATCAGTTTTATGTAGTTTATGGAGTTTTTTAACTATTTATACTGTCGTGTAATTGAATAAAAAAAAAGAAAGAAAGAAACATTGTTTCCATTCTGCTTATGGGTCACTAATGGTCACTGTATCTTCAATTGTGTCTACTAAGTCAATCTTAGTGGACTTTAAAACTCTTGCAAGGAAAATTTGCGACATTGAGAATTTTAAGGGTAGCATATTGACTGATGTGTTAAGCTAGGACAAGGAGTGCAACTTTCCTTGTCTGTACAAACCCAACAAGCTGCTGTCAGTGTAAAAAGCGTAGGGTCTTTAATGCTACAACAAAAGGCATTTTTTGTCCTTTACTTTTACATTGCTTTCAAATGGCAGACAAGAATATTTGTCTATAGTCATGGTCACAACTTTTTGGAGTTCAGAAAATCGCGATTTTAAAATAAATATGCATAAATTTGCTTACATTTTGATGTGAAGATGTGTTATTGCAATTTACAAGATGATTCACACAATCGGTTTGGTATAATTGTCTTCCTTTGTACGCCATGTGACGGTTTTTGTACGTGTCTACGGAAAATTAACATTGAGCGGTCAGCCATTGTTTACCAGCGGAAACACGTCAAGGAGCCGCTGTTTACGTCACCAAAGTTCACGCGGTCAATGATGTAGTGCAATAACGGGAAGTAACTCGTACCAAAAAAGACGCTAGAAACAGCTGTTGAAGAAATGGAGGTATATAAGTATTGAAGTGGTAAGTATATTCTTAATTAATAAAAAATAATTACTTCTTGTAAAATTGATTACGATTTCAATTGGTTTTGCCACAAATTCATGTAATAAACATGATAAATTGCCTAGAAAAATTTGACAATTAGGCCATAATTAAAAATATGTTTGTTTGCACTAACGCGAGCGACCGGGAAAAAACCCGCCGACCCGGAAGTTTTTTATTAGCCCAAAAAACGAAAGTTTTTTTCCGGAATTTTCCCGTTGTCGTTTCCGTCATTGTTCCATCTTTACAATTATCGACATATTTCCGGTTTGTAAATTCTGCAAAATCATGGACAGATTCAGGAAAACATCGACACATTTTCATATACCAGTATGATGCAAAAAAAAAAAAAAAAAAAAAGTTTACCTACCTACCTACCCAACCTGAAAACAATGGGTAGGGTAAGTCCAAACTGAAATATTTTTAAGTGTGGCCTTACCTATAGCTTTTTACCCACATTTTCCCCGTTGTTACAAAAAAAACTCTTTACATCACAGTTTATGTTAAATTCCTTTTTTGTCATACAGAATTTACATAAACATAATGCGTGTAAATACTATTATGGTGGGACAATTTACCATCTATATATATAGTACTACACACAGAATTTCGGCAATGAACATGTCCTTTAACTGCCCGTAATTTAGTTGAAACACCTGTTTATTTATTATTAAGAAATAATTTGTTTATAGAAATAAAGGCAAGATATTTCAACAGTACAATTCGTTTACACCGCTGAATGAAGGGAAATTTCCTAAATTCGAGTATATGCCCATAGTAGAGATTGGTAAGCATGCACGTCTTTATAAATTAATAAATACAGACTGGAGGGAGGGGAGGAGGGGTCATCTCCCCGAATTCCCGATCCAAAAATTAGAACATCCCAAATTCCTGGTCATAAAATGTCATTTTCCCAAATTCCCGAGAAATTCACAATGTTAAGAATAAACTTGCCGACATGTTAATATTGAAAAGTATATCAACCTGAAGTTGCTATATTCTAATTTGACATAATTTTCACACTATTTTATTATTAACAACAAATAACTAGTTCAGCATTGTAATTGGAATTGTTACTTATAAATATGTCTGTTTGCTGTTCCCCTACCAGTGAGCTGGGAACATGAATAAAATTTTATTTTGTGCTCAAATAAGGTTTGTCATTTATTAAACAATAAAAATAAATTCCAGTAACTTTATATCCCGAATTTCCTGCGCAAAATGTGCTCTTTTCGTGATCACGCTTACGTTTTAGTACAGAATTCCCGGTTAAATGTTAACAAAATCTCAAATTCCCGTTTAAAGAAATGCCCAATCCAGGCGTCCCGAAAAATGTCCTCCTGACCCTCAGACTGATAAGCATGCACCTCATAAACAGAACAACTAAAGTTGGCCCCTTTTTCGATTTTTAAACATTAGAATTAATTCTACGAACTTCAAGGATTTTTTATTTATTATTCTGTTCAATTCTCGGAGAATGTTGAGCCACAAAAAACACTTGAAATTGCAACTATTCATAAATTTGATAGCTTTAAATAGGGTTTTTAATTTCACTTCCACATTTTCGGCTTTATCGGATTGTTCCCTAAATCTAAACTGCGGATGCAGAATTGTTTTTTGGCATGTTATTTTAGTAAACTGGTTTACAAAAAATTCGATACATTTTACTCCACGAGAGATTTTAAAAACTTGCACCTATTTGTATGCACGCCTTATTATTGTTTGGTAGAAAGATTGAGTAAGCTCGAATCAAATATAGTGATAAAACAATTGCTGGGACGATTCCCAATGGTCAACCTATAACTGTCCCTAGTTTCTAGGGGGAGGTCTGGTTATACAATGTAATACGAAAGCCTGCACGCAGACCGTAACGGGCATACGAACCTCGGTTGGAAAACCTTTTTTACAGTCCATCAGAAAGAAATATTCTAACATATAGCCATGGGATGTGAACCTCATGATCACTTTATTGGAAATTAAAACCCTTTCTCGATTAGTTGTACGATTGATTAAGTACCTCGACACTCCGATATCCTGCCCCCTCCTTTACTGAATTGCAATAAATTTGAAAGAGACGGTATTTTGATTTATTGATTGATTAATGGTGTTTAACGCCCGAGCAGCAATATTTTGAGCTGTATGTGCAAACTTTAACATGTTCGTTTAAATTGTGTTTAAAGCCACTTTTAGTTATATCATAGCGTCCAGTTTTTATTGGGGGAGGATGCCAGAGTACCTAGAGAAAACCCCGTCCAGCGTAGGAATACTGGGAAGCCTTGTCAATTAAAAATAAGAGTCGAGTGCACCCTTCAGTGAAAATCGAACTCTCAATCAGTGTTGACAGACCACGTAATCAATAGTAAATGAACTACCTTTACCACTCGGCCTCAGAGGCCCAAATGTACACAATATTTTGTTATTTTCTTTTTATCGTGCACATTATTTTCGGTAAACACATTCTTTTTTATAGACCATTTTTCTATCCTGAATATAGCTGAACGATAAGCAAACAATAATCATCAATAGACCACATCTCTTGTTGCCATAACTTATCAACACAGAAAAACCTATATGCTTTTGAAAGTTACAGTAAAAAACTAACTTGTACTAAAACATCCACCCAAATCAGGGATTCGGAGTCCAAGTTCGCTTCTTGTTGATGGGAAGGGGACGATTCGTTCTATATACCGGTCATTTTTTATAACCATTCTGTGCAACATTGTATTTTATTTCCACAAATAAGAACCAATTACATTATAATAAGATGCACAAGTTCAATAAATGTCTAATTGTTTGTTACAGTAAAAAGATCTGGACTGAAAACTTGAGGAGTTGATTACTTAAAATAAGTACTAAACCATAGTCAAAATCCATGTTTCCTATCGAAAACCCCAAATATCATTTCAATAAAAATGTTAACTATTAGTTGCACACTGGCACTACGATTCATCATATTCCATTCAGTGTTGATAGTGGAGTTGTGGATAACTGATGGGTACCCTGAAGAGTAACTGACAGATACACGCACACATAAAATGGCATCATGGATTGTCAGTTTTCATACCTTAGGTGTTGGGTTTTCACCAGCTGCCTTTACACAATAAAAAAAAAACGCCACAGTAAATGAATAGCTGAAAAATTAATAAAAGGCGCTAAACAATTTAAAGTCTCTTGAAATACATGTTTAATAGAATGTATACAGAAGTGTTAGGTCTGTCATACATGTAGTTAATAAATAATATCTGTTACTCTCTTGGGGCCTCGGTGGCCGAGTGGTCAAGGTAGTTCGTCTACTATTGATCACGTGGTCTGTCAACACTGAGATTGCGGGTTCGATTCTCACTGCAGTCAGGGTGTACTCGACTCCAATCTTAATCGAAAAGGATTGCCAGTTTTCCTACCGCAGGTCGGGGGTTCTCTCCGGGTACTCCGGCTTCCTCCCCCAATAAAAACTGGACGCCATGAAATAGCTGAAAAATTGCTGAAAGTGGCGTTAAAACACTATTCAAACAAACAAACAAAACATGTTACTCTCTTAAAAAAAACTTATAAAATCAATTTAATAAAAATAACTCGTGTACAAGATAAATGCTTATTTCAACACAACAAGAATGTCCTCCCATTGACAGATCAAGCCATGAAATAGACCAGTCACAAATTTTTTTTTTCAGTTATTCAGTATTTCACACTTTTTCTCTTAGGAATTCCCAAGACATCACTGATGGGACACGTACAGCGGTCATCTCCAGTGGAACAAGTAGTTGATTCACTCTGTAGTAGTTGTACTTATTGGAACAGAAACCAGCAGTAAATGCACCAATGACAAGCAGTAATCAGAAAAATCATGAATCATCATCCATCCAGAAACTCCAATAATGTATATCTGCAATCATGTAAAAAACATTCTGTTAATTATAATTTATGCATACTACAATCATGTTTTTTTCTGACTGAACTTTAATTTCACATGGACTGTGATACAAAATGTATTATTTTTATTTTGCAATTATGTTTACATATTTATATAATATTACATGACTGATTTAAATGCATCATGCTTTATTTTAATTATACAAATTTACATGGTTATTCATTGTTTTATTACTTTAAATTTATACAAAATCTTAATGTATCTGGTATATGCCAGAAATTTGAAAGTTGACTGATGAAACACAACTTGATAATTAAGCTAACTCTTTCTCAGCCATGATTAAAGGTGTATTTTTAATTTCAATATCATGTGCATGTCTAGACAAAACCCGAGATTGTTACTTATAGTCAAGTAAAAGTGTGAGCAGTAAACTTGGGCCTTTATTGGCTACTGAATACTTTAGCAGTCCACAAGTTTAAATGGCAAATTGATTTCAGTTCATGAAATTTACTGCCAGTTGAGGTGACAAATGGTTGCATTGTAAAGTAGTAATACTGTTGATCACGTGCCTGTCAGCACTGAAGTAAGGTTGGAGACATGCACATCCATATGGAGTGTATAACATAGTACCTCACCACTTTGTGTGGTGGGGTATAAAAAATGAAATGAAGCTTAAATCTAAAAAAAATTAACAATTCGCTAAACTTTCAAGAAAATTGGTGAAAATGTTTAAAAACAAAATCTCTGAATTTTTTCAAGAACAAACTCTCATTATCCTTAGTGGAAATTCACATATATACTAAAAGTACTAAATGTAGTATAAAACAAACCCAGAGTTTGTTTGAATGGTGTTTAACACCTCTTTCAGCAATTTTTCCGCTATTTCATGGCATACAGTTTTTATTGGGGGAGGAAGATGGAGTACCTAGAGAAAACCCAGACCTTCGGTAGGAAAACTGTACATCCTGGTCAATTAAGATTGCAAGTCAAGTACACCTTGCCTGCAGTGACACGATACAGTGTGACATGTGGATGACATATAGATGGGCATATAAAAATGAACAGTATTTATTGAGTTTCAGGGTCCCAATCTGCTAGAAAAACTTATTTTCAGGTTTAAGAAAGGCACCCCCCTTTTACCAAAGTACTGTTTATACCTGATCATAGGGTTTCATTAATTAAATAATAAATTTTGTCTACATTTAATTATTTGCTCAAGTAATGTACATGCTTGTATGTATTTTATACAAATAACATTCCTTTCATAATTGACCTCTACCCCAAATAAATAAATACAAAAATGCAAAGAAACTAAGCAATGACCAAAAAGGTAACACAAATTTTGCTCAGTCAGGAGTAGTTTTAATAATATGCTGAATGGTTTGTTGAATGTTTTACATGAAAAAAATATATAAAAATATAAACAGGACAGCAATGGAGGAAACTAGAACTTTTAAACAGTATAACATGTATGTTTCTGGAGCTTCATCCTATTGCAGGAAAAGTAAGGCTAATACTGGGTTAATACTGCCGCCTCCACTCAGACTGGGGCCCAGTAATGGGTCAGTTCGCCCTGCCCCTGTATAGCGAGTCAGTTCCCCCTAATTATATAGTTATAAGGTTTCATGATAACAATTAGAGTATGTGTATTTGATATGTATTAGTGGCATAAAAGCTCCACAGAGATATGTTTGTAATTTTATACTACATCTGACTTAACATAAAGTTCTGTCTCTGTCTGTGCTGATTAGCAATTTTTACATTAATTATACAATCACCAAGTTTTATTTTTGATTGTTAAAAATAAGCAATTAGTCTTAAGTGTAATAATTAATTTATGAACATTAAAAAAATGAAAATTATTAGTTTAGAAAAAAATAAAAAAACAGTAGTCAAATATCATTTTTACAGTACATTTATGTCATATATTAAATTTATTTCAAACAAAGGGCAAAAGGCCTATTTAAAAATATTGATAAAAATAAACAAAACAAAACAGTGGTTAAATTATATAACAGAAAGAGAGCGAACGAACCCAGGCAAACAGGTAAGGTAATATTTCACAGTACATTTATGTCATATATTAAATTTATTTCAAACAAAGGGCAAAAGGCCTATTTAAAAATATTGATAAAAATAAACAAAACAAAACAGTGGTTAAATTATATAACAGAAAGAGAGCGAACGAACCCAGGCAAACAGGTAAGGTACTATTTCATTGTAAGAAGTTAATAATTTAACATTTGGGGGGGGGGGGGGGGCCATTTATTTTACCCAAATCTGAAACATAATTCTGAAACATTTTCATGTTTCACTGTTTCTTCTACTTGTAACAGAAACATGATTTCGAAACATAAGTGATTGATGTTTCAAACTGAAACCGACAAGCCATTTCGTTACTGTTTTGATAGAAATGTTGTTTTTTAAATAAACCGAAACATGTTTTTGGTTTTTTTTAACATTGTAACACGTGCATTGTACTGAAACATTTTTCATATTCATGTAAAAGAAATGCACCCCTGGTGACGTTTTGACTATTCCGAGGTGCCGATTTGACTAGTAATATGGGTGCCGAATTGTCTTTTTTGTAGGTGCCGATTGACTTGCACCGCTATTGTGAACGACCCGGATTCCTGACCCCACACCCCCCCCCCTCCCCTAAACCACTTTACCGAACTGTTTCCAAATTGTCACAATCATCATTCAGACCCTAGCTACGGCACTGAATATAAACCATGAAATTAGTCTGTATTTCCTTAATTTATCAACTAAAAGTCATTCTCAGATTGTAAACAAAAAAATAATAACCACGTGGGTCTGGTTCTTAGACAAAGTCTGCCGTGGCGGTTGTTTACTACTAACTACTTTGTTTGTTGATATTTAAAGACAGTTGACAACTGTTCTGCAATATGGAAAATTAAATTATTAACTTACAATTACATACTCACGTCAGAACTGGCAAGAATGTGCATAATTTCCTAGAATATTTTCCTCAATCATTTGGGAAGAAGGTGTGTCATCAATATGGCGCGAAATTGCGTAATCGGCAAATGGAACTCAATTCTGATTGGTTGACAAATGATACGGAAACTGCGGACAATTTGTAAACAACAAGTTTCTCCCCACTGTTGCTTGGAGGCAAAACATGGCGAAATTGACAATGGGAAATCTCCGTTGAGGTCAGAAAAATCCGATTTAAGTAGTAATGAGCATAAAATTTACTAAAAGAAAGATTGGATTAGCTTGTAAATTCATTTTGACGCTTTTTGGTAACAAATATAAAGCAATGAATACAAAAACAGGCAAAAATATATGCATTCTCCCGGAGGGACCGACGCCGACTTTGACTATACATGATTTCTTGAATTGAAGGTTTAAAAATGTGTTCAGCTTGAATATATACATGTATATATTGAAAAATCATGTGGATTTGGGATTTCTATAATATATTTTAATGATTGTTATGATTATACCACACTTTTTTTCTCTAATGCACACACAGCTCCAAAAATTTACCATTACATTGCAAATGTATTTCAGCCTCCCCCTTTTTGTAGAAAAAGCTGACACAAATTTGTTCAAAGAGGCTTTGAGACCCACAAATTACACAAAAGGCGTAATACTATTATATATTATATATTAAAAAATACTGATATGTTATCTATTCTACTTTGGCAAACAGATGCTAAATATTTTTCGAAGCGTACATCGAGTTGCTTCCACCACCCCCCTTTTCGGCATTTTGTCACCGAAAAAGCTGACACAAATTTGTTCCCGGGGGTTTGAAAGCTGAAAATTGGACCGAAGACGTAATATTGTAATTGATTTAATAATTTATAGGTCGCGATTTGTCACCATTACTATTTATATTTTTAATTTAGAGTTTTCTGTCCGGCGAGTGCCGAGTTCAGATCAAAACATGCCACTTCAAAGGGCATTTTAACCTGGTAAATTAAAACTATACAGTACAAAATTTCTATAAATGACAGGTAATTGTCTTAGGACTTAGCTGTATTTTATTTTATTGATGTATGTTACGACAGTGCTACGTACGATAACGAAAACTGAGACACTATCACGCTTACAAAAAACCGACAAAAAGTTGACCTTTAGTCTCGTGACTGAAGTCGTTAAAAATCGGCCATTACAGGCGTTTGCTTTCCTACTGCATTACGTTTAAATTATGAAATCATAATGTAAACTCAGCTGACAAATGTAAACATTGAACGTCACAAAGAGAATGACGTCATAATACGTTCGGTCTACTTGAACTTATCTATAATACTAAATGATTAGTCTAGAGAATATCCGAACGTCAAATTTCAACGCTGTCACCGTAACATGGTTCCCTGGTGCAATATTTTTCATTTACGCAAGCTTCACTTTCAAGTATAACCCCAGGTCACCACCAGTTTACTACCAAGTTTGATTGGTTGTTTAAAACGCCATGTTTTAGCTAACTTTTCGCGCGTTTTGTTCTGTAGGAAATTACTGTCAGAATACAATTTAAATAAAGTAGCTACCTGCTTCTTGTTTTCCGGCTTTCGAGTTAAACTGACCTTTTCCGTAGAGTTATTTCCACAAACGAGACATAAATCAATAAACGCATTCTTTTGATAAACAGGATTTTTATTTGAATTTGATTACCGGACGCCGGACGTTACGTCATAATGCTTTGTTTCGGAATTACGTCAGTTAAAGCTAATACTGACGTAAATTTTGAGGCATTCCGAATGTTGCAAACCGGTCAAAATTTTGACCGGATTCATTGCTGGTGACCTGACTGTATATTCGACCGGAAGTCCGCTTACGGTATTGAGAATATTTAGTCAGGATCCCAGACTACGCTGTCACCGTTGAAATCCAATGCTCTATTCTGGTACCCTGACGATGATATCCTCATGAGCCTAAGCGGCCTTCAGATATAACGTCAGGTCAGGAGCATTGGATTTCAACGGTGACAGCGTTGAAATTTGACGTTCGAGTATTCTCTAGACTGACCATTAGTATTATAGATAAGTTCAAGTAGAACGAACGTATTATGACGTCATTCTCTTTGTGACGTTCAATGTTTACATTTCTCAGCTGAGTTTACATAATGATTTCATAATTTAAACATAAAGGTAAAATATAATTTATATTTAAAATTTATAAAGAAATGGTATTCCCAGATTTAAAAAAAGATTGGCATGTGCATGTGATATTAAATGGCGTCATATAATCAACCAATGAAAATGCTTATATCAGAGGTCCTGACCTGGTGTTTAACCTGGTCCCCTGGTGCAA
The DNA here is from genome assembly GCA_944474755.1 of Limnoperna fortunei. Taxonomy (NCBI): domain Eukaryota; kingdom Metazoa; phylum Mollusca; class Bivalvia; order Mytilida; family Modiolidae; genus Limnoperna; species Limnoperna fortunei. Next base: position 50,172,850 of record OX104119.1, read on the forward strand.
TATTTTTCATTGACGCAAGCTTCGCTTCAAATATAACACCAGGTCAGGACCTCCGATATAAGCATTTTCATTGGTTGATAATATGACGCCATTTAAAATCACATGCACTTGTCATTTTTTTTAAAGCAGGGAATACATTTTCTTTATAAAATTTAAATATAAATTACATTTTAACTTTACGTTTAAATTTGAAATCTCAATGTAAACTTAGCTATAATAAGTAATGTAAACAATGAACGTCATAAAGAGAATGACGTCACAATACGTTCGTTCTACTTGAACTTATCTGTATTACAAAATGGTTAGTCTAGAGAATGCCCGAACGTCAAATTTCAACGCTCTCACTGTTGAAATCCAATGCTCCTGACCTGACGTTATATCCGAAAGCCGCTTAGGCTAAAGAGGATATCATCATCAGGGTACCAGAATAACCTGGTGTTATATTTGAAGTGAAGCTTGCGTCAATGAAAAATATTGCATCAGGATACCAGGTTATCCAATGCTCCTGACCTGACGTTATATCCGAAGGCCGCTTACGCTCATGAGGATATCATCGTCAGGGTACCAGAATACATTATTGTAGCTAGAAGTTAAGATGTACAATAATACATTTTTCTTTTTTAAAATTGCGAACTAATTGATATTAATGAGATTATAATAATCTAACAACTGAAAAAGAATTTTTTATTGCTTCTATGATATGAACCCCATGTCCAGATTTTGTGATCATTGATGATTACACATGTAAGAAATCTGACCCTACCGAAAAAACAAGCACACAAACCTATGAATTTTTTGTATATTTATATATATATATATATATGTATACTACATACAAAAAAAGCGTGAAATGAAGCATCCTATTTATAATGAGTAATAGTAGCAAACATCCATAATAATATATCTCATGACGGCAAAATGCGAGTGTTGTGATCCCTGATTTAGTAAATCTTACAAAATATGAATGCATTGGTATTACAGACATAATTATAATAATGAAAGGAGATAATCACTATTATCAATAAAAAATATAACTCTAATATCGAGTCTGAAAAAACTGGGTTTAAGCATCCACATCCTACAAATATACGTCATTCATTTCAGGATAAAAGTACATGTAGTCACGTTCAGGTCAATTCAGAACACTGTAGATGTGAAACTACTTAAAAGTATTTCAAAATACTTACACTTAGTTAAGTTAGCATAAGATAATTATTAATACTAAAATGGGCAAGTTTCAGGAAAGTAATACATCACAAAATAAAATTTAAAATGCATAATAATATACCCAGTCATAGTATATTGATAACACTTTTTTATATTATTATGATTATCTAATTAAATATACAATATTCGTACAGTGTCGGAAAATATATAATTTATTTGTACGAGCCTTAGAAACGGGTAGAAATGCGAGGCTCTGCCGAGCATTTCTAACCTGTTTCGCGGCGAGTACAAATAAGTTATATTTTCTGACACTGTACGAATATTGCTTTAATCCTGCAATACTTAAATACATTTTATAATACTGAAAAACGTTCACTTTTAGCCGATTTCTCAGTTAAAATTTTCGGCGCGTTTTCTAGTGAAACTGACGTCACAAACGTCGTAAACCAGACAGAGTACTAAATGTCGTAAGAAGTGAGGTCAAGGGTACCAGGAAATTTTATTCGGCACTGCCGAAAAAAGCAAAAATTTATTCGGCTACCTTTATTGGACAGTAAATGTACTGATTGCAGAATAAATACAAATAATATAACATGTATTTTATACCTTATGGCTTAAGAATTTTGTTATAAAATTACTTAAATAAATTTCAAACATGTGAATATGGTATCAGGTCTAGATCTGTTCACAAGGATTATACTGGGAAGGTTCCCAGTGCTCGACCCACAGTGCAGCCCAGCGCTTCCCTGAGTGGCGGATAGTAGACACCCTCTCATTGGGGGTTGTCAGGTCATAATATGGAAAGCCTGGTTGCGGACTAGTGGATAACGTGTTTGGAAAGTGCCACGCTCCTTGCACGATGAAGATCCCTTGTGTAGATTTCGAAAAAGAGTAGGCTTATGATAGCCACTACATTCTGCATCCCTACCCTAAACTCCATGCATTTCCAGTGGCAGTCTAAATTGTGTTCCCTGCGTCACATCCCACTTCCTTTTTCCATTGTTCGATGGTTTGTTCTCGTTCATTGCTTGCTGGACATTGAAGCAAACATCCAGTCAATCAGGTATGTTCACCACAAATCCATTCCCCTACATAGCGAGTCTGTTCACCCTACTGATATATTACTGTATTATATTATTTGAGATTTGATTTTAAAAGAATTGTTACAATAAGAAATTATAGTAAAAAACAGCGTGTTTTGGAAGTGGTTTTTAGATGACAAATAAAGACAGCTTACTACATATATATTCTATCTTATGCTCCTTTTTTGTAGATCCAAAATCTTAAATATCAACGCAGCACAAAGTCAGATTGGTCAAGAAACCCGGAATCAACCAACAATGATCTGAGTTGTGTATTTTAGTGTGGAGTTCGTCAAAAGTATTAAAAAACAACACAGGTTTTTCTATAAAAGTGAAATAAACGAATATCACTTTGCAAAGTACTCCAACATCATTCTGATCGATTATAGAAGAACTAGGAGAACATATGTTCCAAATATAATAATTCATTGATATTACACTATGCAAATCTCCCTGTGGTCATTCAGAAATTTGAAATAAAAACATTGGGTGGAAATTGGAAATTTTGGAAGAACATTATAAATGTGATATACATGGTAGAGGTTGTTAAGGTGACACACAGAAACACGTGAGGATACACACAGATTTATAAAGGTACGAGGTACCTGTATGTTTAGCGTTTAGACAGAATCATTACATTGACACTTAATAGATACACACTGGTGATAAAAACTTTTAATGGAAATATGTGGTAACATCAGTAGTGACTATCATCACTTACAAATAAACACACTGGTGATAAACCTTATAAATGTGATGTATGTGGTAAAGCCTTTAAACAAAATTGTGAATTACAGATGCACCTAAGGATACACACCGATAATAAACCTTATAATTGTGATGTATGTGGTAAAAGCTTTGGTCGGAAATACAGCCTAAATGTACACGTGAGGACACACGGTGGTGGTAAACCTTATAAATGTGATGTATGTGGTAAAAGCTTTGGTCATATACAAAGCATGAATGTACACATGAGGACACACACTGGTGATAAACCTTATAAATGTGATGTATGTGGTAAAAGCTTTGATCATATACAAAGCATGAATGTACACATGAGGACACACACTGGTGATAACCCTTATAAATGTGATGTATGTGGTAATGAATTTAGTTATAAAAATAACTTAAAGAAACACATGATGACACACACTGGTGAAAAACTGTATAAATGTGATGTATGTGGTAAAGCCTTTAAACACAATTGTGAATTACAGAGGCACCTAAGGATACACACTGGTGATAAACCTTATAAATGTGATGTATGTGGTAAATGCTTTAGTCGGAATTACAGCCTAAATGTACACGTTAGGACACACACTGGTGATAAACCTTATAAATGTGATGTATGTGGTAAATGCTTTAGTCGGAATTACGGCCTAAATGTACACGTGATGACACACGCTGGTGATAAACCTTATAAATGTGATGTATGTGGTAAATGCTTTAGTCGGAATTACAGCCTAAATGAACACGTGAGGACACACGCTGGTGATAAACCTTATAAATGTGATGTATGTGGTAAATGCTTTAGTCGGAATTACAGCCTAAATGTACACGTGAGGACACACGCTGGTGATAAACCTTATAAATGTGATTTATGTGGTAAAGACTTTAGTCATAAACAGTACTTAAAGACACACATCAGGACACACACTTGTGATAAACCTTATACATGTTATAAATGTGATGTTTGTGGTAATGAATTTACTCATAAACATAACTTAAAGAAACACATGATGACACACACTGGTGAAAAACCGTATAAATGTGATGTATGTGGTAAAGCCTTTAAACAAAATAGTGAATTACAGAAGCACCTAAGGATACACACTGGTGATAAACCTTATAAATGTGATGTATGTGGTAAAAGCTTTGGTCAGAAACACAGCCTAAATGTACACATGAGGACACACACTGGTGATAAACCTTATAAATGTGATTTGTGTGGTAGAGGTTACAGTCATACTCAGAGCTTGCTGAGACACATGAGGATACACTCTGGTGATCAACCTTATAAATGTGGTGAATGTGATAAATGGTTTCGTCAGAATTCTTACTTACAGAGACACATGAGGACACACACAGGTGAAAAACCTTATAAATGTGACATGTGGTAAAGACTTTTGTCAAAATATTAAGTTACAGATGCACATGAGCACAAACACTGGGGATAAACCTAATCAATGTAATGTATGTGGTAAATGGTTTAAAGAAGCACAGACTGTGAAGGTTCAACATGAGGATACACTCGTGAAAAAAGGTTAACGTTATAAATGTGATATATGCTGTAAAAGGTTTACTCAGAATCGTAATTTACAGAAACACATAAGGACGCGCCATGGATGCGATATATACGGTAAAGGTTGTAGTCAAAATTTAACAGAGACAAATGTGATGTATGTGGTAAATGTTAAGTCCGAACAATCACTTGTACACACGAGGACACACTCGGTACCTGATCTATGAGGTAAAGGATGCAGTCAGAAATCTTAACATAGACATGTGGACAATGGAAGGCTGTGTAATGGTACATGTAAATATGTTTTGTGGAGTAAACGGTTTTAATTAGAATCTTTCACTTACCCTTGACGCTACACTGGTTAAAAACCTTATAAAGTTGTTTGGGTTCAGTATTTAGAAACATTCCTTACAAATGCACATGAGAACACTAAAAAGTTAAAAGATGTGATGTATGCAGTAAAAGTTTAGTCAGAATAATCAAGACCAATGCAAATGAGGACTCACTCTAGTGAAAAACTTATAGATATGATGTATGCAGTATAGGTTTAGTCAAAATCATTACTTAACCCTTAAGGGGGCCTCGGTGGCCGAGTGGTCAAGGTAGTTCGTCTACTATTGATCACGTGGTCTGTCAACTCTGAGATTGCGGGTTCGATTCTCACTGCAGGCAGGGTGTACTCGACTCCAATCTTAATTGACAAGGATTGCCAGTTTTCCTACCGCAGGTCGGGGGTTCTCTCCGGGTACTCCGGCTTCCTACCCCAATAAAAACTGGACGCCATGAAATAGCTGAAAAATTGCTGAAAGTGGCGTTAAAACACCATTCAAAACAAAAATCAAAATACTTAACCCTTCACATAAGCAAACCCACCGTTGATAAACCTCATAAAGTTAATATATGCGGAAATATAGTCAAAAACACATCTTACAGGTCCTTACGATACACATAATGACGCACTCTGGTGAAAAACCTTATAAATCGGATCTATGCGATAAAGTGCTCAGTCAGAATTTAGCCTATCGATACACAGAGGGACACACTCTGACGAGAGACACACAAGGATACACACAAGTGATAAACTCTATAAATATCAGGGGCGGATACAGGATTTTCGAAAAGGAGGGGCGTAAAAAGGGGATATCGGAAAAGGAGGACAAATTGACAACGGCCTCTTAATTATTGCGTATAGGGGAAACTATTAACATTTTTTGCTCTGACTTGGGCACCAAGTTTCGTTGAGTAATGAGAGACCCCTCAAAACGAGCGAATTAATTTCAGCTATATCACATTAAATTTTCGGGGTGTCATGTCAGATAAAATTTTTCGCAAATTTAGAAACCAAGAAGGGTACTCAAGGACACTCACAAACACCCATAAAATAGTCCAGAAATGGGCTTTGCACAATAGGCTGAAAAATAACCAATACATTTCACAAATTATATATATATAAGTGACATATAAGTTGGTCGAGTGGTTTCAATTGGTAACCATGGACCTGGTACACAATAAATGCACTCGGGTACTAATTTTAAAAACATGTGTTTTTTTTTGCTTTTGCCATTTATTTCGAATTCTTGTGTTGATATTTACTTCTTTACAATATATAGTTATATAGTTACAACATCATAGCATTATGACGTCACAGTTTGCATGATGTCATAAAGGGTACTTCAAAACTCCTGGCTGTGTAAATCTTTGTTTTTTAAGAAACTTCTTTGAAAATATTGCTATTAACCTATTAATAATCGGGTGAATTTTAGTAAATACAAATGTACACCCATTTTTGAACCATAATTATATGATTTATATATTGAGTACTGTTTAAGAATGTTTGATTGTGCAATTAATACAAAAGTAAAAATTTGTTCTAAAAGATAAGTAATGTGCCCATTTTTCTTCTTAATAAGGTAAAATTTTTATTACTTTGGAATTCAATATTGATATTATTTAAAGATATAGCCTTCCTATGGTTTATTATGACATATATATAGGTTGCGAAAGCTAAAACTTATCAGCCAGCTATAGACATAATGACGCATGAAAGTTGTTGATTTTTTTTTTAAATCGAGTGTCAAGTTGAACAATTGAAAGCGTTAAAGTTTGTTCATAAAAAAGGCTGAAACGGCTTTATTTTATTTCGGAATGAGATGAAACTTGGCAGATTTGCTCGTAATATGGGGAACAATAAGTAAATACAGTAAAAAGTGTGAAAATTGATAATTGCGTTTTTAATTTGATGTCGAAAGGAACCCAGGACCAATTCAATACCCATGCGGAATTTGCGGTAAATCTGTTGCAAAAAACCACCGAGCTCTGGAATGCGAAAGTTGTCAGTACTGGTTGCACATTAAGTGTGCAGGAATAACCCCAAACGAGTATACAAAGTTCCAATCAAATACATTTTTATCATGGGAATGCCTTTAATATATCTTACCAAATGTAAACTCATCGTTTTTCCTTGATCCAATTGAATTAAACAACCATAATGATTATGATTCCTTGTCAGGCATCTCAGAAACATCTCCAACGTCAGCTCTGCTGGTTTTAGATTCATCAATAGCGTCGATGTTTGACCCACCAAATACATCAGATGATCTGATGTCTGCGAGACAAAGCAAAAAAGATAGAAAAACTATAAGAGTACTGAGCATGAACTGCAGGAGCCTAAGGAGCGAATCTAAAAGGTTACATTTTTCAGCACTTGTTGAACACTATCAACCACGCATCATACATGCAACCGAAACACACCTAGATAAATCAATTAAAACATCAGAAGTCTTAGACCCAGATTTCTACGAAGTGCAGAGAAAAGATAGAATCTTTGCAGAAGGACATGCAGGAGGCGGAGTACTAAATGCAGTACGTAAACATATTATTGCCTCCGGAGAAACAACATTAGAAACAGATTGCGAATTGGCATGGACTAAAATACAGGTTCAAGGTAGTAAACTGTTATACACAGGATGTTTTTACAGACCACCAGACAACAACGCAGAGGCAATAGAACAACTAAATCGCTCATTAAACAGAATCAACCATGATCAGTCCTTACCAAACATAGTACTAACAGGAGATTTCAATCTACCAGATATTAAATGGAATGAAGACAAAGTTACAACCAAACCAAGATCACAATATAACATAGAGACTAACAACACATTCCTACAGCTAATAGAAGACCACAACTTGGAACAATGCGTCAACGAACCAACAAGAGAAAACAACATTTTAGATCTTGTTCTCACCACAAACACCAACTTGATAAAAAAAAATCTAACTGTGGAAAATGGGATGAGCGACCACCAAGCTGTTGTATTTGATATTGATATACAGACCAAACCCACCAAGAAACCACCAAGGAAAGTATACATGTACAAAAGGGTGACATGGATGGTATAAAACAAGAACTTTGAGACCAATATAAAGAATTCTTGAAGAACAACTTTGATAAGTCAATCAATGAATGTTGGATCTCTTTTAAAAATTTTATAGCCTCATTAATGGATAAATATATTCATTCAAAAAGCTAACAAGTAGATGGAACATACCTTGGATCACTAAACCAATCAAAAGACTTATCAGACGGAAACAAAGAAGTTACAACAAAGCTAGAAAAACACAAAAGAAAGAGGATTGGGAAGATTTTAGATCACTTCGAAAACTAGTCAAGTCAGAGCTTAAAGTTGAACATCAGAAGTATATTGGAAACCTTTTAAACATGACATCAGACATGACAAACAACGACAACATCAGCACCATGAAGGCAGGAATTGGAAAAAGATTCTGGTCATATGTAAAGAATGCTAAGAGAGACAATAGCGGTGTGTCTACACTGAAGGTTAACAACTCAAGCTTAGAGAGCAGCAAGCAGAAAGCGGAAGCCCTTAACAATCAGTTTGAATCAGTATTCACCACTGAAGACCTTACAACAATACCAGACCTTGGAGAATCTGTAACACCAGTAATAAGTAACCTGAACATCAGCGAAGAAGGTGTAGCGAAATTGTTACGGGGCATCAACACGGCTAAGGCATGTGTCCCAGACCAAATATCATGTCGGATATTGAAAGATACGGCCATTGAAATTGCACCGTATCTAACTTACATCTTTCAGAAGACAATAGAGGAAAAGATTGTACCCGAAGATTGGAAGACTGCCAACATCATAGCTTTATTTAAGAAAGGAGACAAAAGCCAACCTGTTAACTATCGTCCAGTTTCTCTGACATCAGTCCCGTGTAAAAAAATGAAGCACATCAGCACCATGAAGGCAGGAATTGGAAAAAGATTCTGGTCATATGTAAAGAATGCTAAGAGAGACAATAGCGGTGTGTCTACACTGAAGGTTAACAACTCAAGCTTAGAGAGCAGCAAGCAGAAAGCGGAAGCCCTTAACAATCAGTTTGAATCAGTATTCACCACTGAAGACCTTACAACAATACCAGACCTTGGAGAATCTGTAACACCAGTAATAAGTAACCTGAACATCAGCGAAGAAGGTGTAGCGAAATTGTTACGGGGCATCAACACGGCTAAGGCATGTGTCCCAGACCAAATATCATGTCGGATATTGAAAGATACGGCCATTGAAATTGCACCATATCTAACTTACATCTTTCAGAAGACAATAGAGGAAAAGATTGTACCCGAAGATTGGAAGACTGCCAACATCATAGCTTTATTTAAGAAAGGAGACAAAAGCCAACCTGTTAACTATCGTCCAGTTTCTCTGACATCAGTCCCGTGTAAAAAAATGAAGCACATCATCTTTAAACATATAATGGAACATCTAGAGCAGCATCACATCTTAGTAGAATTTCAACATGGCTTCAGACAGAAAAGATCCTGTGAATCACAACTCATTATTACAGTTGAAGAAATTTCACGTAATTTAGATAGAAAGCAACAGGTAGACCTCTTAATTTTGGACTTTAGCAGAAAGCAATAGGTAGACCTCTTAATTTTGGACTTTAGCAAGGCATTTGATACAGTCCCTCATAGAAGACTTCTGCAGAAATTAACCCATTGCGGAATAGGCGGAAACATTAACAGCTGGATAGAGTCATGGTTAACAACAAGGCAACAGAAGGTTTTAGTAGACGGTGAGGAATCTTCATCAATCCATGTCAAATCTGGAGTACCTCAGGGTACCGTTCTGGGGCCTCTTATGTTCCTGTTGTATATTAATGACATCGGTAAAACTCATCAACTCATCAACTCATCTATTCGTCTGTTTGCCGATGATAGCCTTTTATACTTAGCAGTAGCCTCCAAAGGTGATTGTGAAAAACTGCAGAAGGATCTAACATCACTTATACAATGGACAGAAAAATGGCAAATGATCTTTAATGCCACCAAATGCTATGTGCTAAGGATAAGCAAGAAGAAGAACATCATAGACTTCCCATATCAAATGAATGGACATGTATTGGATGCTGTAGACCATAACCCTTATCTCGGAGTTGAGTTGTCCTCTACCCGTTCATGGGACCACCATATTAATAATATTACATCGAAAGCTACTAGGTCATTAGGATTTCTTCGGAGGAACCTAGGAAAATTCCCTCAGGACGTAAAACGACAAGCCTATCTTGCTTTAGTGAGACCGTATCTAGAATATGCCAGTAGTGTTTGGGATCCCCATCTCCAAAAACATATCCATCAATTAGAAATGGTACAACGAAGATCTGCCCGTTTCATAGCCAGAGAATACTCAAAAGATCCTGGAAGTGTCACATCACTATTGGAAAACCTGAAGCTACTATCACTTCAACTGAGACGAAAAACATCACGCCTAATTATGTTCCACAAAATCCTACATCAAAAAATTGCTATACCTATTCCAGACTACATCATGACACCATCGCAACAGACAAGGCAAACACATCATAGAAGATTTGTAAGACTTGGCTCAACTGGAGAACAATACAAGAACAGCTTTTTTGCCAGAACCATCAAAGATTGGAATGACTTGCCACCAAACATTCTGGACATCGAAGACTACGAGTCATTCAAGACCAGACTCGTAGCTCATCTCCAATAATTCAGCAAGTCCTGTTTTAAACCTGCACTTTGTACATATGTTTTAATTTGCACCATTTGTTTGACGTCATACCAAAGTATCACTTGTGCGATTGGTTTAAGACCCTTTACAAGTTACAGACGTAGAAGTAGATCCTGGCTTATTCCATCTACATGTGCCCCCCACCCACACAAACAATGTATAAGCTATCTTTGTAATCTCAGTAGACATTTCTGTGATTGTATTTCTAAAACAGGAATTAGATTATTATCTTCTAATTTTGTTCTTCAAATATGGATCAATTTCATAATTTACAATAAAATCTTCATTTTATAGTTTGTTTACATTCTTCAATGCCTACAATTACCTCCCTTGGTTGACAATGTTTTAACTTTATGAATGTCTATTTTGTAAATTGCTAAAAGGTAAAAATATGAATGTTGATTACAAGTGTTTCCACTTGGTAAAATGAAGCATTTGAGGAAAAATGCTGGATTTAAATATATCTTGTAGAAATGGTCATGCAATCATAATTTGTTTGGGGGAAAAAGTTCGCGCTAGATTATGACCCGACTATATCTGTTGCTACTGAATCAGTTTTTCAGACAAAAAATAATGAAATAAATAAAATACAAACCATATATTACTGGCTTTGCCTGCTTTTTGGTAAAACAGTATCATGGATTTGGTTAAAAGTACATTTGTGAGCAATATCGTATAGAACCTTAACTCGCAGAGTTCCTGGGTGAATGCATGTGATATGTGTGGCTGTGCTAAAAGGGGGGGGGGGGAGTGCACACATGTATTTTTTTTTCTTCAAAGTAAAATTTATTTAGTTGCAATAGTGTTTAACCTTACTAAATGAATTTCGCTTCTATTTTCCATTGAGTAATTTAGCTTTTTTCCAAATTTTTTGTTATTTCTGTCTACAAGGAAATCTGACAAATTTATGCCTTCCAAGGCCATGTAACTTACTGTTTAAAACCATCAATTTTAATGTTTTTGAGCAAAATTTAGACAAAAACAGGTATTTTTAATTGTTTACAGTTATCTGACAGAATAAAGTGAAATTACAGCATAATAGCTGTAGTGGCTGAACTGATAACATCATCGACATACAAACTTTTAGACAACAAAGTAAAAAATCAACACTTCAACTTAACAACGGCCTCTTAATTATTTGCGTATAGGGGAAACTATTAACATTTTTTGCTCTGACTTAGGGACCAAGTTTCGTTGAGTAATGAGAGACCCCTCAAAACGAGCGAAATAATTTCAGCTATATCACATTAAATTTTCGGGGTGTCATGTCAGATAAAATTTTTCTTAATTTTAGCAACCCCGAAGGGTACTCAAGGACACTCACAAACACCCATAAAATAGTCCAGAAATGAGCTTTGCACAATAGGCTAAAAAATAACCATTACATTTCACAAATTATATAAATAAATTTATGTATCAATTCTGTATGAAACTGCTTTTTAAATACAGCTTTAATATCAAAATTCCATTGAATAATAAATGCACTGTCCATGCTAAAGCTCGGCGTAGCCAAATATCAAACTAAGAACTAATTTCCTCTCCCTCAGTCAAAGGTCATTTACAGAGCCGTTGGGTAGTCCCCCAGAAGCTCTCGAAAAAATGGTGCAAAATCCTGCATTCTCGCAATTTACAAGCATCAAAATGAATTTATTTAACACAAGGTTTTTATAGTGTTCAGTAACCTTTATTTGGTACAGTATACAACAGAGATATCATAATAAACGAATAAGTACCGTTAATGCATTAATTTATGGCGGGGATTACATTTTTGCCTTTGGCGCTGGTTGTTACCCTCCCTGTTCTCTTTTTTTCCTTTCTTTTTTACCCCCCCCCCCCCCGGAATCCTGAATATGATGTATGTGGTAAAGGGTTTATGAATACCCCTTACAAAAAACGAGGACACACACTCGTAAAAATTTTAAAATTGTGATCTATGTGATAAAATGTTTAATGAGAGCCATGCCTTACAGATACACATGAGGACACACTCTGGTGAAAATCTAATAAATGTGTTGTTTTGATGTCTCGCCTGCAACTATGCCGATCCAAAATCCACGATGGCCACCAACACAGGACTTAGTTTAACATGGGATCTTTTGGGATAATAAAAAAACAACTTCTTCTGGGAAAGTGTTTCACACAATAAAGCCAAATTATGAAGAAATGAAGATTGAATTGGTAATTTTCTTACCCACTAATGCGTTCTGATCGACTGAAATTTCTTAAATGTTCTTTCAAACCGCATGGCTGATTGATTTGAAAATGTCATACGTGTACATTAGATGGTCCTCTACAAAGTTTAAAATCCAAAATGGCTGCCACCGTGGAACACAGCTTAATATAGGATCCTCAGGGAAAACACAAACAGCTTCTTCTATGAAACTGTTCCACACAATATGGCAAATTATGAAGAAACGAGGTATGGACAATTTTCTTATTATTTTGAGTTTTTAGCAAATTGGAAATTCAACATGGATGCCGGAGATTTAAATGCGTTCTGATTTGCTGTAATTTCAAAATTCGTTTCCTCACAAACCGCTTGACAGAAGGAATTGCAATATTGTTGAAATGTACCTCTAATAGTTCTCTATTAATTTTGAGTTTTTTGTTTCGACCCAAATTACCACATTGCTGCCACCATGGAACATCACTTAACATAGTAACCTATGAGAAAAGCATAAAACGGCTTCTTCTCAGAAACTGTCTTGAACATTGCTGCTGATTGGATATTATACATGGCAACATTCATAGAATCGCCATCGTCACATAAACGTTAGCATTTTATATCAAAATTAGCAGGAAAAGTCATGTCTCTTAAAAAGTTTTTTGCAAGTCAGGTGAGCGATACGTTTGTTTTATTTCGGTAGGGCTGCATTAGGTCCCATCACTCGTAATGAAGCATCCCGAGTTATTCACATCCGGGGGATGTATGCCTATAAATTTAGCTGTCCCTGGTTTCAGTTTTAAAACTCTATTCGCAATGATGGCATTGTCGACAACATTTGAATTCTAGAAGTGTATATTTTCGGTAAAACAAATTGCAATCCGGAATATTTTAGTTACATGTACAATGTATATTCATTGCAATATCCGAAAAATCATTTTTAGCTCGCCTGACCCAAAGAGTCTGTGAGCTATTCTCATCACTTGGCGTCCGTCGTCGTCGTTGTCCGTAAACTTTTCACATTTCAATTTTCTTTATATCCAAAACCACTTTTGCCAATTGAAACAAAACTCTTCTTCTCATAAACTGCTTGGCAGATTGATTTGAAATATTGCAGAAATGTACCTTAGATAGGTACCTTTGTGATTTCCGCCATCGCAGGACTTAGTTTACAATAGGACCCTACGGGAAAAACATAAAAGCAACTTCTTCTCTAAAACTGTTCCACACAATGAAGAAATGAATGTTGAATAGTTATCCTAATATTTAGAGTTTTTCGAGACAATTTCAAATCAATCGCTTCGCGGTTTATTCAGCGTAAACCGACCCAATGTCGTTTATATCCAAAAATCTAACCAACAATTAAAACCAATCCTTAAATAAATGCATCTGATATACTCTACATACAATAGGTGTTAATTTGAGTTTACAGTTTTAACAAAAAATAAAAAATATTGTTAATAATTTTCTGTGACCTTGTTACTAGTACTTTATTTTGTCCAATTTGTTCACCCAACAAATCTTCCACACATTTTATGCCATTCCTTTCAAATGCTAATTTCAAGTGACAATATGCCAATCCACTAGCAGCAATAGTATTTGCAGTTCTGCTAGAAATAGATTTGCAATTAATTAAACATTTCAGACTAGGTAAATTTCTTTTGGTCTCTTTAGAAATTTCATATTTCTCATGAACATGGTATGGTATATAGAAAAATAAGCTTCTTTTATAGCTCTATCACGAACATTTGTTTTTGTGACAAGTTTTTGATAATGCTTATACATCAAATAGGGCATTGTGTGCGTTATAGGTTTCATTAATAAGATTACGGTCAGTGTGAGCTATTCTCATCACTTGGTGTCCGTCGTTGGCCGTGAACTTTTCAAATTTCAATCTTCTTCTCCAAAACTACTTGACCAATTGGAACCAAACTTGGCAGGGATGTTTATTGGGTGGTTCTTAACCGTTATTAATGCAAAACGTGTCCCAATTAGGGATAACAGCATACATTACAAAGTACACACACAAAAATGGTACATACAACATTAAAATTAACAGTTCTATAATATATATACATTATAGATTATCCTCCCTCTTCAGTTCTAATGACCGTATAATAAAATAATAAACTATGGAGATTTGATCAGGTGTTGATGGATTTAATAGTTATTTCAGTTTATTTATTTCATTTAACGATTCAAAATTCAAGTCTTTAATGTTTAATTTTTCAAACATTATATTTTGTAGTGCTTGGTTTTTATCGCATTGAAAAAAGAAATGATTGTCATCTTCTACTTTATTACAATAGGTACATAACCTCTTATCGCTTGGTATTTTATTAAATCTTCCAACTTCAATTTGAAGTTTGTGGTCACATATTCTAAATTTTGTGAAAGTTTGTCTGTATTTGAAATTAAGATGGGAGAGATAATATTCTTCCTCAGTGTCATTTTTCAAGTAATTATATAAATAGGCCTTATTAGTTCTCTCTAATTTATTTATCTTATTAAGGGTGATATCTTTATAAAATTTATTTACATAAGTTTTAATATCATTGAAATTCGTAAGTCTACTACGAATTTTGGAATTGGTACAATTAGTAAAATCTTCTAAATATATAACAATATCTTTAGTCACAGTTTTGGCATATGCATACCATGTATAAGTTCCTTCTGTATCTAAATGTTTTGTTTACTCAGAAGATTCCTTAAGTAAAGGATTAAGATCGTGATAATTAAACCTTGTTAGGTATTTTAAGGTTTGAATGTTTATAAAGCATTCTAACAGATTTCTATTTAGTTCAGCTCTGTTGACAACATTTGTTGAACATCTTTTTGTTCCTAATGTACTTTTACAGAAGAGTAAATGAACTTTTTCTGAATGTGTTTTATCAATAAAGTTAAATATATCCATATCTTTGTTCTGTTTACTAGCACTTTCTTTTGCTCTATAATACTTTACATGTATCCATATAATAAATTTCAGAGTTATGGCATAGAATAGGTTTTACCAGGGTATCAAAGAGATTACATGTTTTTTTAACTGGCAAATCTTTGAGTAATGAAGCATATGATTTGATAGAGAATAAAACTTTGCGTGCTTGCTTCTTTTTGACAAATGTTCACTGTTAGATAGCAGTGTTCCATTTGATTTTATGCTTCCAAGATATTTATATTCTTGGACAATTTCTATGTCATTATTTGTATATATTTGGAATATTACGTGGATTATTTTGAATAATCATTGATTTAGTTTTACTGACATTTACTGTCAGATGCGGCAGGTTTACTAGACTATTTTGTAAACCAGAACTACTCTCAGATATTAAAATGAGATCATCTGCAAATAATACTACTATCAATAATTTTGGTTCATCACACTTGGTAGATTCTAAAAAATTAGTCATATCATTAAACAAATATATTGAAAAGAGTGGGACTTATGGAATCTCCTTCTTGCACACCATTTTCTATGCCAAAGAATTTTGAGTGTTTACCATTATATTTGGATGCTACTTCAGTATTTATAAACTGACTTTAAGCAGCTTATACAATAATTCATTTCTCCAAAGTGAATCGAAAGTTTATTTAAGTCAACAAAGCACAGTTTCTTCTTTATGTATATATGTATTGATTTTAGGGATTTTAGTATAAAGAGGCTGTCAGTAGTTCTGTGATTTTCTCTAAATCCAAACTGACTGGCACAAAATTTCTTGTCCATATATTTCACTATTCTTTCGTTAAAAAGTTTTGAAAAACAGTTCATAAGAGAAATGCGTCTGTAATTATTTAAATTCTTTTTATCTTCTGATTTACGAATTGTTACGATAACATAGAAGGGAGACATATTGTCCGATGCGTCGCGTACCAGCATGTTTGACCTTGACCTTTGACCTCAAGGTAATTTTTTATGATATTTTGGACCATAGTCTTGTCCTGGCCATAACTTTTTTGTCTTTTGAAATAGGGCTTAGATATTTGGTATGTACAATGTAGGTCACTACAAGCCGATGTGTCGCGTACCAGCATTGTTGACCTTTGACCTTAAGGTCATTTTTGATATTTTGAACCTTAGTCTGGTCCGGGCCAAACCTTTTTTATCTTTTGACATAGGCCTTAGATATTTGGTATGTAGGTAGGTCACTACAAGCCTATGTGTCGCGTACCAACATGGTTGACCTTTGACCTCAAGGTTTTGATATTTTGCACCAGTCTTGTCCGGGCCATAACTTTTTTGTCTTTTGACATATGCTTAGATATTTGGTATGTAGGTAGGTCACTACAAGCCGATGCGTCGCGTACCAACATCTTTGCCCTTTGACCTCAAGGTCATTTTTGATGATATTTTGGACCATAGTCTTGTCCGGGCAATAACTTTTTTTCTTTTGACATAGGCCGTAGATATTTGGTATTTAGGTAGGTCACTACAAGCCGATGTGTTACGTACCAACATGGTTGACCTTGACCTTTGACCTCAAGGTCCAATTAATGCTTATTTTTCATGCAAAGTGTGTTACAATAATCTAATTTGATATACCCATTATTAGACATACAAGTAAAATATCCACAAGAGTCACCTAAAAATCTGCCATTTAACATATGTAGCCTTGCGGAAATACACAGATCTAATAGATTTTTTCCTTGGACATTAATAACATTATCCATCAGTGTCCATACATAGGCGTAGCAGCCGATACGACAGGTACGGTTTCCGCCGTACCAATAACTTTTGCATATACGGCATACCAATAAAATTGTCAGAAATAAAAAAAAATATTTCTCACGAAACCCATCTTTTAAGACCTGAGATTCAGTGCTAGGAAATCGTCAGAATGCAGGATTTTGCACCATTTACCCCCAGAGCTTCCGGGGTCCGAAAGCGGCCCCCGAACCCCCTGCCGTAAAGCCACCTCTGCGAGTTGGACAGGATGCTCGATCCTGATTAGCATTCCGCCGTTACATTACTTTGTGTACTCTCTAAGTAAACAAGTTCTCGTGATTGTTAGCAAATGCCTGCACTTTTTTTGTAAGGCTGTCTGTATTGATTTATCTGACAAAGGTTTTTCATATGGCAGTTATTTATATTAAGTCCGGAATTCTCTATGAAACGGCACCATTCTTACAATTACTGTGGTCTCCAAATGGAAGTTTAGATATGGATGGTAATTTTTTCTGTATTTCATTTCCCTTGAGCAACCAAATAGTTGACACATTTTTGTATATAGGAAGTAACCTTTGTAGACAGCGATGAATGATCTTTTTTCAGAGAATATAAAGAATTTCCAAAAGCGTCCTTACATGATTGCGGTCAGAGCTTTTATTAATACTGCTGTCTATTTTAGATCTTAATCTGGCTATGGTTGTAGTGTCATCATTTTCTACTATAATGTCTATAATAACCTTCTTTTCGTGCTTGAGCTACCGTATCATCCACCATATCAGGTTCCATACTCTTCGCACTTCCCGCAAAATTCTTCCTGTTTGTATTGTAGCGACCCTGGGCGCTACGATTGAAGTGAAAATGTATTTCAATACTTAATATTTAAACCTTGTACAACAGGCACAAGTAATGGCTGGTGAACCTTTACTATGGCGGTTTATGACGAAGACGTTGATAAAATTAACGGTTTATTAGTAACACATATCAATAGTATTCTGCATGTGTGACAGTATATTTATAATAAAATTAAAAATGCGTAGCTCTGGTCAAGCACTATTCACAAATATATATATTAAGTATAATATATATATATATAAACTATGCATAAAAAAACATGTATTTCTATCGGCAAATTAGAAAAATAGATATTTACATCTATCAATGTTTTGACTGACGTAACTGAAATATTTATTGCATCATTGCAATACCAGTAGCTTAGTATTTTTCCATCCGTAATTGTCTTATTTGTATTTATTAATAAATAATAACCTTGAATTTGATCGTCCTGTCACAGAGATAATCCGCTTGACCGTTTTTAGTTCGTAACTTCGTAACCGTTAGTAGGTTTGTAGTTTTTATTGGAGTATCTAGTACTCAGGGATTCAAAACACGACTCCCCACAATTGGAAATTCAGCTCAATTTATACTACCCGAATATGATTGTGACGTCACACTCATTTAACGACATCTAAACTGATTTACGGCAGTGCAACAAAAATGAACGTCAAGTGGATTTGTGTTTCTGACTAAACGGATAAATGAATACATTATTCGAATGGAATGACATAATGTTATGAAACTTAGAATAGTTAAATTTCCACTTGAAATGAATAATCAGATTAATTTTCAAGGAGAGCAATTAACTGCAACATGTCTAAAAGGTAAGAAACGTTACGACACACTTTTTAAATTTCATTTGAGATTTGACGTTTTTCCATTATTATGTATATTTGTGGATAATAAAAACAGTATAAATGTTACAAACCATTAGAAATACTAATGAACAATTATTCAATACAAGTTATTTGAAATAGTTATGTTGAATATAATTATTATGACAAGAAAACCTTTATGCTTAAAACACACATGCAAAAGAGTATACTTAAACCCTATTCCCATAGTGTAAGCTTGACCAGACTATGTAACAAATCAAGGACTGCAGTAATCAAAGGTTTGAGAATGTGGCATATTATAAAAATTGCTACATTGCCCCCACCTTAAAAAAACTGGACGTCCCGGACAGGCAATAATAAAAAAACAATTACATTGCAATACAAATTAACTTATATATGAACAATCAGTCCAATCAAACTGTACTTCAACGAATACTGTTTCTGTAGCATCATCATCATCTTCAGAATCAATATGTTAATCACAACTTTTTTCATTGTCCACATTAGCACTTATTCCTACGTTCACAATGTTTTCAACGCAATTAATTCCATTGATCATGTTATTATTTTCGTCACTACTTATTTCACTTTCCATATTGTTAACTTTACAACTAATTTCAGTGTTCACATTAATATTATCAACACGACTTATTCCAGTGTTCACGATACTGTCATTATAATCATCGTTTTCCTCCTCATCACTGATTTCTATAAAAATGTCCTCTTGCTGACAGCTACTGTAGAGTTTTTCTGTGTCACATTCCTCTTTTATATCTCGTGTATCAGTAGATTTGTCACTACACGGCCATGCTAAGTATAGTTCTCCAATGTCCACATTCATCTGAAAATCCATAACATTAGTCTCAGTTTGAGTGCCCCTTGGCATTCTTTGATGAAAGTTAGGGTCAGCAACCCATGTTGCTGATAAGCAGTACACAGTCCCATCAGGAAACACAACTTTTTCCTCTTTTTTTACACTACCATAGCCATATGGCAATACAGAGCCTGTGTACTGCCCTTCCCGACCTCCCTGAGCCCCCTTGTGAATATCTTTGACTAGTTTCACCCCTTCGCTCGTACTGAAGGCACTAGGAGGTGCCAAAAAACGTTTCCATTTCCTTTCCTCCGTGGTATCTTTAGCCTGGGGAAGACTTAAGTGGCTACTGTCTTTCTTTATGAGTGGTATGTCCAATGCATCATGTGAGACATCCTTTCCAGATTCAGTGTTTAATTTTGTCTTCTTGGGACTGGGAGTAGGAGGTAAAGGGGAGACTATTCTCCTGGGAGAGGGGAATAGTACCCTTTTAACCGGTGACACCTCCACGGGATGGTCCTCATACCCTAAAGTGATGCTGACTGGCGACTGCAGGGGTGTCAATGGCATCTCCGGAGTTGGAACCATTTTTTCTGGCGTTTCTTTCTTGGTACTAACAGTTTGAACCCTAGGTACATGTACAGCTGTTGGGACTGGCTTACTCGGTGATGGTGGTATGGTCACTTTGGACACATTCATGCCCTCTTTCATGCCATGCTTTGCCCTCTGGTGATCAATCATCCGTTGCCTAGAAGCTTCAGTACACATAAAAGTGCATTTGTTGCATCTGATCACTTTCTTCGGGTGTTTAGTCCGCACATGCCTCATCAGTGTTTCCCTACTTCTATATGTGGCTCCACACTTTTTACAGTCATACATCTGGAAGTGGTTAAAAAAACTTTATAAGTAAAATAATGTGTGTTTTAAGTTATTTATGCATTTATTTATACATGCATCATGTTTTGTTTATAATTTATTTAATTATCTTGTGTTTTATGTTTATTTTCAGGACTAGCACTCCATCATGCAGTGTCATTTTCCTTCCTGAACCAGTTATCAACTCCTGTATAAAAGTCCTTTAAATCAACTTCACCAAAGAATGGCTTAAGTCTGTCATGATGTACAATAGAAAATCGGGATAGTGGAGTCTTTTGAATCTTATATAGTACATCGGAGATTACTTCTACAATTATGAAAGGGCCATCCCATTGTTTTTGTAATTTAGGACTGACATTCTTTTGTCTTATTGGAACATACAACCACACTGCATCCCCTGTTTCATACTGATTTTTGTTTATTCGTATGTCATATGACAGTTTCTGTTTATCACTGGCAAAAGAAATATTTTCCCTAGCTTTTGTGTGTACTTTCCATAAAAGTTTTTGTGTTGTTTTAACATAGGAGTTAGCAGCCTCAGTTTCATTTTAAAAATCATTTCTTTGAGGGTGTGGACCATACATCAGGTCTATAGGTAGTTTTATCTCACGTCCTAGCATCATCATGCAAGGTGATAGCTTTGTAGACTCGTGTTGGGATGATCTGTACGCCATCAGAGCCCAGGGGAGCTGATCGTCCCAATCTCTCTGATCCCTTCTGACATATTTGCTAATAATATCTTCGAGGGTTCTATTTAACCTCTCCACCAGACCATCACTCTGTGGTCTAAAAGCAGTTGTCCTCGTCTTGTCAATCTTAAGTTTTTCGCATAACTCCTTAAAAAGTTTTGATTCAAATCGTCTCCCCTAGTCAGTGTGTACTTGTAGAGGAACACCATATCTACATACAAAATTTTTAAGAAAACTGTCAGCCATAGTTTCTGCTTCAATATTGGTTAAAGGATAACCTTCAGCCCATTTAGTGAAATAGTCAGAAACTATTAGTGCATATCTATTGACTTTGTATGATAAGGGTAATGGACCAATTAGGTCTAAAGCGACTCTTTCTAATGGGGCACCTACATTATATTGTTTCATTTTGCTTTTTGCTTTTCGAGGGGGCTGTTTGCGTGCATTACATGCATTGCAACATTGTATATGCTTCATGAAATCATATTTGTAACCAAGCCAATAGAACCTATTCTGAACCCTCCCAATAGTTTTGTTTATTCCAAGATGACCACATTGTTTGTCATCATGAACCATCTGAAGTATTTCTTGGATTAATATGTTTGGAACTATTAGTTGTCTAATAGTTTCTTCAGTTGTGGAATGAATCCACTTGCGATATAAGACATCATTCTCTAGTATTATTCTATCCCATTGGGACCAGTACTTTTTAAGTAAGACACTCTCGGTTGAGATATCAGCCCAACTTGGTTTCTCTTTAAAGTTTTTCTTTAACTCTCGAAATTGCTTGAGAACTTCGTCGCTGGTTTGAGCTTGTGAGATTTCCTGGCTGGTTTTACACTTGATCCATCTACAAACATCATCATCATCAACCAACTCTTCTGGAGTTGCCTTCTTCGCCCTTCTACAAGACTCGTGGTCTGGTTGGTCTAATTCTTTTTCTTCCTGTTTCTTGCAAAATTTGCATTCAGAGCATGGTCTTCGTGACAAACCGTCAGCGTTCCCATCTTGTTTGCCAGGCCGGTGATGCACTTCAAAATTGTACGTGTTTAATAGCTCAAGCCACCTGGCCATCTGCCCTTCGGGATTTTTAAACCTTAGGAGCCAAGTAAGAGCTCCATGATCAGTTCGAACAGTAAATTTAGACCCATAGAGGTAATGATGAAATTGCTTTACACTCATTATGATTGCTAAAAGCTCTCGCCTTGTTACACAGTATTGACGTTGAGCTCTACTAAGTGCTTTACTAAAATATGCAATTACTTGTTCTTTGCCATCTACAAGTTGTGATAAAACAGCACCTATGCCATACCCACTGGCATCAGTATCTACAATAAACGGTTTCGACATGTCCGGAAAACCCAATATTGGTGACGAAACCAAAGCACTTTTTAACTCGGTAAAAGATTTCTCACACTTGTCTGTCCAATAAAATGAACAGTGGTTCTCTGTTAATTTATGCAACTCTTTTGCTATAGAGGCAAAGTCTTTAATAAATTTTCTATAATAGGAACACGTCCCTAAAAAAACTGCGAATATCCCTGACAGATGTTGGTCTAGGCCACGATTTAACTGCTTCTATCTTCTTTGGATCAGCCGCAATCCCTTCAGCTGAGACTATGTGACCCAAGAAGGACACTCGTCTTTGGAACATTGTACACTTATCAGTGGAAATTTTTAAACCTTCCTTAGAAATTCTTTCTAAAACCTCATTTAACCGAACTAAATGTGACTCAAACGAGTCTGAGAAAACAATAATGTCATCTATGTAAATGAGACAGGTCCTCCAATTAAGGCCTGCCAGTACATATTCCATTAGCCGTTGAAATGTTGCTACCCCATTACATAATCCCATAGCCATCACCCTAAATTGAAATAATCCTTTTGTACTGGTGAAGGCTGTTTTTCTTTGTCATTTTCGTCCATTAAGACTTGGAAGTACCCGCTTGATAAATCGAGTACACTGAACCAAGTAGACCCCCTTAAAGCATCGAGTGAGTCATCTATTCTTGGTAAAGGATATGAATCTTTGATTGTGAGATTATTCAGGGATCTCATGTCTACACAAATTCTTATTGAACCATCTTTCTTTGTTACAGGGACTATGTTTGAAGCCCAAGGACTTGTTGAAGGTTCAATAATATTACAATCAATGAGTCTTTGTATTTCTTTATCGACTGCATCTCGTTTTGTAATGGGAATACGCCTAAGTGGTTGTTTGAATGGTTTAGCTTTGCCGGTATTTATTTTGTGCTTAATGGTACTAGCGGTACCCAAGTCATCTTTGCTTCTAGAAAATGTTTGCTCATTTTGTTTTAATAAGTCATGTAGTTTCTGTATTTGAGTGTCATTGAGTGTTTCACTACTTCTTTGTTTCAGTTCCGTTAAATGATCTGGGAGATCATCAGAATTGTGATTATCGGAAGTGTCTATTTTCATACATTTCATAGCTGAAGTATTGTTATGGTATTTTATGGGAACAATTTGTTCACATGTTGCTATGCATGTCGAATGTGTACAACCTCGAAATCATTCACATTTGCTAAACGCAAAGGCACTAATCCACTACTTGGATCTACCAGTGTTTTTGCTACCAAAATATTTTCAACGTTTTTGTTATTCAATGGCTCAATTATAGCATTCATAATGCATCCTGAGTCTCCTACAACAATGCCAGATGTTATAACTTCTGTATTTGGTGGAATTATAATATTTTCAGTCAGAGCTATTCTGAAAAGTGAGTCAATCTTACTCTCATTGATACATTGAATTTTGTCACTACCTATGGTCAAAATCCCGTTGCCCATATCTAATGTACATTGATATTTGTTTAAAAAGTCGTAACCTATAACAGCTGGAACATCTATATCAGCTACAGTAAATTTGTGGGTAAATTGAGAATTGCCTATTTGAAAAGCTAAATCAACATATCCCAAAGTATTTATACTGCTTCCATCAGCTAGACAGAGTTTTGTGCAGTTGGTTTTTATTGCAGGGCGGACAGCTGCAGAAATCATTTTATATTTATTAACATGTAAAATACAGATTGTGGAACCTGTATCAACTAAACTATTAACTTCAATATCATTAAATAAACATTTCAGAAATAAACTGTCTTGTCTTTGCGCCTTCATCAAATTAACGGACCCTTCGTTAAAAATGTAATGCGCTGGTGACCGGCCCTTATCCCCAGCATTTACAAGTTTTTCTGAAAATTTGGTTTGAATTGTACGTCCGTCTGTGTAGCCTGAGTACTTTTAGTACTTTGACTAATACTTTGTGTTTTTCCCGATTTCGGAAATTTTACATTGTCAGTTTTTAATTTAGGGCAATTTCGTCTGATGTGCCCTGCTGTGTTACAAAAGTAACAGATGAGCGACTTTGATTTACGGTCAATTTTGCTATCAATGTGTTGTATTTGGTCACTTATTTTTAAAAGTCGAGCCTCCATGTGCTCTGGTTCAGCGTTATTAGTTTCCATAATCATACGAACACCGTGTTTAGGAAAATGAACCCTCTTCTGTTCGAGCATAAATGCTTCATATTCTACACCGTAACGTATGCAATCATCGATTGTTTTTGGCTCTCTTTGGAAAATAGAGAGCTGAATTTTAGGTTCATTAAGTGCTTTGATAAAGCAGTCTTTAGATAATTGGTTTCTAATTTCAATTGGCGCAGTAGGATAGGCCATGCGTGTGACTCGCCTAATTTCTTGAGCCATCTCCGGAAGAGATTGGCCAATTTTTCTTTGAAAAGTATTCATTTGGACTTTATACATATTTTCTTGATTTGGGGGCCCAAATCTTGATGTCAACGCCGAAACTAGGTAGTCATAGTTAAGTCTTTTAGATGGTTCAATTTATGTGACAATTTCTTGCGCGGTTCCCCTTAAACTAGTAGCGAGTTCAAAGGCCTTCGTTTTATCGTTCCATTGATTGATATCTGATATCATTTCAAATTGAACCAGAAAGTCTTGCCAACCAGTAGTACCGTCAAAAATAGGAGGTTTCTTTATTTTAATTTGATTATTTATTTGACAATTGCCGTTATTTAATTGAGAATCTAAACTTTGAACACGGGAGCATACCCCTGTCACATTCCCCACATTAGTGATTCTTTCATCTGATCTAGTCATGGTGTATACACACCAGTTTCCGCCGACTAAGGCAGCTCCGCTACCCTCAACACGCATGTTAGAGGGAGTCTTCCGTGAAGAGTTAGTGCTGGCGCCTAAGATATCGCACTGGTCAAACCCTGGACCGCGGAGATTGTCTTGACAATGAGCGTCCCCCTGTCTCATATCTCCCCCTCCACAGGATAAAAAATTAAAAGTATCAAAACCACGATGCCCATCGCAATGTGTACCGTGATAATGACTAGTCAATAAACTCCGTATTCGCCTTTCAGCCTCCATATGTTCGTTTAGTTCTTTTTGCAACTGTCTTATGTTTAACTGATTAGAGGTGTGTTGTGGATTTGTCGTGTTTGATGTGGTCGTATGATCGCCCGACGACCGTGTAACCCGCATCTGGACTTCCCCTGTTGGTGTTAAATCAATGTGAGTTTTATTTCTGTTGTTTGTGTCTCTGTCCGATGCGGGGAGTCGTGGTTCAACTCCCGATTCTTCCATTTCATCGCTATGTAAGCTAGCTTGGTCTAGCTTCACAAAACTAGGTTGCCTTGATGTGCCTGCACTGTACATCATTAATGTGTTTTTTAGTGTTTGTGTTTTTTTTTCCACCTCAACTTAAGATCGGATCCCTTTTTATATCCAGGGATCCCCACACTGGCCACCAAATGTAGCGACCCTGGGCGCTACGATTGAAGTGAAAATGTATTTCAATACTTAATATTTAAACCTTGTACAACAGACACAAGTAATGGCTGGTGAACCTTTACTATGGCGGTTTATGACGAAGACGTTGATAAAATTAACGGTTTATTAGTAACACATATCAATAGTATTCTGCATGTGTGACAGTATATTTATAATAAAATTAAAAATGCGTAGCTCTGGTCAAGCACTATTCACAAATATATATTAAGTATAATATATATATATATAAACTATGCATAAAAAAACATGTATTTCTATCGGCAAATTAGAAAAATAGATATTTACATCTATCAATGTGTTGACTGACGTAACTGAAATATTTATTGCATCATTGCAATACCAGTAGCTTAGTATTTTTCCATCCGTAATTGTCTTATTTGTATTTATTAATAAATAATAACCTTGAATTTGATCTTCCTGTCACAGAGATAATCCGCTTGACCGTTGTTAGTTCGTAACTTCGTAACCGTTAGTAGGTTTGTAGTTTTTATTGGAGTATCGAGTACTCAGGGAGTCAAAACACGACTCCCCACAATTGGAAATTCAGCTCAATTTATACTACCCGAATATGATTGTGACGTCACACTCATTTAACGACATCTAAACTGATTTACGGCAGTGCTACAAAAATGAACGTCAAGTGGATTTGTGTTTCTGACTAAACGGAAAAATGAATACATTATTCGAATGGAATGACATAATGTTATGAAACTTAGAATAGTTAAATTTCCACTTGAAATGAATAATCAGATTAATTTTCAAGGAGAGCAATTAACTGCAACATGTCTAAAAGGTAAGAAACGTTACGACACACTTTTTAAATTTCATTTGAGATTTGACGTTTTTCCATTATTATGTATATTTGTGGATAATTAAAACAGTATAAATGTTACAAACCATTAGAAATACTAATGAACAATTATTCAATACAAGTTATTTGAAATAGTTATGTTGAATATAATTATTATGACAAGAAAACCTTTATGCTTAAAACACACATGCAAAAGAGTATACTAAAACCCTATTCCCATAGTGTAAGCTTGACCAGACTATGTAACAAATCAAGGACTGCAGTAATCAAAGGTTTGAGAATGAGGCATATTATAAAAATTGCTACAGTATGTTCCCTTGGAACTGACCCTCTACTCTTTGCCCGACTACAAATCCTACAAGTTGTTGATGTCACTTGTACATTCAAAATTTTCCCCGTATTGGTGCCAATCATAGACTAGTGTATAAAAGAAGAAAAACTAAAGACCTTCCGATTCCTCTGCAATTAACATAATTGTATTCAGTTTAGAAAACTTTCTAAATCTGCTGTAACAATGATAAGACATTTAGGTACAATAAGAAGGCTTTTTGTATTTTTCTTTGGCTCTGGTTAAGAATAAGGTTAAGCAAAATTACAGAATGACGATATTAAGTTTTATAAAATCATGCTGAAGCGACATGTATTTCACTAGAAATGATAGATTTAACCAGGTTTACCCTCTTCATTGTACAACATATTTTTTTTAATATTCCCCATTTATTTGCATAACATAAAACATAAACACGACTATAATACGTTTTTTCTAAATCTATAACTTGGGGTATATATTGTTCCCTTTGTATAGGGACAAATCTAGATTCAGGAAAATGCAAACTTTCAAAGTATGGATTACAACCCAGTATTTTTGTGGCTTTTCTTTTGAAGACCATTTTGTCTTCTTCCGTAAATGGCCGATTTCTGGTACAGATGACCCAGTACAGATGAGCTCACGCGCACACATCTGTACTTGCTTAGTCATCCAATCAAAACGCCAGAAACGAACGTTGTTATGTAAGCATAATAACGTTCTTAAGTAGGGAGTATTGGGTACAATGAGACTTCTCATTTTCCAAATCTACAAAAGGGTTCTCCCCAAACACGTCACCCTCTACAGTCCTCGGTCAGACATTCTTTTTTAAGAACCTGACAATCCCCCCTCCCCCCAAGGAGAGGGTTTCCCCTATTCAACACCCGGGACCAGCTGGTCTGCTCTGTGGGTCGAGCACTGGGACCCTCCAAAAAAAAGTCCTAGATTTTAAAATAGAATATGGAGATAATATTAGTTTTAGAAAATAACCTTTAGCACTTTTTGAGAGCATTGCGCTTGTTAAAATATTTATGAAAACTTGATCGCTGGACTTTAAATAAGCAGGTACTGGCGTTTATTGGCTTTTTTATTATTCATATTAGTGTATTTAAATGAACTACAATTGTTCTGCTCAGTTCCTGGTGTCATAATTGACAAATAAATCTGTTCTTATTCTAATTCCTATTCACTAGTGATGAGAAATATTGTTTCCACACTGTTCAACCATTTCAATATTTTAAAAATTTAGTTTTAAAATTGTTTAGTTCTAGGACCAGTGACCAAACTGATAGCTTACAGAGGCATAGAAATACACAGTGGTGATAAATGCAATTTAGGTGGTAGGTTTTAAAATGGATTGTAACTTACAGATACATATGAGGACACACACTGAAAAAAAACCTTATGAATGTAATGTATGTGGTAAAGGGTTTAGTCAGAATGTGGTCTTACGGAGACACATGAGGACACACACTGGAGATAAACCTTATCAGTGTGATGTATGTGGTAAAGGATTTATTCAGAATGTGAACTTGCAGACACATATGAGGACACACACTGGAGATAAACCGTATAAATTTGGTGTATGAGGTAAACATTTCAGTCAGAAACACGTTTTACAGACACACATGAGGATTCACACTGGAGATGAACCTTATAAATGTGGCGTATGAGGTAAATGGTTAAGTGATGGTAGTAACTTGCGGAAACATATGAGGATACACATTGAAGATAAACCTTATACATGTGATGTATGTGGTAAAGGCTTCAATCGGAGTGACTACTTGCAGAGACACACGAGGACACACTGGAGATAAACCTTATACCTGTGGTGTATGTGGTAAAGAGTTTAGTTATGGTACTAACTTAAGGATACATACGAGGATACACACTGGAGATAAACCTTATAAATGCAATATATGTGGTAAACAGTTTAGTCGGAAACATGTCTTAAAGAAACACACGAGGACACATACTGGAGATAAACCTTATAAATGTGATGTATGTGGTAGAGAGTTTAGTGATGGTAGTAACTTACGGATACATATGAGGACACACTGGAGATCAACCTTATACATGTGGTGTATGTGGTAAAGAGTTCAGTCTGAATGACCGCTTGCAGACACACATGAGGACACACACTGAAGATAAACCTTATAAATGTGACGTATGTGGTAAAGGATGTAACCAGAGTCGAAGCTTAAAGCAACATATGAGGACACACACTGGAGTTAAAGCGTATAAATGTGCCATATGTAGTAAAGAGTTTAGTGATGGTAGGATCTTGGAGACACACATCAGGACACACACTGGAGATAAACCTTATAAATGTGATATACATCATGTGGTACAGGGTGCACATGTAGTTAGAATGTCGACTTGCAGAACAGGGTTCGACATTAAGGCACGACCGAACGACATTGTACTGTAAATGTAGGCTTTGGTCTGGTATACATACCCAGTAGCTAGTCCGACTGGTCGTGCTTATAATAATCAGCCATTATTTTTGACGGACGAAATTTCATCGAGAAAAGGAAAAAATCTTAAAAGTTTTTCGATGTGTTTACTTCGGATCAATGTGACTTCGTATTTATTATTCGTTTTTACGTTTAACTACTTAAAATGTTGGTTTGTTTTTTTTCATTTAATTGAAGATTGTTCGTTTACTGTTACAAAACGTAATTATCTCCCTGAACCATGCAGAAATATACGAAGTCAAATAAATGTCTATATGTTCGTTTTCTTATCATTTAATATTAAAATGCAATAGAACATCAACGAGTAGATTTTTTTTCATTCAAATTATAGTACATAAAAAGACAAATGTAATGTGTTTTCAAGTTGCTTTATCTTCATTGTCGGTGTTTAGTTGTCTCATGACATTACCTGATGTATGATGTTATTATGTAAACCATGGAAAATATTATTGCAAACTTGGAATAAACTGGATAAAATAAATAATGCACACGTAAAAAAATCTTTATTAAATCTTTCTTTATAAATTAACCAAAATTTAGTATAATTTAATTGGGATCTTTGCTCTCTGCTAACTACTTTCTAGTTCGGCGGTCTACTTTCGTCTTCAAACTTCAACGGAATTCTTTCCTCTCTCTCGTGGTGTGATTCCTGATAAAGTCGGAACCGTTCGCTAAAACGAGGGAGGGGTCACTTATTTGTACATTAGATGCTTTGAGTAGCAATAAGTGG
The DNA here is from genome assembly GCA_944474755.1 of Limnoperna fortunei. Classification (NCBI taxonomy): domain Eukaryota; kingdom Metazoa; phylum Mollusca; class Bivalvia; order Mytilida; family Modiolidae; genus Limnoperna; species Limnoperna fortunei. Next base: position 50,203,446 of record OX104119.1, read on the forward strand.
TTAAGTACCCTTGATCTACGATCGGGGTATTGGTAATGTGGGCTCGAAGAGTGTTCTAAGGAGAAAACAATTTTTTGTATTCCAGGTAGTGGAATTTGGCAATTTCGAGTAATGCATTTCGGTTTAAAGGGGGCTCCTGCTACTTTTGAAAGGTTTATGGACGGGGTGCTTTCAGGATTAACCTGGAAAACTACTTTAGTTTACCTTGACGATAAAATAGTGTTCTCAAAAACGTTTGATGAGCATTTACAAAATTTAAATGTACGATCATACGTATGTTTTTGTTCTTACTACAGGAGATTTGTTAGAAATTTTTCAATCATAGCAAAATCTTTACATCAGTTAACTGAAAAGGGTCGAAAATTTGTTTAGACTAACGAGTGTGAGAATGCTTTTAATGTTTTAAAAGAACATTTGATATCTACCCCAATTCCAGGTTTTCCTATTGACTAGGGAGACTTCGTATAGACACTGACGCGTGTGATTTTGGTATGGGAGGTGTTTTATCCCAGGTACAAGAGGGACAAGAACGAGTAATCGGATATTTCAGTAAGACATTTTCAAAGTGTGAGTAAAACTATTGTGTGACCAGAAAAGAGCTACTGGCAATAATAAACTAAGTCAAACATTTTCATCATTATTTGTATGGTAGTCATTTTACGATCAGAAAAGATTATGGGTCTCTTAAGTGGTTGGTAAATTTCAAAAACCCGGAGGGTCAGCTCGCGACATGGTTAGAAGTTCTAGGCGTATGTGATTATTCAATATTCTAATATGACGTGCTTTAAAGGCTTTGAGACCACAACTGTGGTAAAAAAATGATTTATATATGAGCAACACGCGCTGAGGAGGGCGTGTTTTAAAGGGCTGTTCCAATTACAAAACTGTAACTCCCACCGGAAAGCTATTGCGTATGACGTATTAATCTTATAAATAGCGACGCGCGCTATAATTATCCGTTGCAATATATTGTGTGTTACATTGACAGAACAGCCATTTATGGTGGAAACGATGTTTTCTATAGGTACGAAAATATTATAAATGTACCGTAATTGTCTTATTAGAATAGAAATAATTCACGGAGGCTGTGATTTATCATTGTTTTACAACGGGATGACCATTTATGTCGTTATTTAATCCCTAGCTATCGCTCGGGATAAAATAATACGACATAAATGGTCACCCCGTGGTAAAACAATGATAGCCCACAGCCTCCGTGAATTATTTCTTAAGTACACCGGGCGGGTCGAATTCACTTGAACGCTGACGGTTTAAGAAGAAGGCCTTGTATGAGAATTGCAGAGAAAGTCGAGCTGATGAGGTCATTCAGGAGAGCTCATCTGAGAACAACACAGTATCGGTCGAGGCAGAACGCGACACCTTGACCTGGCCAGTCATTGGTTGTCGAAACAAAGAAAACGAAACAAAGACTATGAAGATAGAAAGCTCGGGAGTGGGTCAAATTTCTCAGAAACCAAATAGTATAATTGTACAAAAAGAGACGCTTTCAAAGGAAAAAAGTGTGTACAATACTAATCGGGAGGAAGAAAACAGGGGCGGATACAGGATTTTCGAAAGGGGGGCGTAAAAAGGGGATATCGGAAAAGGAGGGCCACGAACAAGGTTTTTATAGTGTTCAGTAACCTTTATTTGGTACAGTATATACAACAGAGATATCATAATAAACGAATTAGTACCGTTAATGCATTAATTTATGGAGAGGACGAGCGGGGATTACATTTTTGTCTTTGGCTCTGGTTGTTACCCTCCCTGTTCTCTTTTTTTTCCTTTCCTTTTTTTAAAAGGGGCGTACGCCCCTACGCCCCCCCCCCCCATGGATCCGCCACTGGAAAATAGGGGGAAAGTTCCAACAGAGATGGACAACGGAATGATTGTGAATCAAGAAGCTGGAACGGTTGCAAAGAAGCTTGTTAATGAGTTCATTTCTATTTTCGGGGTTCCCCTCGATATTCATACTGATCAGTGGAGAAATTTCGAATCTCTTTTGTTCAAGGAGATTTGTACATTATTAGATATACACAAAACTAGAACAAAGGTGATGCGACCTCAGTCCGATGGTATGGCTGAGTGGCTTATGCTAACCATTGAAAATACGTTATCATCATTTATTGGTGAAAATCAATTAGGATGAATTGGTACCCCTTTTGTTGTTGGCATATCGCTCTTCTGTGCACGAGAGTGCAGGTTGTACTTCGTCAAATATGATATTTGGTAGGGAGATTACTTTGCCTATTGATTTGTTGTTAGGGAGATCTACAGAACAAAATGTTGAAACAAAAACCGTAACAGAATATGTTTCTCAGAGAATGATTTGGCAACAACTCATGCATTTGCTAGACAAAATTTGAATTTATCGAGTGATGTTATGAAGAAAACTTATGATCATAAAATTCAGTCTAAATTATACAGTCCAGGGGATGCTGTATGGTATTATTAGTATACATTATTTGTCACCGTCACCAGACGCTGTCACCGTTATATACCCGGTGATCACCGACGCAGATCACCGTCACCGGCAATGGAATAAAACCTCAAAAATATATAAATACAAGTCGCCGTCGCTGTCAACGTAACTTGGAAATGTTAAACCAACATTCATTTATAATTCTATTAACCTTTGCAGCCTGGTTTAAGTTATCTGACATCTTTTGGATTTTGTGAAAGTCCTAGCGTCGTCAAAACCAACTCAAGAATCTCTCTCCGTCACCGGATCCAATAGTTTTATTACCTGTCTACACCAATCACTGAAAGCGTTACAAAAATCAACCAATCAGCGTCATCAATACAAAAAGTAACGTAAGCCATATTTGTTTACAAAGGACAGCTATGTCACCGGCAATATTATGTCTTAAATAAAAGGAAACTATCTACTTTCAGAAGTACCGAACATTTGTATACTAATACTCCTACTCAGGAGTATATTAAGGTATAGTTTGAACAACGTGCAACTTTTATTTCAAAAGATATGCGTATATGTCACCAGGGTGACCCTTCTTTGCCACCTGCGGTCACCAGGTTTAGAACAACGTATTTTATGTTTCAAACAAACAACAGTCTCAATAATGTGTCTATATGTATTTACGACTGTTTTAAGGGTAAGATCACAACTACCGAACACGAGCATTTCAATGGTAGAAAAATGCAAATCGAAATTTCTAATGTCTTTGCTTCAACATGACAAAACAATAAAATAATGCATAACAACGACAATCACTATAAAGATAGATCAACAACACAACATTCTCAATGGAAGGCTGGGCATTACAATGTGGATTTCATTCGTTAGCATTGTGAAGCAGGATATGTGCATGAGTTTTTTTAAGGTATATACGTTCTCTTATTTGTTTTAAATCTTACTTAATAATACAACTGTAATTTGCATATCATTTGGCATAAAACATTTTACGAATATCTCTTAATAGATCCATGTCAATGTTTGTTCTCGTAGTAACTATATTCAGCAAAAATCACTACTGATTTGCACTCAAGTTCTTTTTCTTATGAAAACTATAATGTAAAAATTGGCACATTCAACTGTATATAGATGTGTCTGAGTAATAAGTGACATGGTTAAATGTAGATTTTTGAGTCTTCAATTAAAGTAAAAACTTTTCTTTATCTTCAATTTACAAATCTGCTGACTTAACAGATCTTTTATAATGTCAGTCGCGTTGGAATAAACAATATACACAACTTTCAGTCACACACGATTCCACACTGTAAAGCTATAATTGGTTTTGCCTTTATAATATTCTTTCAGTTAAACTTGATTAGTCCAGTAACAGCAATCATTCAGAGACCAATATAAACAACAGTGAGTTTAGATATACTAATATTTTTTAACCTTGCATAATTTAAAGGGTTACAAATGTTTTTATACTGAATATTTGTTTTGATACAAAAAAAAAAACGCTGAGATGTCATACTGGTGTGCGGGATAAAGACGCTTTTGTAGTTTCAAAAGAGAGTAGTCACCTTGCATCAGCTACAAGAGGCTCAATTCGCATCTCATACCCATTACTCTAAACCTTTCCTGTGGCATTCAAAACTGACGTGCCATCCCTTTGTTGATTTATTGATAGTTAATTTGAATTTATTCTCGTTCTAAATAAAGTTCAATATTGCTCGGTGAAAGTCATGCAAATAGTCCAGCAATCAGTTTAATTGGCAATATTAATTTTAATTTTTATTTTCCTTGTGGTTTGTCATTACAAAGATTTCCTTATTCGACGACATTATAGAAAACATGGCATAAGTTAGTTTTAACCAAAAATCAAACGAAAAGTGCGAACACGTGTTAAAAAAGAATTATTCGAATATGACAAGAAGTTTTACGACGTCACAATAGTTACGGCTGAATTTTGAAGTTCTTACTGAAATAAAAGTCAATAAATAAGACATATCGAGGCCACATTATGGTAAAATATTCAATAAATGTTTTGTCAGACAGTATTCTGTCCACCGTACGTTGCAAATTTGAAAGGATTTCTTGACCAAATATTTTTCATCATGAAAGCGGCGGTTTGAAAATCATGGCCGAAAGGACCACTTGAATGAAAAAACACAGGATGTTGTCATATTAGAATTGTAATAATTCATTCTGGATATAATGTTGTACTCATTTACACATGTGCTGGGCCTTTATATTCATATTTTCTACCTTGCTGACGCTCGGTAAAAAATAATGGAATATAAATGCCGAGCCCATGTGTAAATGAGTACAACGTCACAACCCTCATAAATTATTACTTTAATTCATTATACAACATGAATATTAATTACAATATAGTCAATTTCTATTGGTTATATTTGAACATGTGATTTCAATTCATTTTCCACTACATGACCACCAACTCCAAAAGTCATTATTTTTCATGTGAGATTGATTACTGCTTTAGTGGTCAACAGCAGGAAATAATGGACCCTCGACCTGGACTCTTGCTGACCTGACCTGACCTCGGCCGTTGGCCTCGGTCAGGTCAGGTCACCGCAAGTCCAGGTCTTGGGGTCCATTATTTCCTGCTGATGACCACTAAAGCAGTAATTAATTGTATAATATGATAGGACCTATATCAGAAGAATAAACCACAAAAAACATGAACAGAAAAAACTGTAAGAAATGAAGATACAAAAACCTATACAAACCAAAAGAGCCACTCAGGACATAACAGTTCTTTATGTTTGATATTAAAAAAAAAATAACTTTTGCGTAACCTCGCCATATAAACAACAAAGGTTGACATCATAGTATGTTAGATGTTGCCATGTAAGCATCACAGGTTAAAAACACATTCTGTTATATGTCGCCAAGGTGTTGCGAGTTACTTCTTTAATAAAATATATTAAAATATATTCATTTAACATTTCATTCATGAATTAAAACAATTATATCACTTGTTTTTAAATTTAGTTTTAGGTTAAAAACACAGCCTGATACATGTCGAGATGTTTGTTACGAGTTAAAACAATGGAGGTTAATTTAATAGGAAATGTGACGCTTACTATGCAAACGACGACAGACAATGACAGACGAGGGACGACGGAGGACGTATAGTAATGGCATACGCTCACATGGCCCTTGGCCAGGTGAGCTTAATATATAAACTGTGTAGGTCTAGCTGATAAGTTTAGTTTCCATTAGTTTGACAGGTTTGGAAGTCTTTTTAACATAGGTTTCAAGGTTTCAACTGTGCCTTGGAGTGGCAGCCATCTTGGTTAAGCAGTTTTTGAGAAGACATCCTCACAAGTCAGTGTTTCTGTGTCCTCGAAACCCTGACAAACTTAGCTAGGAAATTCCCGGGCTAGAAGTCACTATTTTGATTGCCTACATCACACCTTTATGTAGCCAATCAAAAGCTCGCTTTCATTCGTGGCTTGGTTAGGTGATATCCCGATGCCGATTGTGAATAAACCAAACTGATGTGTTGCAGAGACCATGTGAAAGTCAGTGTATTTTGTACAGTAGTGTTAATAGTTTGTAATTACCGCGTTATTTATTAGTTGCGTTACGTTTTCTTCCCACTCAAAAATGAGTAAGAATGACTACCGCCAAACATTTGCTTCTTTCAAGCAACTTCATTTGATGATATTTGAAGGTTTGACGTCATATGAAAATCTTCTAGCCCGGGAATTTCCTGGCTAAGTTTGTCAGGGTTTCGTGCACACACGTGGACACAGAAACCCTGACTTGTGAGGATGAGAAGGAGATACAAGATATTAAAGTTTACAGATAATAATAAAACGGGCCACAGACACAAAGCAATAGTTTTATGTCATGTGAGCTTAAAGTTTAAAGACTGACAATAATCTCGAGGCAATGATGAAGCATATCCTGACATTCAGTACCAATTCTACACTTATTTTTTACAATGATTTATTTTATTAAATGTGAACCTCAAATACCAAAAAGATTTATTTTTACAAGCGTGTATAGTTTTGCTCTAGCAATACTAAGTCCTCTCCTGGCAAATATAAGTCCAATGGCCATAATTTTGTCAAAAATCATTGGATAGGAAACGCATTCAAACTTTATCTATAAATTATGATGGTGGTCTCGCAAACCAAATATTGGCTCAATATCTGAACCTGTTTTAAAAAAAAAGTCCAGAAAACGCAAATTTAGCAGCTCTGACAGCCATGTTGATTTTCCTGTTGGCTCGAAAAACTCAAAATAATAAGATAACTATCCAAGATTCACTCCTGCATTATATGGTTTAATTGTTTGGAACAGTTTCGGAGAAGAAGCTGTTTGTATGGGTTTCCCATAAGATCCTGAGTTAGGCTATGTTCCACGGTGGCGGCCATCTTGGGTTTTGTATCGGCACAAAAATACAACTTTGTAGAGGACCATCTAAGGTACATTACTGCAACATTTCAAAGCCATCTTCCAATTGCAAGCAGTTTGTGAGAAGATTTTGAAATTCAGCCAATTAGAACGCATTAGTGACCATGGAAGCCATGTTGAATTTGCTCGAAAAAATATTAAGATAACTATCCAATCTTCATTTCTTCATAATTTTGTGTGGAACAGTTTCGGAGAAGCTGTTTATATGTTTTCCCCATAGTGTCCTATGTTAAGCTAAGTCCTACGATAACGGCCATCTTGGATTGTAGAGGACCATCTAAGGTACATTTCTGCAATATTTAAAATCCATCTGCCAAGAGGATTATGAGAAGAAGCTATTTGAAATTCACCAAAACAAAACGTATTAATGGCCCTGGCAGCCATGTTTAATATTTGATCTGCACCAAAAACTCAAACTTTGTTAAGAACCACCAATAAACATTTCTGCCAAGTTTGGTTTCAATTGGCCAAGTGGTTTTGGAGAAGAAGATTGAAATTGACGAACGCCTAGTGATGAGAATAGCTTAAACTTACACTTTGGGTCAAAATAACATAATAACAACATTGTTCCTGTATACGTGTATCATAAGATTTTTTCATTCGCAGATAATCTCACTGAACGTGACGTCACAATGTATTTTGTCGTCAGGGACTCACGTCCCAATGTATTTTTTATATCTCTTGTTTTTAGATAGTTGCCAATTGTATACGACTTTTCCCAAGTTGTTCGAGAAATAGATAAATAAGAACAATCATAGAGAATACTCAATATATACAATAAATCACCGCCACTATATTCAATGGTGCATAAAACATGGTGCATTAACACTTTAAACATGTTTTTAGAAATTTGATCAGATTCTGCTCAATTAAGCACGGTGGCCTATATCTACTATAATCACTGGAAGAGTAAGTTCGAGCCCAACTTTCTGGTAGGTCTCTTGTTCTCAAACCTTAATAGGCAATGATTTGCAGTTATTCTGCAGAAGGTCTCAGGTTTATTATATGTTACTCTTACTGTTACTTTGTACACCTATAAAAAATTAGATGCCATGATACTACTGAAAGAGAAATACCAGAAAATTGCTAAAAACCGCAAGCAAAGAAAACCAATCAACTTAGCTTTTACTTACCTGTAGCTGTTCTAATGAGCATGAAAATTGCACTTCTTCTAATTTTGATTTCCTTGAACTTGTGAATTCATAAAAGAACACATTAATAAATGTACCTTCTCCATTTATTTTGAACACAAATGAATCATACAAATAATTACTGTATTACTAATAGTGCATCTGTATGAGACAACCACTGTGCAAACTAATTGATCTCATTAAGTCTGAAAAATTAGAGATTGATACAACCCGTGTGATACAAAACCTTGTATCATCTATTAGGTGATTCAATATGTACTTTTTGTATTCCAGGTAGCGGAATTCGGTCATACTAAACGCAGAGAAGTGGAGAGAAGTGAAGAGAAGTAATTAAAAAATGGTTTATTTGAAAAAATAAAGGTTTATTTTATATCTATTTGTTATATTTTGTATATATGTGTTATATTTTGTATAAATGAACATAAAGAAGACCATATCTTTCCATAATTTGTCATTTAGTTGACAATTTCGAGCAGTTTCACGATGTTTACATACGATGTAATGGGCTACAGTGGAGAGAAGTACGAGAGAAACATAAATAATGGTTTACTTATCTTTAATAAATGTATCCAAAAAGTTGATTCATAAACAATTTATTATGTTAAATAAGCTTTAACATGTTTAACGAACTTAGATTTATAATAACCGACTTTATTTCATCCAAATTTGTTCGATGTAAATTCAGTACAGCGATTGACGAAGCTGAACAGTAAATTCCGGGTGGTTTCGGGAGTGGATCTGTGTAATGTACGGCATGACACAGTTTCTGGGGAAAGTGATGTTAATTGGATTGTGATATCTTAATAAAGAAGCAAGCGTGTGACAACAAGGATGTAATTTAAATTAATTAACAGAGGTGTCAAACAATTACGAGCGGATCAAACGACCGTCGTGTTTATAATTTTAATAACAAAAAAACTTCAATTTCTTATTTCATTTGCCTTATTTAAAACCCCATTTAATAAAGAATGAGATGTAAATTATAATTTGAAATTATCATGTTTCGCCTTCAAGACAGGAGAATCACAAAGACTAATGATAAAAATTTAGGTGACTTGACGTACATTGAATTGTGTTTCGCCTGCAAGACAGGCGAATCACAGACAATACTGACGGTTTAACTACTTTAACTAAATACTCACATATCAGTCATAAATTTTGGGGGTCACTTAAAAATATATATAATAAATTACGAAAACACAAAAATTTTCAAATAAAATGGGGGGGGGGGTCACAATAATTTAGTTTAAAATTAAAAAAGTTTTTAGCCTTGACGTGGCGTGGGGCTCTTCCATTATATATTTTATTCATTGTATATAATGGTTGTCCAATATGAACTGTCAACCCGGAATTTAACCGGTAATCGTGGTGTAATTATATGCAAATTTGTTTACACAATGTACGAGAATGTACACCTGGTTTACTTTCTATGAAATCCCTCTTTTTTATGGTCTTAATAACAATTTTTTCACAGAAAACTGTTCTTTGTGATGAAATTGTTTCCAATCATACTTATTTCATAATAAACATCATTTGTGATACATTATACAGTTACTTCTTTCTACTGTCAGCAGTTACAACCTATATATAAACATCGTCGAACTGCTCGAAATCGTCCATTCACAGACGAATTATATAGAAACAAGTTTAGCTTTTCTAAAAAGCTAACCGTCTCTTAGGTGCATTCCAAATTTTATAGATTTATTAAAGTATCTGTTTTTTGTAATTTATATGTCAGATAGGTCAACAATGTTCATGTACCTTGTAAGGACATTGTTTACGCTAACCTATTATGAAATGGTGCTTGAGAGATTTAAATGCATATCTTCCTTTCACACGTGCTGTTTAACAAATAATTAAACAAAAGTTGACTCCCTAAACAACAATGTTCAAAATTAGCGATAAAAATATGTTTTGTTAAATTTGCATCAATATCAGTACGAAAATAAAGATACAGAACATATTATTTTTTCCTAACCCAAACAGCTTTAAAAAGTAGGGAGATTTTGGTACAATGTTTACCTTTTAATTGTTCACTGACCAATGCATTGAATAAAATAGAAGTCAATATGTGGAACGTAACATTACTACACTAAAATACTGAATAACGAAAATAAAGATATAGAACATATAATTTTTTCCAAAACAGCTTTATAAAGTGGGGAGATTTTGGTACAATGTTTACCATATAATTGTTTACTGACCAATGCATTGAATGAAATAGAAGTCAATATGTGGAACGTTACATTACTTCACTAAAATACTGATTACAAGCCCGATTCGACCTAAGAATATATCGAAATTTCAGTACACATACTAGTGCGATCCTGACGTAAACCAATGAAATGAGAAAAATATTTATAGATTCAGTTAACCACCCAATCAAGCAACAGAGAGTCATTTACTCCGAAGACTGGGAGATAAGGTCGCAAGACGGCTTAGGTGTCATGCGATCAGACATGATAATGAGGTCATTTCAGTCCATGTTTTGTTGTTTACATTAGGCATGATTTATTTATTTATTGTTGTCTATTGCAGATGTATTTACAAATAAATGCTATTACTGCAAATTAAGGGCACTTGTATTAATTTGATCATGGCGATCAAGAATATCGTTTAGGTTAATGTGAACATCTTTATTTTTGTGTCTGCTATTTGTATGAGCTAAGCGAATTAAACAAAAGCTGGTTAAAGTTGTTTGTTAGTTCATGACTGAACACGAGTTCCTCAGAGCTGGCTAAATATCTGCCAGGTGTATTAACACCCTAAAACCACGACACCATGCCATATATATCAGTACAAATTAGTATACCAAACAAGTTTATATTTTGTTTGCATTTTTTCCCGTTGCAGTATGGAAGAACTTCAACTATATGCAGAAGGAGACTTCGATAATGAACAAAACCGTACTCCTTTCACATACAGTCAGGACGGAGTGATGAAATGTCCAGTTGAAGAATGTTCAAATGCAACCTTTTCATCGAAGACAAAGTACCAAAGGCTTTGGGATGAGAGACATCTATTCTTGGTTTTCATGTATTATTGTTGTATGCCAAGATGCTCAGTACAAAGGAAACGGAAAGCCGATATCAAGAAACACCTTAAGTATGATAACTTCCTAGAAGGAAAGGAGTTGGATGCGAGGGCTAAAGATTGCGAAAAGGTCGTCAAGGAAAACAAACAGTATATTAACCCTGGAAATTATATCTTCACTGGTAAGACCGAAAAATCCTACAACAAGAAAATACAGTCATCCGTTTCCCTTTGTTCAGTCACCAATTCAACCTCTGTCACCAGAAAACCTGTCTCGCCGAGTTTTACCATCAGCGTTCCTTCTGCCATGCCATTAAGTAGTACCAACCAAGTATCGTTAAACTCTAAATGACCTCCATTTTTGCCACTTCCCATCCAGCCAGATGTTACTCATCATTCTTTGAGTTCAAGAATTACGTTACACGAATTTAGACACCGACAAAACACAGCTACAGATACCGATTTTGGGTGTCGTATGGCCGTTCTTTCTTCTCCCAAGACTTCAGCTCCAGTGGTTGACACCAACGTAGGATGTTCAGTACCAGTGACTTCTTCTTTGATCAGTTCACCAGCCTTCTATCCATCTTCAAAGGTAGACACCGACTTTGGGTGTCCAGTACCAGAACTTCCAACCAATATTTTGGTGCCATTGGCTGACACCAACTTAGGGTGTCCTGTTCGTTCTTCGTCGTCAAACGCTTTTTCAGTCTTGCCAGAAGACACCAACTTTGGGTGTCAAGTTCAGTTAACGGATACAAATTCATGTATGTCCTCTACACAAACCAATTATTCGGACTACCAGCTAATTAAACTACAACCAATACCTGAAGATATAAGCAGACCTGAGTTGTAAGCATACCTCCGTTGGCTTTGCAACTCTTTGGAAACTTTTGGTGCTGCCAGAAATGCCGCAAAAGCAAAGCTTGATGAACTGAATGACATTAATAAACAAAGGGAGAGGGAGATCAGAAAAAAACTTGAGGCCGAAAACAGGGAACTGAAGAGACAAATTGCGGAAAATAAATATAGGGATGAATTTTACCTATCCATGTTGAAAGATGACCACTGTTAAAGTTTGAACTTGTGACATTTATGTGGACATTTTATCTTTTATGTACACTATATTATTGATATTGAATTGTTAATCGTTAGTTGTTATATTTTCATGAATATCTTTGCATCATTTAGCTCTATAATTTAACTATATTTGTCTTACAGATGAGGAAAAAAGAGAGCTTAATTCTCGTATATTACCATATTTTTTATATTTTAGCTGATGAGCAACGGAGACAGCAGATATATTGTTCAATATCATCAGCTATGTCATTTGTTGATATTTATTATGCATAATACTTGTTGTTATTTATTAATTTGTTGCGTATTTAAATGTACTCTTTGGACTAATGTGTAATTTCGGTACACATTAGGTCTTAAGAGGGGAGGAGTGTAATGGAAAGCACTTTTTAATGTACTATTTGGGGGGACTGGTTAATTAATTTATTTATATCTATAATATTTATAATTCGCTCTTTGAATGTAAATTTGACGTAACCAGGATTTCAGTTCAAGTCCAGTTGGAATCGGTGCCTAGGCCCGATTACCGTTGTCCCGTCGGGTTACGTTGTCGGGTATATGACGTTATCGGGAACAAGACGCTCAGTCAGACGGGGATTCATTATTGAGAAGACGATAATATTTGTTCGTCCTAAAACTTTACTGTAGAATAACTTACATCTTAGGTAAGACATGAAATTTATTCTTTTAAACTGCTGACCAATATACTTTTCGCAATGGTTAATATATTGTACCTGGGACTAGTATAACTAACGGGATTGGACACTCGCTAAGTCTTCAGTTTAAAAAGTACGATTTCCTTGTCGCGCGAGACTGCATCTATAGTACAATACGGTACTAATATTTCAGTTAAAATTTGTGCAATTATCTTGTGACAGTAAATATATTTTTTTTTAATTTTAAGTGTTTTATTTGCCTCATTGTATGATCGTGACCATGTTTTATCATTTAAAAATATATTGAAATCAGTGAAAATCGGGAGCTTTTTTAACGGTCGCCATTTTTGTATGTCTGACGAACTTTATACTTTCAGACCATATATCTTCGTAATGCAAAAGTACACATTTAAAAGGTATATACCAACCAATTGGTCTTTTTTGTCGCCTTGCAGCATATATTATTTTTGTTATGAATCCTCAGTTATTATCGGATTACGTAGCATGAAATATTAGCACGTTTTCGGGAAGACGGCGCAAATTTTTAAACGGTCCCTTAAATAAAACCAATCCTGGCCTTTATTATGAACGCAGTATTCCTTTTTCTTTCACATTCTGAAAGAAGGATGTTTTAAGAATGTACAGAAATAGGTCATAATTGATAACACGATTAATAAGCATACTTTTTTTACCTTTTTTCGAACACTTTTTTCCACGAGGACATCTCTATCCTGTTACGTATTTTCAGCTTCTATTTTACAAGAAACTCCTTAATTTCAAATGCAAATGATAACAAAATTCAGAATTGGAATAAGTATTTTTTACAACTTATTCTCTATTAATTTGGCGTACAGCTGTTGCAATTGTAATATAATCACAGATGTGGTGAACAAATGATTCAATAAACAACGGTGTCATAAGTTGTCTGAGGATACACCCTAGGTAGCTAATACCTGTGTCATCAAATAAATTGTCTAATTGGTGAAAACCTTAAACATCAAATAAAATCATACAAGGCGGTTTTGATTTTAATTCACTGGGACTAGTACAACAATCAAATTTTAGAAATTAAAAACTTCGGTTTGTCTTTTGTTTGTTTGTTGTGTATGTTTTTTTCTTTCTGCTTTTGTTTTTTGTTTGTTTTTGTTTGTTTTTTTTTATGTGTGTGTTGTGTTTTTTCTAATTTGTTTAATTTTTGTAATTAAATGCATCAATGTATTGATATTTACTAACTTGCTTGAGTCTTGAACAGATTGCCTCGTACAAAAGCCGTATACACGGTGATATCCGTGTCGACACTTATTCGCAAACAAGTATTAGCTTTCCTAAAAAGCTAGCCGTCTCTAAGCTTTTTTTTTCGTGGACAAAAATACGTACTGTTTTTTAATGTTATTATGTATTGTTATTATTAACATCACTTCATTATAAGTATACAATGTTTAGATAGCCAACCGCAATCAGGCAACCGCAAAATATAGGTCAGAGTCAGCATATGAAGCATGCACTATGCTAAGCATCTCTAGATGCGTCATTCTTCGCGGTAAGATAGTTGATGTGAACCTTGTCAGTAAGCAGGAAAAGATTAAAATTGTTCTCCTTTCTTCTCACTTGTTTTTCCGTTTTTCTCCATTTAAGTTTTATGATACACATTTTATGATAAACATACACAAATCAATGCGACTTTCCTTTTAAAACAGTTAAATTCCCATTATCTTGCATATTTTTTTCTTTTTTTATCGTAACCGATTCGTGATCGCTCGGCTTTTCTCGAGTGGCAACGAACGGCGGTCGGCCTATTATTATTGCTACCGCAATGCTATGCGGGGTTTTTATCACTAACTTAGCTCTGCTTACTTGTTGAGTATTTTAAGTTTGGTTTGGACTAGCAGGAATGATATATGGGCTTGAGATAATGAAATGTAGGCAATATGAAATAGAACAACTAGAAAAGATGCAGAGGAAAATCTTGAGGCCTTCCAAACAAAACCTCAAATACTGCAGTTTACCTATTCGTTGGTGCAATTCCAATACAGATGTATATAGATCTTAATATTATACTGTCACTCCTTAAGAATATAATCAGATGCCCATCATCAGCAGAGTATAATATCTTAATAAGAAAACATTGCTTCAACAGAAATAGCAACGAACTTTTTACAGAAAGGGCTGAACTAGTTTTAGAGAAATATGGAATGGAGACAATACATGAACTAATGAAAAACCCTAGATCAAAAAGGCGTGGAAAAAAGAAGTAAGGAAGGCACAAAAATTATACTGGTCTCAACAATGTGAGGAAGATATAGCTAAGAAGTCAACCCTTTTACCTCCAATTACAGAAAAACCCGATGTCACAACCACATAATATTTGGAAAGGTGCAGAAAATGTACATAGAAAAATAAGAGCGGCAGAAGTCAGGATCTGTCGCGAACTGTATTCACGATATTACATGAACAATTGTAATTATTTTTACTTGTGATTATTTTTTAATTATGCCATATTATTATTGTTATATAATTTGTTTAGAACAAGGATGTTATGGTTTATTCTAGAAATTAGTTGATTGTACTATTGTTTATCTGGAAGCTTCTGGAATTTACATGTTACTATTATTAGATAAGAAAGATTTAGATAATTATAGAAACTACTTGAAAAAAAACTTTCTACAATATTCTTTATAAAATAGTATATAAGACATGGTTGTAACATTTATAGGAGTTCAAGTTTAAGTTTAAGTTCAAATAATAGTTGCAAGATTAGACAGTGACAATAGCAGTTATCCAATGTGGTATTGTTGAAAGTGAAAGTAGCTGTACATATTGTAAATAGAAGTTTGCAGTTAATAAAAGTTAGAAACCTGATTCCGTGTTAGTTTGGATTTCGCCACAAGATCAGCTTGTAACTCAAACATACCTGTTTAATACAACAAGAAAAAAGTATGGAGATAGTTATATCAAAACTATATGCTGCCTATGCGAAGATGAGCCAGATGATCTACAAAATTTTATTCTCAAGTGTCCAAAGCTGAAAAACGTTCGGAGAAGGCATTTCGTACATATCAAAAGCTACCTAGATAACCTCAGAAACGATGTTTACCAAGAGTTTGTCACCCAAAACAACCTACTACTTCAACTCATACTGGACTGTACAAACCAACAGATGCCGTATATCAGTAAGCTGAAAAAACAAGGTTATATAGAGCTGGATGAACTAAACAGGAACATGTGCTATAACCTACATATGGAAAGGATGAGACAGTTAAAGGAGGGGGGGGGCAGGATTCTATAAATATATAAACTATGTATAATCCGATGCTTTTAGTGTTTTTAATAGAAAAAATGCAATAGTGATGATACCCTTCTTGTATATATATCTATGAATTTTATTTTGACTCCACGCTTGACCAAGTGCATCTTATCGTTTTAACTCAAGCATCGTGTTTTAGCAGCTTTTATAGTTTTAGAAACCGCTATACATGCCCTTTTTGATATCAGAAAGTAAAATTTTAGATTAACAATATTTAAACATTTTAGTGCATTTATGACTAGTGCCTGATATTTTACGTATAATGCTGCTTCTTGCCTTTTAGTGCTTTTACGATAAAGTAGTAATTGTGGACTGAGTTTAATAACTCTACATTTAAATAACTTATATGTGGATGCCTAACTGTATTATAACCCATACACTGTACATAAATGTTCACCTGACTCCGTCAACTATTCGTATTCTCACTGTGACTATATGCACCATACACATGCAATGATGTGCACCACATATATCTATCCAGAGGATAGAGTGAAACGACTAACGGCGGTAGTTACCCGAACAAGACAAGACAGTTGGCCAATCGGCAGCTGTCTCCCGATTTAGCCTATTATGATTGCTACCGCCCCGTAATTATGCCGGGTTTTCATCCCTAACTTAGCTCTGCTTATTTGTTTTCCAATCGGCAACTATCTCCCGATTTAGCAGCCAATCAAGACACAGCATTGTTTATCTGTTATCCTTGAGATACGACTGGTTTCCGCTTTTTAGCTTTTGATTATTTATCCCGTCTCGCATGCGAGACGGGAATTAGAGTTTGGCGCGACGAGGAAAAGTATACGATATTGTTAGATTCCAGTCCCGTTGATTTATAGGTTCCTGATTGTACCAACTTGAATCTATGTGAATTGATATAGAGACATATTAAATGTTGTACTTTGAAAATCTTATAATAACATTACAAGAATTCGGAAAGAGAGCGGGAAGTGTCATATAGTCCCGTTACACTAATAATTTAAGAATGCTAGTCGATCCGTCCCCAAACCAATCCGTCCCCTAGTCGATCCGTCCCCAAGTCGATACGTCCCCAGTCAATTCGTCCCCTGGTCGTTCCGTCCCCAGGTCGATCCGGCCCCAGTAAAACCAAAGTTAGGTAAAATAAATAAAGAAGTTAGGTAAAATATAAAAAAACAACAATCATGAGTAGTATTTCGAAGTATGGTAAATATGGTATTACACGGGAATTCACTATTTTGAATGCCGAGTATGCATGCGAATTTTGTGACCATGATACAGATAATGGTTGCTTTAATTTAAAGCCTTCTGAGGAATATTATAAAGACTTTTTTCATTATGTGGACATGTAATTGTAGAACCAAAGGTAGGTATAATAAATAAAGCAGGTAGGTATAAATAAATAGAAAAGTCGTATTTTTAATTATGCCGATTGTGCATGCGAATATGTTAACATGATTTAGGATGATTTTTTCTTTATTTTTATGTATTGTAACTTCTTCAACTACAGTATGGTTTTATGTGTACGTTAAATAAATTGTAATTGTTATTTAGTATTAATCTTTTTGACACCTGTAATTTGTAACCAACATTTGACCCGTGTCAGATAATAGTAATAAAACGGTAGACACAGTTTTAATAATTTTATTTCTTTATTATATTTAATAATGATAACAATAAAAATCATAAAAAAACATTAAAAAAACATGATAAGAAACAAGAAAGTTTTTCAAAGTTCAATCGCTGTCACTTGTCTCTGCTGGCGTAGGGAATGCTGGGGTATACAGATACCCGACGGCTCTCCGAAAACTGGATGTTGTCATCATCTTCCCCCTCTCGAACAAAACTGGCATGGATACTCCATTTTCAGAATGAACAGAGATTTTGCAAACCATTTTATATATCCAACGATATGGAGTCCCAATTAACATCATTAATATTTTCTCTTTGAGAAATTCTTTGAGATCAATGAATGTTTTCTTTAAATTTTTTGATGTTCAGCATCAATAAATTGTCGTATTTTGTGTAACCTTTGATGTTAAAGTCAGCTTGGATGCAGAGTAAATCATACAAAGCATAGCCTACAGTTGTTATGCAAACAATTTAAAAATAATCAAAGGGTAATTACGCCTATGTGCACTGATCAGAACTGTTATCTTCATATAATTAATTAAAAACACTATATTTTGTTTATTTAATTATTTAACTTATTTTAATCAAAACTTTAACAATTTCCAATTAACATCAATTACAACACAATTAAATATAAATAAAAACCATACCATATTTTGTTTATTTAATTGTTAAACTAATTTTAATCAACACTTTTTCACTTTTTGCACTTAAAAACAGTTAAAATATAATTAAATATAGTAATATACTTATAAATTTTTTATTGGGGACGGATCGACCAACAAATAGGGGACGGATCGACTAGGGGACGGATCGTCTGGGGCCGAATCGACTGGGGCCGGATCGACCTGGGGACGGAACGACCTGCACCCATAATTTAAAAAAAAATTCTGTTGTGACGCTTTCAAAAAATAAATATTTTATGACCAAAACAAAAAACCAAGGCCCCCCCCCCTTCATGTTTAATGGTCTGTTCCTTGCGGTCTTCCCCTCTGCTCCGATTTGCGCGCGACGCATATTAAGAGAAACGGAACCCGTGGATTGGTGAACGTGAACCTCTGAAATTGAAACGAAATGAAAATGACACTGGAGACATGTAAAGTTGTGTTGATTTTAACGCTGTAAGTATCCTATGTTACATTGCAATCCATTATTGTATGCATGGGCTTTTGAGTTCGATGACGTAAAATAACAATCAATCAGATTTCGATCTAAATAAAAGGCAACACTGGTGAGCCTGTTTGGCTGTTAATGTATTTATAAGCTATATCTATGTCACATGTACCTAGTGGACGGACCCTTCTTGAGAATATGTAACGACTCGCCACACTCTCGAGTCGCCCCACATATGTAAATAAATAAATTTATAATATAAATTGATATATTTAATATTTAAAATATAAATAAATATATTGATAGTATAAATTTTTAAAAATTTGTGTATATTGTACTGCTTGGTGTGGACATGGGTGTGGATTTCTTGAGATTATTGAACTCATGTTCACTTCTTTAATTAATTATCATAATTATAATTGAATGTTTGCTTGTTTACAATCATGATTAACTTTGATAGGAGTAACAGTTTGAAATACTTTAAATTTATTTGTCTTTATTTGAATGTCAACCTGGTTCTTTCGATAAAGGCGAAGTACTGAAGGCGTGTGTGGCATTGGTGTTGGACTTGTCCTTTAGTACGGTCTAATGTCGTGAAGGCAGCAGGGAAAGAGAAAGCAAACATTCAGTTATAACTATCACAATTAATTAAACATTAGTTCACTTTAATCTCAAGAGATCCACCGCCAATTAAAACACCTAGCAATAAAATATTTGCAAATTTAAATATTTATGCTATAAATTTTATTAAATATATTTTTTAAATATTAAATTTATAAACTTATACATGTTATATATATATATTTTACATATGTGGGGCGACTCGTTATAAAATGTGGGGCGAGTCGTTATGATACCCCTTCTTGATACCCCTATGACAAGACCCTCCCATGCCTATGTTTTCATTAAGTTTGTTAATCATCCATATTCTAATGGTCGTACAGTCCCTTAAACGTATAAGTTAACAAAACGCACGATGCACGGACGATATACAGTGGATGTACGCACGATATACGAACGATGTACGCACGATGCACGAAACGATATACGATAGAAACAGTGAGACTGTGTTTATCGTTTTAATAGATTGTTTCGTTTATCGCATGGTTTATCCTATGGTGCATCGTTTCTTACGTCGTCATTGCAGGGTTGAATGATTGTTCTTGGTATAAATGGTTTATTTTTCAGTATTTTCTTTAGTATTGAAGGCATTTACTAGTTTCACTAGATACATAATAATTTAAAAGGTACTTAATTGATAACGGAGCACAAAATTTAACATCCATATATAACGCTATGTATTTTGTTATGGAACTTCGTTGATTATTAACATTACTGTGACCTCTGTTTTAAATAAATTTAAAAAAAATTACTTAAACAACCTTATCTACATTTCTTAATAAAAGCGTTTACATGCATTCGATTGAAACAGCCGACAAAGTTAAACAATTCTGTCTGTATGTTTTAAAAAGCAGTAACTCCTATACATGTACCTTTCATCAAGATCCTACCTTACTAAATGCGCCAGTCATTTACAAATAGTAACATTGTTGCGGTTAAAAAAAAATATTATTAAATTTTTTCTGTTGCCGTATGTGTACCTGAAAATGTCCTTTTGTGCTGAGGGTAAATTGATTCAATATAAATCTTAGATCACTATCATAAATTTGTACTTTGTTTATATGTAAATTCAAATATTCATAATTCCAGAAAATAAGCTAAAATATTGCTTGCTGGAAGTCAAACAATCCATCAATCAATCAATCAAATAAATATTCATATATTCAGCTATAATAGTATATTCTTTAAACTATATTTTTTATTCATTTATATTACTGACACCTCTTTCTAAAATTTAAAAAGATCATTAACTATATTTACAGATAAGTTTTTTTGTACAGTAGTACTGAGTGTTAAACTATAAAATTGTTGTCACTACCAGTGTTCAATCTAGAATTTGGCCTAAGGGGGTCATGATGGCCCTAATAACTTACCATAGAGGGCCAGAATTTATAGCTAGGGGTCAATAAAACCAATATAGAGACATGACAACCGGACAAAAAGTGAAGGCTTATGATTCAGTTTGCTAAAACAAAATAAAGGCATAAATTGAAATTAATAATTATAATAGTTTACTAAACATAAATAACGACATCAATGATTCAAAGTTATTTAAAAACTATTAATGCACAGTTATTATCCTTAGAGCAGAAATATGTTATTTAATGTTGCAGTTTACTTAACATAAATAACGATGTACATGTAAAATCAAAGAACAACAATATGGCGAACGATAATGCAAACGATAAACCATACGATATACGCTAACATAAACGGATAACCATAAGATAAACGAAAGAACAAACGATCCACCATACGATGCACGCTGGTGTAAACGATGCACAATATACTATACGTTATAGGGTATCATATACGAACAATATAAGCACTCTGTACGAACGATGTACGGACGTTGTACGAACGATAAACTCATGATGTACGAACGATAAAATCGTTAAATAATATATGTTCCAGCAGGGACAGAACTTAACTTTTTTAGCCAGTAGCCACCTGGGCCCCTACATTTTAAAATTTAGGAGCCCGGATCAAAATGTAGTAGCCCAGGTGTCACCATTGAGAATGAACAATTCGTGTATTATACATGGATTTCATTCTCTAAAAATGCCTGTGATTTAGATTTTGCTTCATGTTTTGCGTTGTATAGAAGGACCGCTTTCTCATGGCCTTTTGATTTTTGATGTTTTTGTACACTATCTAATTTGTATGAAACACAACCGCTAATAAATTGGTTCATTACATTTTTATCCCCGAATTCCTTACAAATTGAACAAATCATCCCATCGTCGGTGTTAATTAACCAACTTCGGCCCTTCTCCCACTCTTTTAAATACGTTCTCGATCGTTTAGAGGCTTCATATTCCTTATAATATTCCTCCTTGTCATCCTTTTTTCTTTTTTTATCCGGAGGATTGCCCCCTTTCACAAATTTCCACATCGACGATTGCATATCGGAAAACAGAAAATGATTGTAGTTACGATCTGTTACGGAAAAAACACGAAATATTCCGCGTTTCGCGACTGGGTTTCGAAATTCGGGATCAGTTTAAGTAACTTTTGTTTCCGGTAAACATGTACGTTAATAAAATGCTTTATTATTTAAAAAAAGCTTCGTCAGAGAGGTTTGGCCCCCTTATCAACAAGTTTCTCTCGCCCAGGTCCTCATTGAGAATTTAGTCGCCAGCTGGGCTCCTTTGAAACAAGATTTTAATCGCCCAGCTGACAATTTAGTCGCCGTGGGCGAGTGGGCGACCGTTAATTTCTGTCACTGTCCAGGGACTGTATTTATGACATAACCCCTTATCGGTTAAAAATAGACCATGTTTTACATGACATAATTTATTTTTAATATAGTTTATTTCATTTTGTTAAATTTATATGATTTTTTTTTATTAATTAAAAAGAATTAGAGGAAAATATGCTATTAACGCCCCCAATCTATATAAATTGTAGTTATTTTCTCTGATTTCTCGACTACATAAATGCTACAATATGTGCAGATAGTACAATTATTAATCACCGTTTTAATATCTATTCCCTTTTTTATCAAACATTATTTTTATAAAGTAAAGTAGAATAATTAATATTTTTTATATCAGTTTTTCATTTTAGGAATTCACTGATTGCAAACAAGTGGTGTTTTAATAGGCAGATATGCATGTACGTTTCGCTTATGCAGTTTATG
Source organism: Limnoperna fortunei (assembly GCA_944474755.1). Taxonomy (NCBI): domain Eukaryota; kingdom Metazoa; phylum Mollusca; class Bivalvia; order Mytilida; family Modiolidae; genus Limnoperna; species Limnoperna fortunei. The sequence goes on from OX104119.1 coordinate 50,226,010, forward strand.
CTTATAACCAACTTTCCGTTAGAAAATACTTATTTTCAATCCACAAAAAATCATAAATAATATTTCTGAAACATATATTTTGACTTATATTGTGCAGTCCTAATTTTATTTTTGTTTCAAACAATTGGAAATTTAACGAATGATATTCATGTTGGAAAATTCAACAACAATCAGATGTGCACAAACTGAGAATTTGCTTGTCAATTGTCTTGCTCTTCGGAGTTGTGGTTCATGTCATAATTGCACTGTTTGTAACGTGCTGGTTTAACCAACGGGCTACTTTGTTAAAGTAACAAGCTACATTGTGACAGCAGCGCGCTACTTTTTAGCGAGTGACTTTATTCAAGTGGAAAGCAAATACAACTTTTACAAAGCTAAGCACGTTACTTTTACTAAGTAACGCGCTACTTTCACAAAGTAGCGCGTTGCATTCCCAGGGTTTTAGCTAGGATTTTTTAAGCATGAGTCACTTTTGCGTGCGACTAATTTTAAGATCTAATATGTGTGTATATTTTTTTATATGTCTAAATGTATGCAAGATCATTAATTAATTAATTAATGCGATAAACATCAATCAATATTTAATATTTTCTGGCACCATTTTATAACATATATTATATATTCAATGTAATATTGCCATAGAACACATATTTAAACAGATTTAAATAAAAAACTTTAACAGTGTTTGCCAAAATATTCATTTTTGTTTATATTTAAAGTTTTGCAATAGTCGTTTTTAATTGGCATCGTATTTTGCAATCTCCGGCACTGAATTCATATCCGCTCCGAAAACCTATCGGTATTATTTTTTTTTGTTTCTCTGACTGGTTACCAGTAGTATTTTATCCTACGCTTTATGTACAAAGTAAAATCACGCCGGAACCAGAGTTAACAAATGGCGCGTAACATGATAAACAGAGGCTGTGACAAAAATATGACGATTCTGACGAGAATGGCAATAAAATTAAAAGGAGACATAAGACACAGTGTTTTCACTTTATTTCAGTTGAGCAGGCTCAACTGAAATTTGAGGAGGTACACCCCTGGTAGGGGGGGGGGGTCTGGTGGGGCTTGCCCACCCAGAAAATTTTGAAATCAAGGATGCAAAATCCTGCATTCTGAAGCGATTTTCAAGTCAAATTCAGGTATCTGAATAAGTGAAATTATGTATGTTTTTTCTCCTACATGTTTGTATATTTACAATTACTGATATTAAAATGCTTCAGTTGTAACTTGTTGTTTGTTTGATTTCACAGAATCAGTACTCTTATTACTGCACATCTTGGACAAATTGAATTTAGTTTACTATCATATATTATTTCTTTGGTACAGTTAGTCATAGTTTTATCCACGAATCAATGGGAACCATAGCTTACTTTTGAAATTTTATTATTATTTAATTTAAAATTTATGTCTGTTAATTTTAATGTCTCAAAATTAGATTGTCAAAATTTTTCTTCAATATGAAATTTAAAATTAGTAGTGTAAATTGTACGGACAAGTGTCCACAACATTTTATAAAAACTGACTGCTGTACGATACCAAACACAAAACACAAAACAAACAACAAGTTACAACTGAATCATTTTAATATCAGTAATTGTAAATATACAAACATGTAGGAGAAAAAACATACATAATTTCACTTATTCAGATACCTGAATTTGACTAGAAAATCGCTTCAGAATGCAGGATTTTGCATCCTTGATATCCTAGGCTATATGCTTTCAGTTTTATTGGGTGACCTATACATGCTATAGTTGATACTACTCAGTACTGCATTCATGCCAAGTAAACTTTATTAAAAATCACCCCCTCTTGATGGTTTGAGCAAAAAACAGAAGAATTGGACAGCATATATTGCCCCAAAAATGTGAATTTATTATAAGAGGGCACTGCCGTGACTGACTTGACAGATTTGGCAATATTTTATTTTTATAAGAAGAAAAAGTGGAAAAAGGAGGGCAGTTCGGTTCCCCTTATTCTAAAGGAACCTCTTCTTGCCACGAAAGATCGATGATTTTTTATTATTTTTTTTTATGTCATACCCCGGCATGTTATTGATGATTGACGAGATTCAACTAACTAGTTACTGTCAAAATTTAAATGGTGCCATCGGTGATCATGCATGTTTATTAAACAAACGAACAACAATGATCAAATATATATTTAAATCTTTATATTCACCTTTCGACCTTTTATTTTGAACGTTTTTAAAAAAATCTTTTATACTCCGTTTCATGGTATTTGCTTTTTTGATCAATGTCATTGTTCATCATGACTTATTGACATGGATTCTGTTGCATTCAAACGCCACTGCGACGGAGAATTAAACAATTACAGCCAATCAAAATCCAAATTACAAATGACCAATGACAAAATCGATACCGGAGACTATAGGGCTAGCGTCATTCACAACAACAAGGAAGTAGTTTATTTACGCTTAAAATAATCTCTGCGTGAAAACATCGAACTTGAAACTCAATAAACGAAAAATTGCACAATATTTTTTTTTTGGAAACGCAATTTGAACCGGCCAGGAAGTTCACTGAGGCGGGCATTCTGGCCGGCGGCCGGTTCTTAACGAAAACACTGAAGACATTTTTTTAAATGACAGAGCTTCTCGTTTAATGGTCAACAACGCGACGTGGGACCACAATAAGATCGCCCGAGTTGTCATCCAACTGGTTATGCTCGATCGCGTGTGACGGTGTGTACACAGTAATTAAGTAATTAATTATCAAATAATATCAGGTGGCCTATCTCTTACATAATTACTTTGATTGCCTTGGGTCATAAACATGTACCTTAGGTCAGATATTTGGATTTACCTGTGCCGATTTTGACGATGAAAATTTCGAAGTTTGAAAATGGAAGTGGCGAATTACGTTCAAAATATTTTCGTCATTTCTAAAAAGGATTCGCCAATTGCGAAAGTGGCGAGCGCTAGCTAAATCACTGATTCCTTAAACTGGAATGAGTATAAAGTAGCGTTCAGCTTTTACCATTTTAAAGTAACGTGCTACTGTCTTAAAGTAGCGTGTTACTTCGCTAAAGTTGCACGTTACTTTAAGAAAGTAGCACGCTACTTTAATATAGTAGCCCGTTGATAAAACAGGCGCTCATATTCAAGCAACACATTTATTACCATCCAATCAGTGTGGCATAAAAACATTATTGATATGAGAAGCTTTCTATTCCTCTTTCCCCCCCCCTGGAGGCTGCATCTTAAGAGTTGCAAAAACTACTTTATTGTCAATTAGACAATAAAATCGTGTTATTTTATATTTTAACTCAAGCAGTGTGTTCTTATTGTGTCTAATTGGTACTTGTTTTCTTTAAATAATGATATCAGTTATAGAGGTTTCAAAAGGATTTTGATGATTTTTCATTGAAAATAAAACATCGATAAAAATTTCCAAGTTAGCTGCAGGTACTTCCCAAATTGGCAAGAAAAAGCCCTGAAAATGGAAGAAATAATTTGGCTATTTTAAGTTTTTGTACTTTTACTATACCTACAACTGATAAGAAATTGATAGAATTTGGATAATGCATTTCCTAACATGTATCGGGGAAAAAAACGGTCTTACTTGAATGTCCTTTTTAGTTCACCTGACCCAAAGGGTCATTTGAGCTATTGTTATCACTTAGCGTCCGTCGGCATCGTCGTCGTTGTCGTCGTTGTCTGTAAACTTTTTACATTTTAATCTTCTTCTCTGAAACCACTTGGCCAATTGAAACCAAACGTGGCCATAATGTTCATTGGATGGACCTTTACAAAGTTTGTGTTTTTTATTTTGATTGGTAAACCAATATGGCCGCCACCTCAAGACTTAGTTTAACATAGGACCCTATGGGAAAAAAGTTAAAAAGGGCTTCTTCTCTGAAACCGTTTAACCAATCAAAACAAAACTTACTAGCAATATTGTTTGGATGGTCCTCTATAAAGTTTGTGTTTTTGATGGGAATTGGAAATTCAAAATGGCCGCCACCGCAGGACTTAGTTTAACATAGAACCCTATGGGAAAAAGTTTTAAAAGGCTTCTTCTCTGAAACCGGTTAATCAATGGAAACAAAAACTTACTAGCAATATTGTTTGGATGGTCCTCTATAAAGTTTGTGTTTTTTATGGCAATTGGAAATTCAAAATGGCTGCCACCACAGGACTTAATTTAACATAGGACCCTATGGGAAAAAGTTTGAAAGGCTTCTTTTCTGAAACCGGTCAACCAATGGAAACAAAACTTACTAGCAATATTGTTTGGATGGTCCTCTATAAAGCTGTGTTAGCACTACCTCAAAATTTCCATTAGCCAATGTGGCTAATACATCCAAATTTTACTTAGCCACATTTGAAATTTGTTAGCCACAACATTTCAGCAAAATTTGTGTGTGCAAAATATGGAAGCTGTAAATTTAAATGACTTGTATAGAAAAGGGGGAATATGTGATGAGCAACACTAAAATTTGGGATTAATTCCATTCATAGGTCACAACCAGGTCTTTTACAACTGTTCTTCATTTGAAGAATTTAGATTTAGTGCTGAGGTTCAACTTTTAAATGAATACATTTAACCAGATGATAATAGAGTACGAAAGCATTGAAAGCTGGCGTTTCGCCATGCTTGACAAAATTAAACTGGAATTAAGATCAATTACTGCAATGGGAACCAGTTCGGTATTGAGTAAAATCGAAAACAAATTCGGACAAGGGTAATGTTTTTACGGAATAGACAATTACGCATTGAAATTTCCCGGATATATATCGTTACCGCTCCGAACTTTATCTCAAAGATTTATTTTAGATTTCGACAGTCAACATTTTACTTTCGCTTTCACTTCGCCAACGTGGCGAACGAGAATGAATAACACTTCGCCACATTAAAGTTTAATTCTCATTGGCGACTGTGGCGACCTATTAGCGCTAACACAGTAAAGTTAATGTTTTTATCCCAATCGGAAATTCAAAATGGCCGCCACCGCAGGACTTGGTTTAACATTCAACCCTATGAGAAAAAAGTTTAAAAGGGCTTCTTCTCTGAAACCATTTAACCAATCAAAACAAAACTTACTAGCAATATTGTTTGGATGGTCCTCTATAAAGTTAATGTTTTTTATCCCAATCGGAATTTCAAAATGGCCACCACCGCAGGACTTGGTTTAACATTCAACCCTATGAGAAAAAAGTTTAAAAGGGCTTCTTCTCTGAAACCATTTAACCAATCAAAACAAAACTTACTAGCAATATTGTTTGGATGGTTCTCTATAAAGTTTATGTTTTTTATGGCAATTGGAAATTCAAAATGGCCGCTACCGCAGGACTTAGTTTAACATAGGACCCTATGGGAAAAAGTTTTAAAGGCTTCTTCTCTGAAACCTGTTAATCAATGGAAACAAAAACTTACTAGCAATATTGTTTGGATGGTCCTTTACACTACAAACACCAAAACCTTAATTCCCGCAGAAAACCTTAATCTCCGTGGGAAAACCTTAATTTTTTAAGGAATCCCTATAAAATTAAGTGTTGGTTTTTTAAATTAAGGTTGTCCCAGGGAAATTAAGGTTTTCCCTCGGAGATTAAGGTTTTCCCGCGGAGATTAAGGTTTTTTGTTGATTGGACCCCTGGGTCGGTTTTAAGCCCTCTGGCATTGTTGTTGATAACGATCATCAGTTACTCTGCAGATATATGACAATAGTTATAAAGCTATATATTTATGTATAAAATTTATTCTTGTCCAAAATAAATATGTATACGAATATCCCAAAATTAAAATGCATGAACCGGAATGCATTTTCTATCAACTTTATTTCAGAAAAGACGTATATTTAAAAATTATTATTATACAAATTCTTAAAATATAATTTTTAATTAACCGTTAAGGGATTATTTTTCCATTTGAAGATCGGTAGGTAAGAAATATAGAACAATCAATACACGGTCCGAACTTGTAATACACATCCGCCATACTGTTTGTTTACCTGTACAAAATGAAAGGAATAAAGGACGGATCAAATTATTTATATATATATTTGTTTTTTTATTCGCAGGTTTCTGGTAAGTTGTTGGTATTCATATTGTTGTTGAACAAAATCTAACATGTTGTTTATTTTTCATTTTTAACCTTTCTTCGTTTTAGCTTTATATTTTTATTGGGTTGTTATTATTACGTTCGTTCGGTTTCTAATGATTTGATTTTTTTATTGTCGATTTTATTTAATTCAAATTATGTTAATTGTTAATAAAATTAAACGTGTTATTTGTTTTGCTTTCATAACAAATTCTTAGTTTTTACTTTATAAACATTTATTTTTTGTTATATTTTAATTTGCTCAGAAATTTATTTTCAATACAAAGCACGTTTTCGCCGTTTTCTGTTTTTTTCTATTCAGCTTTAAATTGTTTCAATTTATAATTTTAATTGGTATTACAGCTGTGTAAATTTATGAACTTTTTTGTTTTTCTTGAACTGAAATTAGCAGTGTTTTTTAATCGATACTAGTTTATTTATAATTATTTTAACCCTTGAGACAAAAATGAATACATGCGTCCATTAACTTATGAAATCCTATAGTCGGGTGCAGCTCTTATGCCCTTCCGTCGAATAACATCGGAAAATCAAAGAATAATCGACTATTTAGAATATACTTTACATTAATTTGACAAAAATTTCCAAATTGTTAATTTAACATTTCTTCGTTTTTTGCTTTTAATTTTTTTTTTCAATTTTTTCAATTTTATTTTTTATTTCTTATATATAATTATGTTCGTGTTTTTAAGTTTTTTAATTGCTTTATTATGACCTTTAGTTGAAGACATTAGTACAGTGTATCCAGAAAAAATTATGCAAAGTTAGATCCACCATCCTATCACAGGAGAGGACGATTTGTCTTTTTAGCTTAAAATGTAATCTTTGTTATGTTCGTTAAGTTCACGAAACAATTACTGTTGTTAAATTTTGTTGTTATTTTTCTAAATCTATATTTTTATATGTTCATAATTTGAAATGTTTACTCTAAGATTATGCAATAAACTTACTGAGATGGTCTCTTCTTTACTTCTATACAAAGCTACAACCACGGGTTAGTTTCTGCCTTACAGCCATCTTTAATCATCTGTTACGCATGTTGCATCAAAGTGCGCTTAGTAACAGATTTTCCATTGTTCACGTCCTGAATATAGATGAAATATTGCTTGCTGGACGTTAAACAACAATCAATCAATCAATCCATTATAACAGGAGGAACAATAACACATGTACCGATCCATAGTTAAATTCTGACAAAGCTGTTTTATATACTGTCGGTAGTATTTTCTCAATATTGTTCGTTTTTACAAGTTAACTCTATAAAAATCGAAGAATGTGTCCATGGGACACAGATGCTCCCGCTAAATGAAGTCCCAAACAGGAAGTAGTTTTCCGACATATCTGAAAGTTGATTAGGACGTACAACTTGTGATACTGAACCACCCTGCCAAATTTCAAACTGTTCTTATGTACAGTTTCTGAGAAAGGCTTGACGGAAATTCGTACATACGGACGGACGTATTTACGTACAAATGAAGTCCCAAACAGGAAGTAGTTGTCCGACAGGTCTGAAAGTCGCTTAGGACGTACAACTTGTGATACTGAACCACCCTGCCAAATTTCAAATTGTCCTCATGTACAGTTTCTGAGAAAAGCTTGACGGAAATTCGTGCGGACGGACGGACATGAGTAAAACTTAATCCCCCCCCCCGACATGTCGTCGCGGGGGCATAAAAATGTTTATTTGAAAATTGGTACTAGGGCTTAATTGTAAAAATCGCACTACATATATTTATAGTCATAATTAGTTATGATATTTAATTTTTAGTCCTCTGCTCAAATTAGTGGTCAGCATTTCCTATAATTAGAGAACATAACTACATATACAATAGAGCAAAGATAATAATCAACCAGTCAGAAAGAAGCTTATTATATGTCCAATATAGATGGATAGTTCTATCTTTATTCTCCAAATTCAATGAATACAATGGTTTCAGAGCTAGAGATTGAATGTCATACAAATACAATAAACAAATACAATATACAATAAACAAGTACATTATACAATAAACTAATAGGTATTGCAACACCATCTGCTTTCTTATACAATCAATACCAGATATATCTCGCAAATAATTATTGTTACAAATAATAGCGATAAACAGAAAAAAAACCAGAATAGACAAAATTCAATACCTTATCGGTATCAGATTTTTCAAGTAAAGTTTACCTTTTTGTTGTTAATATCTACAGATCGGCTGAGTTTTCGTAATGTGGTCGGGGTTTTACTGTTAAATAATTGACGAAATTTAATTGTGTTCGGTGTATAAATATACATTCTAGAAATAAATTTCAGAAAATACCGGGTATTGTAAGATATAATGATATTCATCACCGTTTTTATTACACAACGGACAAAGTCTATTTTCTCTTTCTATATTTTTCCAACGACAAAGCTCTATTGGCAGTTTATGATTACCTAATCTAAATCTACAGAGAATATTATTTTACAAATTGAATCCAAGAAAATACGTTTACTTCATTCGATTTACATATTAAGAGCTTATATATCATGCTGGATAATTTTGACTGTTTACCACATATTAGTTTACACCAATAAGAAGTAACTTGTAGTTTAATTTGTATGTGAAGTGGGTATCTACCTTACTCTCCATATATCCTTACACTAGGAGTGCTAGACTCGAGATTCAATAGCAGCTTACAATATTTTAAGTGCAACATTTCTAAGATATCACAGTTTTGGAATCCCCAAACTTCTGCTCCATATCTTGTCGAAAAGATCTAATTGACAACTAATAGATACATTATGCAGACGGCCTTTATTTAGAATTTCATACATTGCTATAAAGGCTTTCTCTACGAGGTATTTTTTATTTTTATTAAAAGAGCCCGTTCTTTGGAAAAGACTGAACCCCGAGTTATATAAATTCACTTACAATTTCTAATTCTCTTTCCTGGAACGTGAATTTAAAATTTCGTGAGATTGCACCTTTACTGAATATCATAACTTTAGTCTTATCTATGTTTAATTTTAGCTTCCACTTTTCGCAGTATTCTTGAAAGAAATTTAGACCCAATTGTAAATCGTTGGCAGACTCTGCCAAAAGTACATTTCTGCAAATAAGATCGTAAATAATTTTACGTATACATCGAGTTCACTCTCTAAATCGTTTGTTATGGTTGTCAACCCATAGATAGATTGTAATATGATCGACATGTGTTAATTTGTTTTTCCAGTTGCAAGAATTCGAACATTTAAAAAGAAATCTTATACATCTTAATTTTACGATTTAAAGAACAACATTTAGAATCGCTCTTGAATACGTAAAACCAGAGATATATGCACGGAAACTGATGGCGTAATACATAATGTCTTAGTAGTAAAACGTACAATATAAATTATCTTTCAACATATAGCTGAAATGGCACCGTGGATCAAATTTACGGTAAAGCTGTTCAAACTGCATATTGTAAAGCTAGCTGCGTTGTTTGTAAGCGATATAGCTGATTTTGTTGAAACCCTTTTGTATATATATATATATACGCGGTTAACGGAGACTAATCCGAATTGAATGATAGATCGATCGGTACAAAAATCTAATAACCTTATAAGGTGAGGTGATGCATTCTAGACCCCTTTTTTTATCACGGGGCCTTGTGGACGCCGATTCATAATCGCACCCCTCCCCCCCCCCCTTTCCAGACCCCATCCACCAATGATGTGCTACAATACATAAAATATGTAATGGAAAAATAACTACAAAATAAATAATTTATACACAATCTAACAAGACATATAGTCCAATATTGTATTATTGACCAAGTACACAATATTTCTTCCGCAGAACAATACTGCACAAAAAAATGATGTGCTCTGTTGGAGTCCTAGGCTTGCATTTTTCTGAAAAAAAACATGATAATAATTTGTATAATTTCATACTGGCGGGCAGGGGTACAAATGATACAGAATATGAATTCATAATTCCCATTCTCGCCTACAGGATTTACGAGAATAAGGCCCAAATTAGTTACTTTTCTATGAGGACATATAAATTACTTTGCCTTGTTATTTCTTAATACCTGCAGCCATAAAAATGTCTAAATCACTAACAGATAATACAATAGAAAATATAAATATATATATACATCTCTTTATACTTTATACAGATATAACAATATTATATTACGATCGATACTTACAGCATTAGCTATCTAATTATATCAAACCGGAGCTTCTTAACTAACGATGTAAAATAAAACAGCATAAATGTGTTTTTAAGATGATTTAAATTTTGTGTATTACTGCTTATAAATTGTAAATTGAAACAATTTGAAGCTGAATAGAAAATAACAGAAAACGGAGAAAACGTGCTTTGTATTGAAAATAAATTTCTGAGCAAATTTCAATATAACAAAAAATAAATATTTATAAAGTAAAAACTAAGAATTTGTTATGAATGCAAAACAAATAACACGTTTAATTTTATTAACAATTAACATAATTTGATTAAAATAAAATCGACAATAAAAAAATCAAATCATTAGAAACCGAACGGACGTAATAATAACAACCCAATAAAAATATAAAGCTAAAACGAAGAAAGGTTAAAAATGAAAAATAAACAACATGTTAGATTTTGTTCAACAACAATATGAATACCAAAAACTTACCAGAAACCTGCGAATAAAAAAACAAATATATATATAAATAATTTGATCCGTCCTTTATTCCTTTCATTTTGTACAGGTAAACAAACAGTATGGCGGATGTGTATTACAAGTTCGGACCGTGTATTGATTGTTCTATATTTCTTACCTACCGATCTTCAAATGGAAAAATAATAACTTAACGGTTACTTAAAAATTATATTTTAATAATTTGTATAATAATAATTTTTAAATATACGTCTTTTCTGAAATAAAGTTGATAGAAAATGCATTCACGTTCATGCATTTTAATTTTGGGATGTTCGTATACATATTTATTTTGGACAAGAATAAATTTTATACATAAATATATAGCTTTATAACTATTGTCATAAATCTGCAGAGTAACTGATGATCGTTATCAACAACAATGCCAGAGGGCTTAAAACCGACCCAGGGGTCCAATCAACAAAAAATCTTAATCTCCGCGGGAAAACCTTAATCTCCGAGGGAAAACCTTAATTTCCATGGGACAACCTTAATTTAAAAAACCAACACTTAATTTTATAGGGATTCCTTAAAAAATTAAGGTTTTCCCACGGAGATTAAGGTTTTCTGCGGGAATTAAGGTTTTGGTGTTTGTAGTGTTATAAAGTTTATGTTTTTTATGGCAATTGGAAATTCAAAATGGCCGCCACCGCTGCAGGACTTAGTTTAACACAGGACCCTATGGGCAAATAAAAAAAATCTTCTCTATACAACCGGTTAACCAATGAAACAAAGCTTTCTAGTAATATTGTTTGGATGGTCCTATTTAAAGTTTATTAAAAATTACAGGACTTACTTTAACATCAGGGAAATGCCATCTTCATTGCCTATAAAATCAGGTGAGCGATACAGGCTCTTAAGAGCCTCTGGTTGAAATAAGTGCCAATCTGCTTAATTTTATATTTAAGTAGTAATTGTTACAAATTGCATGTGTTGGTTAACCTTGTTTAATTAACATAAGTCTCCTGTACAGGAAAAGTCCCATTGGAACTTTTATGCCCCCGCGACGACATGTCGGGCCATTAAGTTTTACTCGTGTCTGTCCGTCCGTCTGTACGTCCTTACGAATTTCCGTCAAGCTTTTCTCATAAACCGTACATGAGAACAATTTAAAATTTGCAGGGTGGTTTAGTATCACAAGTTGTACGTCCTAAGCGACTTTCAGACCTGTTGGACAACTACTTCCTGTTTGGGACTGGGTCGATATGAAAATGTGTGAACACAAATATGAAAAGTTCTGTCAGGCTTTTCTCAGAAACTGTAGATGAGAACAATTTGACATTTGGCAGGGTGGTTCAGTATCACAGGTTGTACGTTGTAAGGAACTTTCAGATCTGTTGGACAACTACTTCCTGTTTGGGACTGGGCCGATATGAAAATGTGTGAACACGAGTATGTAAGTTCCGTCAAGCTTTTCTCAGAAACCTTACATGAGAACAATTTGAAATTGGCAGGGTGTTTCAGTATCACAAGTTGTACATTCTAAGGTCCTAAGCAACCATTTAGACCTGTTGTACTACTACTTTCTGTTTGGGACTGGGCCGATATGAAAATGTGTGTACATGAGTATGAAAAGTTCCGTCAAGCTTTTCTCAGAAACCTTACATGAGAACAATTTGAAATTTGGCAGGGTGTTTCAGTATCACAAGTTGTACGTCCTAAGGTCCTAAGTGACTTTCAGACCTGTCGGACTACAACTTTCTGTTTGGGACAGGGCCGATATGAAAATGTGTACACGAGTATGAAAAGTTCCGTCAAGCTTTTCTCAGAAACTGCATGCGAGAACAATTTGAAATTTGGCAGGGTGGTTCAGTTTCACAAGTTGTACGTCCTTAGCGACTTTCAGACCTGCCGGACAACTACTTCCTGTTTTCGACTGGGCCGATATGAAAATGTGTTTACACGAGTACAAAAATTTCCGTCAATCTTTTCTCAGAAACCTTACATGAGAACAATTTGAAATTTGGCAGGGTGGTTCAGTATCACAAATTGTATGTCCTAAGCAACCTTCAGACCTGTCCGACAACTACTTACTGTTTGGGACTTCATTTAGCGGGCATCCATGTCCCATGGACACATTCTTCGATTAAAATTTTTTTTTTAATTCATCAATAAATGGATCCATTTCTTATAATTTAATTAATTCCTTAGTGGATTTGAAATTGCCTTGGTAGAAATCGCGGTCATAGTTTTAAGTTTTAAAAGAATATTTTGATAGAAGTAAAAGGACGCGTCCTTAAAATCTTCAAAAGTACCAATTGAGTATCGCCAAAATCGCCAATTAAATTACTAATTACATAATCCCCCATTCAAGTCTAGAAAAGCATTGGACGACAGAGGATTCTCTTATTCTCTTACTATATAGTTACAAAAACCAGTACAATAGTTACAAAAACCAGTACAATCGCTGCTAGAACTTTCATACCATAACTAAAATAACTAAAACTTGCCAAAATGGGCCATAACAAAAACAGACTACCAAAATTATATACTAGTAAATTACAAGGCTGGTATAACTAATTATGATAATAGATGATATATTATTAAAAAATGATTTGTATTTGTTTAGAGCATTTTCATTTTAATCTAATACCAATCAAGCAATTTGTTTCTAATTGGAAAATTGAATAAAATTTTCAATGATTTACAATTTATTTATTTATTATTAAAATTAAACTAATAATATTTAAATGACTTTGACAATTGTTATTGTCAAAACCTCTTTTCCTAAAAGGTTAAATTTTAGGTTCAAGAAAGGTTATTTGAAACTTTCTAAAATGTATCTGCCATTAGATACCTAAAATGCAGGATTTTGTTTCACCAGAGTTTCTGGACCCACACCACCAGTCGTTTAACCACAGTGCATAGCTGAGCTTCCAAGTGTAGGGCAAGTAAAACAAGAAGGCAACCATATAACTTAATTGACTAGTATGTTGGGCAAGCTAGCACACTTTTCTTATTTCTACCCATGATTAAGAAGATGGGGGAAGACTGTTTCGATTTTCAAAACGAGTTTTTTAATTTTGAAAAAAAATCTTGAATATAGTAGATTAACATTATTCTTATTCTACTCAGAAACTATACTTGTATTTACAATGGGTTGATTATATTTTATTTTTAATACTTCCTTATGTTTTAATTAATATTTTTAACTGTTTTCTATGGAAAAAATTTAAATTGAAAATTAGTCGACTGGATTTGATTGAAAACCAAAGTTGAAACATTAACTTTCTTATAATTAAGCCATCAAACTCAAATGGAGACCTCGGTTGCCGACTGGTTAAGGTAGTTCGTCTACTTTTTAGCTGCGTTGTAAAGATCGTCATGGATTTATAAGTCTTACAAACGAACAACTTATAACACTTACTGGAACAATAATCCTAAAAGGCATAGAAAGAGTTAAACCATGAAATTTCGAAATTGCCACTTCAACCCAAAAACTTTCCTTATACGTAACAAATCAAAAACCCCAAATTTACAAGACGTACATGTAATAGTTTAATTTCTAAATTACTCAATTTTATTCAGAAAACACATAAAATGTATTTGTATTCAAATCATATTTGCACAAAACTTGACAGCATCAGACTTAAAGATGACAATTTCTTAGCATTGACTGAAAGAACTAAGGGACCGACCATTTAACTTGCAGGGGGTTAGGGGGGGGCCTTGGTTTTTTCCTAAAAAAAATTTGAAAATGATTTTTGATGAAAAAAATATTTTAGAAGCGGAGGGTAAGAAAAAAATATTCTGAAGAAGGATTTCTTCTATATAAAATAATGCTAATATAGAAAAAAATATTCTGTCGCTACGCCTTTAAAAAATTAATATTTTTTCCGCACACTGTGCGGAAAACAATTTTCTGACCAAAACAAAAAACCAAGGCTCCCCTCTTCAAGTTAAATGGTCTGTCCCTAAGAGTGTGAAACAAAAATATAACTTCCCTAGATAAAAAATCGGAAAAAGGATACCGGAAACAGACCTGAAAAAATCAAGATTTTGAATTAACAATTTCGCAATTTGGGATTTTCAACCCTTTAGGAATGAGGCCAGAAAGGAAATGAGGCACACTGGCGGCCTCAGATACTAAAGTAGCGTCATCCTCCTTCCATCAAACTTCAAATGGGGTAAGCTTGAAATATAAACATAAAGATGAACAGACCCAAACATTATTATAGCCCATCATCATCATCATGGGCAGTGCAGAAACAAATGTCAGAACATACCTCAGGCACTTGTCTCAGAATTTTTTTAAACCAAGGCCAACATTTTTATATTTTATGTTTTACGGGAGCGCCGACCCTAATTTCTGGCGAAATGAAATAAAAAAGAAAGAAGCAAAATTTTCTTTTATTTTTCTTCTCTCAGCCGACTTGATGAATTCCCTCCCTTGCAAAATAAAATTACCGCGATCTGCCAGAGAACTATTCAGGGCTCACCACACTGGGTGAAGTGGGCGACAAAGTCGCCCTACTGGGACCTGGCTTGCTTTCCATTATCCGGTACGTACCGTCCGGATCGGTTTGGGATAACGGAACGTCCAAGGCTGACGATTTGTTTCAAAATGGCTGCGCTTAAAAATACATTGATATACCATAAATATAACCATACGTGTCTTAAAATTTCACTCTTTCACTCCTTTGATAGATTTTCACAATGTCAAAGGTTGTTCTTTTTTTTATTTTCGTCTAAAGCTTAAAATTCACTTCCACATCACATTTTCCGTGTCTGTGTCCGCCATCTTGGAACAAAGTTGGAACCAAAAAATTGACGAATCAGACGTTCCGATAGGTACGTCGCGTTCCATTTCAGTTTTGGGAGGTACAACTGGTACGTACCGGATAATGGAAAGCACCCCTGAAGTCGCCCTATGGCGCCTCAAAAGCGAAGTCGAAGTCGCCCTGTCATTTCCCTAAAGTCGCCCGATGGTTCACTGTACATACTTGCATATATGATCTGGTCCAAATAATTCACCCAGACTACCAATTTATCAGTAAATGTGTAATTCCAATAAAAACAGCAAACAATATGCGTATTTAACATTTTTTCAAAGGATTTACGGGTACGTCTTTCAACTGGATTATGCGCCATTTGTTTATTTACCGGATGTGACTAATTACCGGAAGTGAACAACGAAGAAAAGTAGAGTACAATGGCCCATAATGAAAAATTGTAATTTGTTTGATAAAAAAAACCACTTTTAATTGGTTTCAAATGTCAGTTCTTTCAAAGTGTATTGTATTTTACCAATTTTCTTTGATAAACATATGAGCTGCGCTTGAAAGAATACAGATGTATAGTAATTATTGACATCATGAAAAGTTCTGTAGATGGGTGTCCCATGAAGCAATTTTAATCAGCACAACTTTGTCCAAGTGGAAGTGTGCTGAACAGAAGAATGATTTCTGGGTTTAATGTTTTGTTAGTTTATCTATTTTATTTGAAAATTTTGCTCAGATAAACATGACATGTTCATAACAAATTGTTAGAAATATTATGATGTATACAAGAACTTCATAATAAAAAAAAATCATTTAGATTTATTCTTTGATATATGATATAAAATGAATATTTTAACAATGGATGTTTATACTAACTGAACTTATGTCAATAATATTTGTGATCATAGCAATAAATTTTCTCAAAAAATAAGTTTTCCACAAAATAAAAATATGCTGACCGATTTTGAATTTTATTTTTATTATTTTTGTCGACTCCACCAAAAAGTGGATTGGATTTTATTTTTATTTTTATTTTGCCCCCCCCCCCCCCCCCCGACTCAATTTGTTTGAAAAAAATCCTGTAAAACAAACAATAAAAAAATGTTGGCCCAATATATAATAAAAATGCACTAACATATGCCAATCTCCGTAACCATTTCTCCACATACTTAAACGTGTCGAACGTTTCAACAACTATAGCCCCAATTTTGTGCTTTTTCAGATGTTTAAAAGATGCAGAAGACTTGCCATAGACAATAATAATTGTTGAATTAATTGAGAAACCAATATTTAATAAAAATATTCAAATGTAAACCTTGGTAAAGTTTTTTATACACTACTTGGAATGAACAGAACTAATTTTTTTTAGACAATAAAAATATCATCCAATCAAAAACTTGTGCCCACGAGTTCAATATAGAGATGAATCAAGACTCACAAATGCAATTTAAGTGTCTAGATGATCGAGACTCCTTAAACTTGAGTAGTAATAAATGCACTCAAAGATTTGCGAAAATTACAATGCTAAAATAAAACATGCAATTTCCGACCGAATGTTTTATTTCCACGAAATATCGAATTGCAACGTCGGAGGACAAATTGGAAATAAAATTAAATTGAACAACTTTTATTTTTATTCCTATATCAGCCAAATTGGGGTGGGGGGGACCTGTTAAACAGAAAATGAAACTCTGGCCGCAGATACATGTACGTATAGAATGAGATTATACATACCAAGGACATAAATGAAGTTCTTAAAACTAACATTAAACAGTCCATACTTACTTGTACTACTTTGTATAGATTGTCACTGCATTAAAAAGGACAACAAATGTATAATAATACAATGAAAAAAAAAATTCTGTTACATCAGAATATTTGTTTAGCAGTTTATTAGCCGAGTTGAAATGAAGTTGAACTCGGCTATTGTTATGATGATGGCGGGCGGCTGGGCGGGCATCAACAATTGGTTTCCGGACCATAACTCAGAAAGTTGTTAACCGATTTTAATGAAACTTTAGGATATTGTTACATACCATAAAAGGAGGAACCTTATTGATTTTGGGGTAAATCTGTTCAAGGTCAAGGTCACAGCGACACAAAAACGTTAGAAAATTTTTTTAAATTAATGGCTTCCGAACCATAACTCAAAAGTTATGAACCAATTTTATTGAAACTTTGGGATATTGTTACATACCAGAAGAGGAGAAACCCTATTGATTTTGGGGTAAATCCATTCAAGGTCAAGGTCACAGCGACAGAAAAACGTTAGACAATTTCTTGAATTAGTGGTTTCCGGACCATAACTCAAAAAGTTCTCAACAGATTTTAATGAAACTTTGGTATATTGTTACATACCATAAGAGGAGGAACCTTATTATACCCCCCCGCAAACTAGTTTGGGGGGGGGGTATATAGGAATCACCCTGTCTGTCTGTCTGTCCGTCTGTCCACATCCCTTGTAAGCGCTTCTCCTCCTAAACCGCTTGACAGATTTTGATGAAACTTTACATGAAGGAAGACAAGTACATCATATGTAGATGTGCATGAAGAATTTTCGTTGCTGTCGTATATTATTCAGGGGAGATAATTGGACTTAGACTTTAAAAATAAAGTATTCAGTGCGGAACCTCGTAAGCGCAACTCCTCCTTAACTGTTTGACAGATTTTGATGAAACTTTACATGAAGGAAGTACATCATATGAAGATGTGCATGAAGAATTTTTGTTGCTGTCGGATATTATTCAGGGGAGATAATTGGACTTGAAGCGAAGCGGGGGGTATCCCTTTGTGAGCGTGCTCACAGTCCACACTTGTTTGTTTTTATGTTGTCCTATATATCCCTGTAAAAGTACTTATCTTACATAATAATAGACTTTGCTTATTTTCATGTTGTCCCTTTCTCTACTTTAAGTGAAATATCTCTTCTTTACACATCACATTTTTTTAGCTCACCTGACCCAAAGGGTCATGTGAGCTATTGCCATCACTTGGCGTCCGTCGTCGTCGTCGTCGTTAACTTTTCTTCAAAAATCTTCTCCTCCAAAACCACTGAAGGGATTGCTTTGAAACTTTGCATACATCATCAGTAAAATGCCCTCTACCAAGTTTGCCCAAATCATGGCCTCAGACCAACCAACATGGCCGCCATGGCTAAAAATAGGACAGAGGGGTCAAAATACAGTTTTTTGCTTATAGTTCAAAAAGTATAACAAATACAGGAAAACCAAACAGACCTTCCTTCTTCAGCATCTAAAGCTCTACAAAACACTCCATTGGGTCAAAGTTGTATGATGACTCCTTGTAGGAGTTATTGCCCTTTAATTGTCAAAATTGATGATTTTTGCCATTTTTGCCTCAAAATCTTGAAAATTATTGGAACTAGAGAAAAAGTTAGCATTGCTTAATTGTTCTGCTCTATGAGGCCTACAAAAATGACTGAAGGGTCAAGATTGTCTGATTAACCGTTTAAGAGTTATCCCCCTTGAACTGTTTTTTTAATCGGTTTTAATTGATTTTTTAAAATCTTCTCCTCTGAAACAACTGAAAGTACTGCTTTGAAACTTTGTACACATCATCCGTCAAATGTCCTCAACCAAGTTTGCACCAACCATGGCTGCAGATTAACCAACATGGCCACCATGGCTAAAAATAGGATGGGGGGGGGGCGGTAAAATACAGTTTTTGGCTTATATTTAAAAAAGTGTAACAGATACAGGAAAACCGAAGAGACATGCCTTCATCTGCATCAAAAGCTCTACAAAATAATCCATTGGGTTGAAGTTGTATGATGACTCCTTGTAGGAGTTATTGCCCTTTAATTGTCAAAATTGATGATTTTTGCCATTTTTGCCTCAAAATCTTGAAAATTATTGGAACTAGAGAAAAAGTTAGCATTGCATAATTGTTCTGCTCTATGAGGCCTACAAAAATGACTTAAGGGTCAAGATTGTTTGATTAACCGTTTAAGAGTTATCTCCCTTGAACTGTTTTTTTAATCGGTTTTAATTGATTTTTAAAAATCTCCTCTGAAACAACTGAAAGTACTGCTTTGAAACTTTGTACACATCATTCGTCAAATGTCCTCAACCAAGTTTGCACCAACCATGGCTGCAGATTAACCAACATGGCCACCATGGCTAAAAATAGGATAGGGGGGGGGGGGGGGCAGTAAAATACAGTTTTTGGCTTATATTTAAAAAAGTGTAACAGATACAGGAAAACCGAAGAGACATGCCTTCATCTGCATCAAAAGCTCTACGAAACACTCCATTGGGTTGAAGTTGTATGATGACTCCTTATAGGAGTTATTGCCCTTTAATTGTTGTAATTGATTATTTTTGACATTTTTGCCTCAAAATCTTGAAAATTATTAGAACTAGAGCAAAAGTTAGCATTGCTTAATTGTTCTGCTCTATGAGGGCTACAAAAATGACTTTAGGGTCAAGATTGTCTGATGAACCGTTTAGGAATTATTCTCCTTGAACATTTTTTTAATCAATTTTACTTGATTTTAAAAAATCTTCTCCTCTTAAACCAATGAAAGGACTGCTTTGAAACATTGCACACATCATCTTTAGGATGTCCTCTACCAAAATTGTGCAAATCATGACACCTGACTACCTACATAGCTACGTTGGATTAAAATAGAAAAAATGAAAAAAGGGGGGGATGGGTGGGGGGTCGAGAGAGTTTTCGACTGATAGTTAAAAAAGTATAACAGGTACAGCAAATTTGAAGTGAACCTCCCTTCTCCCTCTAACCATCAAAAGATCCTCCTTATAGGAGTTATTTCCCTTAAAAGGTCAAAATTAATGATTTTTGCAGAAGTGTTGGGCAATTCCTTATAGCAAAGAAAAGCTGGATAAAAAAGGGTTGTTTGGTTTCAGGTTCAGGTGAGCGATACAGGCTCCTGGGAGCCTCTAGTTTAATCTTTACCTGAGGTGAATTTTCTCTTCTGTTATAGTCGTTATCCTACATAATAAAATACTTTATGTGCTTTTAATATTGTCCTTATCTGTAAATTATGTGAATCATCTCCCTTGTTATAGTCATTAACCTACAAAATAAATTGATTGTTTTAAAGGTTGCCTTTCATGTAAATTACGTAAATCATCTTCCGTCTTGTAGTCCTTATCCTACACAATAAACAACTGCTTATTTTGATGTTGAACTTTTCTTGTACATTTAGTTAATTATCTCCCCTGTTAAAGTAATTATCCGACATAATAAATACTATATACCATTTGTTTTCATGATGTCGTTCAATCCATACCTGAAATGAATTATTTCCGTAGTTATAATCCTTATTCTACATAATACATGTAAGTAGATTATTTTTGTTTTGATGGTGTCTTTATTTGTACCTGATGTGAATTTTCTCCCCTATTGTAGTCTGTACCGTAAATAATAAATAGACTTTATTTTCTTTATTATCTCTCCTGTTAAGGTCTGTATTCTATATAATAAATAGACTATTTATTTTCATGTTGTTCTTATCTGTACCTGAAATTATCTCCCCTGTTGTAGTTCTTACCCTACATAATAAATAGGCTTTATTTGTATTTTATATTTTCTATCTGTACATTAAGTGAATTGTGTACATGTACCATGATGAAGTCATTACCCGTTAATTAAGTGAATTGTGTACCATATTGTAGTCCTTACCATACATAATAAATAGACTACTTTTACATGCTCGTGGTATATCCATAGTGGGCAGCGTCAACAGTGACATCCGCCCTCTAACTCAAACAATGTTTATGGGAATACTATCTCCAATAAGAATGATAACCAGCTTAATTGCTTCACCACTTCAGAGTTATTTCCCTTCATTTATACAAAAATTGCATAGGCACAAAGTTAATTATCTCACTTGTAATAGTTCTTATCCTTCATAATAACAGACTTTTCTGTTTCCACGTTGTTCTTTACAAAAGTGAAATATCTCCTCTTTAAAAAAAAATATGCTGTGCTTGTTTCAGTATCAGTACATTAAGTGAAATATCTCCCTTGTTGTAGCCCTTACCTGACATAATTAATAGACCTTACTTGTTTTAAAGGTTGTCCTTTCCTATACAGTACATTAAGTAAATCGTCTCCCCTGTTGGTCCTTCTGCTTTCATTTAAATGCAGACATTGTATATTTGTATACCTAGCTAAACCCAGACTCAAATCTGAAAGGGAGCATGTAAATTTTTCAGTTTTATTTATTTTTTGTCGTCTTGTTTTCTTTGTACATGGTTTTTTTACGATAAACAAATCAAATAGGTGTAAAATTGTATGAGTAAAAATTGTTTTAGTTTTCTTTTTTAACAGTTCTGAAGCATTTTCTATACCTAATTTTAATTGGTTAAAAATAGATTTTTAGAAAATTGACCAACAAAAATGCAAATTAAATGAAATGAAAGCTTTCAAAACTGTGGAAATAACAGAGGAAAGTGTCAGATCGGGCCTAAAAATAATAAGTCGTGGAGTCCTATGTAAATGCAGGC